>CAJNRD030001117.1:3603283-3627359 GCA_905319865.3 Cotesia congregata | reverse complement strand
TGCAATTTAACAAAAGTCATTATTTAATAAAGCAAAATTTTAATTATTTATTGTTCACAAGTCACGGCCTGCAAAGTGACTGTAAGTTACTACTAACAATTAATAATCTGATGATCTTACTTTGAATAATTAATAACTCCAAATGCCTGTATTTAGATTGCATTCGAAAATGTTCTATCTCTAGATACATAATTAAGAAATGACCTTGTATCTTGTGAAATATTGACATTTTTAAAGATATAAGCTCATCCCGATGTTACACTCATCGAGGCCTTTCATTTGAGTACCTACATCAATTTTTCATATATTTTATATATTTATATATTATATATATAAATATATGAAAAATATATCAAATTGCATGTGGGTATTTAAATGAAAGCTCTAGATGACTGTAACATCAGGATGAGCTTATATCTCTAAAAACTTCATTATTTAAGAAAGTACAGTGCAATTTAACAAACGTCATTATTTAATAAAGCAAAATTTTAATTATTTATTGTTCACAAGTCACGGCAGTCACATAGTGACTGCAAGGTTGCTAGTTATTCATATTCATACTTTAGTAAAAAAAACAGTAGTTATTCTTTAATTTTATCAAAAAAACTAAAAAATAAATTTTATAATTTAATTTAATTTACAAGAAGAAAAAAATTTAAGATACTTTATTGTCGAGTAAGGTAATTGGAGAATTGTTCAATATACGGAGTTATGAAACTGTGAGCACTAATTAGGATAAATCACCGAGTAATCACGTTAACAAAGTAGTAGTTGATGAAGAAATAAAATTACAGCTTGCAGTACACTCATAATGATACGATTAATTTTTTTCAGACAGTTTGTAATATTTTTTTCTTTTATATGTATACATAAATATATACTTTTTTTTTTTTTATTAGAAAATGTTGTTTATTGTAAACAAATCGGATAGACAAGCGGTCCGATAGCTAACTATCACGGTTTACCGAGAACATTGAGCACGGTATGATAATGTTTTCTAAAAGAAGATATTGCCAGAGAAGGAGAACGATAGAGATGTATATATGAAAGTGGAAAGAGGGGATTCAGGCATACGCATGCTAATTTGAAGAGCGAGGGAGTTTAAACTTGAAACTATTCTCGTCTATTGACAATTGAATCAAATTGAATGTCTATTAGTTTTAAATACTAAAAAATCATTCCAACTTGATCAGAACTTTAGTGCTCTGGTTTATATTGAACTCGATTTAATCCGATTTGAGGAAGTTTATGTATCAAATAGACTAATAGGGGTCACGAGCGAGGATAACCAGTTTAACTCGCTCAACTCTTGCAATAAATCATTCGATTTACCCAATGTGAGAGTTACAATTGCATTATATTGTCGAATATGTCTTGAAAAATATTAAACATATACTAGCAACCTTGCAGTCACTATGTGACTGCCGTGACTTGTGAACTATAAATAAATAAAATTTTGCTTTATTAAATAATGAATTTTGTTAAATTGCACTGTACTTTCTTTAATATTGACGTTTTTGAAGATATAAGCTCATCCCGATGTTACATTTATCAAGAGCTTTCATTTGAGTACCCACATGCATTTTTGATATATTTTTCATATATACATATATGTGATATATATAAATATATGACATATATGAAAAATGCATGTGGGTATTCAAATGAAAGGTCTTGATGAGTGTAACATCGGGATGAGCTTATATCTTTAAAAATATCATCCGTAGACAAAATACAACGTCATTTCTTAATTATTGACATTTTTGAAGATATCAGCTCATTCTGATGTTACACTTATAAAGACATTTCATTTGAATACCCACATGGATTTTTGATATATTTTTCATATATACATATATATAATATATATAAATATATGAAAAATTGATGTGGGTACTCAAATGAAAGGTCTCGACGAGAGTAACTCCAGGATGAGCTTATATCGTTAAAAATATCATTAGTCGACAAAATACAACGTCATTGCTTTGTTATTCACATTTTTTATAAAATAAGCTCATCTCGATGTTACACTTATCGAGAGCTTTCATTTGAATACCCACTTGCATTTTTGATATATTTTTCATACATACATACATATATGATTTATATGAAAAATTGATGTGGGTACTCAAATGAAAGCTCTTAATGAGTGTAACATCGGGATGAGCTTATTCTTTTGAAAATGTTAACAGTTCACATGATACAAGGTCATTTCTTAATTATCTATCTGAAAATAAAGCATTTTCGAATGCAGTCTAAATACTTATAATAAATTGACTATGAGAAGGACATAAAACCTTGAAAAGGTACAAATTCAAATTGAGATCTTTGCAATGACACTAAATTTCATTAAAAAACCAATTTTATCATATGATTATCCTAAACACAAAATTCTTCCTATTCTCGGAATAGTGTAGATAATAATTGTAGCTCGGGATGAATGAAATATCTAGTTAATACTTAGCAAATTATAAGATGCAACGCGAATCGAAAATACAATTATTGTTATGATAATTAATGATGATAAATACGAGTGGAATTTAGAAAAGTTGCTTTCAATTTTTTAGTCATTATTGTTTTTTATAAGTCCTTTAAATATAGTTTCAAAGAGACTGTGGGAGGCCATGGAATGTTAAAATAAAATTAAGAAAAGAAAAAAATTGAATATAAAAACTCGTGCAATCAGGTCAACCAACATAATTCTTAAGTTAACCCGAGATTTCGAAGGCCACCATGGTTATTTTTACGTCGCATAATTTATGTGCGTTAGTTTTACAAATGAAAATGATCAGCGCAACCTGCGACGTTTCTATTTTTATGATAATATTCTTTGATCTTTGTTGTATCTTGGAAAATTTATGTTTTCCTCAAAGCAGTATCTGCTTGTTTCCATGATGATATATTCAAGCTGTACTAACAGTACTTAAAGCGTTTAAAAATTTTTCCAAGACTAAATTTAATTATTAATTAAGTACTTACGGCTTTATTAAATTTTTGTATGTTAAAATTTTAAGATCTTGTAAATTTTTATCCACCCATAGGTCTTCTGAGACTTGACAACTTACATCATGAGTGAATTGTTTTTGAAATGCATCTGTTACCTAAAAATTTATTTATTGTCACAGGTCAAAAATATTTCCATAACAAATAAATTCTATCTCTGACGTAGATCATGATAATGATGATGATGATAGTTTGTGTAAATATTTACTAAACTAAAAATTTTAATACTTACAACTTCTGATAATTGTGAAATTTTGTCTAGCAAAATTAAAATATATTTTGCTTCCAAGTTTGATTTTCTATTATTATTTATATTTTTTTTTTCAGTAACATATTTTATTAAATACTCGATTTGGTCTACCGCACTGCGAGCTTTTTCATCTTGCCAATCTAATTCCTCTTCAAGTTCTCGGATTTTTGAATTTTCATAAGAAACATCCGGCAAAAATCCCTGGAAAAATTTATAATTAATTTTTAGTGAATTTTAATTAATTTAATAAATGCACCCTCCTCTTTAATAACTTACTGAAGCTTTTAATTCGTCGTACAGTGAATCTGAATCTGGATTATTAAATTTAACATCTGGCGAATGGTCAAAAGAAATATCTAAATTAATTGCCGATGGTATTGAATGCAGCTAAAATATTAAACGATTCCATTATTTATACTAAATTTAAAAATAAATTCACACAGAAAGAAAAATTCCTTGACTGGAGAACAAAATTCTTGGCTCAAGAAAATTTGTC
This sequence comes from Cotesia congregata, assembly GCA_905319865.3. NCBI lineage: Eukaryota > Metazoa > Arthropoda > Insecta > Hymenoptera > Braconidae > Cotesia > Cotesia congregata. The sequence goes on along the minus strand of CAJNRD030001117.1, from coordinate 3,623,610 downwards.
GGATGCCTGAAGGAAAACCGAAGTTGGTAAAAGTAATTTTTTCTCAATGGGTTACAAGTCAAGAAAATTTACTTATATCAAGAACTAAATTTTTTGGAGCAAGAGGCTGAATTTTTTCAAAACAACAAGATTTTCTTGACTTAAATAACTTTTCTTTGATCAAGATACGTATTTCTTAAAGCAAGAGAATTAATTTTGTTCGCTCAAGAAAATAATTAGGAAGAAAAATATTTTTTTGGCTCAAGTGAACCTTTTTTTCTGTGTGCGAAAATTAATTACCTGTTCGCTACTTGGATTACCATCATTTGATTTCAATTCTAATTTGAAATTTTTCCTTTTCAATTCTTCATTTTGTTCTTTTAACTCACTGAATATTTTTTCATAATAATCTTCCAAATTTTTGAGAGTTTGTTTTAATTGATTCAATTCTTTTTGGAGAACATTACAAAAATCTTCTTTTTCTTCCAACGAACGACGATACACATTTAATTGTTTCGAAAATTTTTCCTTATCATTTACAGCTTTATCATACTTAATTATATAAGTCTCAGTATTTTGTTTATCAGTTTCAATCTTCTTAATCAGACTCTTCCGTTCCCTTTCCCATTTTTCTTGCGCAACTTGAAAATGTTTTTGATCTTTTTTCATATTATCAATTATCTCATTTTTTTCGTCATTTTCTCGTTCTAATAATCTATATTCTTCATTACGACGATCATACTTTTGACGAAATGAATAAAATAATTGTTTATAATTATTTGCTGACTCTTCAGATTTCATTAATTCTTCACGCAACCATGCATTGTCTTTTTCAAACTGATAAATCCGTTTACGTAGAAGCTCAATTTCAGTATTTTCTACATCTGCTTCATATATCAATTTAACTGACTTATCGAGTTTATTACACCTAATCAAATTATTAGAATCTATTTAAATACTTATAAGATAAAAGACCCAGTAATTGACATTTTATTTTATTTTAATTAAAAAAAAAAAAAAAACAAATGTCAATAGTTTACAAGATAAAAGGTCATTTCTTAATTATTGACATTTTTAAAGATATAAGCTCATTCCAATGTTACACTCATCAAGAGCTTTCATTTGAGTACTCACATGCATTTTTGATATATTTTTCATATATACATATATATAATATATATAAATATATGAAAAATTGATGTGGGTACTCAAATGAAAGGTCTCGACCAGTGTAATTCCAGGATGAGCTTATATCTTTAAAAATGTTAATAGTTCACAAGATACAAGGTAATTTCTTAATTATTGATATTTTTAAAGATATAAACTCATCTCGATGTTACACTCATCAAGAGCTTTTATTTGAGTACCCACATGCATTTTTATATGTTTTTTATATATACATATATATAATATATATAAATATGTAAAATATATGAAAAATTGATGTGGGTACTCAAATGAAAAGTCTCAATGAGTGTAATGTCGGGGTGAGCTTATATCTTTAAAAATGTTATTAGTTCACAAGATACAAGATCATTTCTCAATTATTTATCATCATAAATTGGCTATTGGTAAGCGATTGATATAATCCTCTTTATAATATAGATATTTTTAGAATATAAATTTCAAGAAAATTGGTTTTGAAACCATTTAATTTTTTTAATTAGAATTAACTTGCAAGTGTCAAAGAACTAGGCCAGTGTCAATAACTAGGTCTTTTACTTTGAATTATAATGAAAAATAAATTTGTACAAATTAAGGGTCTACTTACTCTGTTGTTATTTTACTTGAATTATTTAAAATAGAACATTCAACAAGTTCTGTAGATTTCCCGCTATCATTGAAATCTCTATGGAAGACATCTGGATCATCATCATCATTGGTAATCCCTTCATCTGGACTATCTGCAGTTTCTCCACTGGACCATTCCGATATGTAATGATACATATTATTTTTTTTAAACAATATAATACATAAAAAAAAAGAAAAAAAGAAAAGAGTTATAGTTTAAACTACATCGCTTAAATATTCAAGAAAAACAAATGTATTGTCTCCTTTAAGTGTAACACTAAGTTGGTACAATTGTCCAAGTGTACTATTATAATAGCATGTAAAATTAACTCAAAGAGCTTATCGCGCTAAGCAGCGTCATGACTATACAAAAATAATGATCGTCTAACAATCACCTTGATGCAAACAATACTACTGATAATAATAATATGAAACAGTACAGCAACTGCTCATTTATAACTTAAATAGTTTTTAAAAAAATTTTGTATTGACATTGACCATGTAAAACGTAATCTATATTTACTACATACTTATTGACATTTATTTCAAAGTCATATTCATTTGGACACTTTGATTTGACGGAAGTAATCCACGTGTCTGCCGCTTGTCGAAAACTTCTCCAATTAATTCGCTCATTTGGTGCATTCTCTTTCATTAGTTTCATAAATTTATCCACGACGTAATCATTTCTGTAGAATAATAATAATAATAATAATAATAAATTATAATACTAAAGTTAGCCGACGTTTTTAATTTTTTGATTTTTTTTTAATAATTAAATTAGAACAAAAAAACATTTTTTAAAAATTGCACTTACAGTTTTTAAAGTTTCTTACAAGTGAAATTTTTTTTTTATTCTTTTGTAATCATTTTTTCAATAAAAAAAATTGTAAAAATCTTTAAATGTCGGCTAAATTAATTTTCATTAATAAATTAAATATAGCCGTCAGCTGTCAATTAAAAAAATTTTTTTAACAAATCAATTACAATAAAAAAATTCTTATAAAAATTTTCACTTGTAATTTTTATTAATTTTCACATGTGGAATTTTTTAATTGTTTTTCGTAATAAATTAATTGTTATAAAATTATAGAAAAATTTTTAATGTCTATCAACTTATAATACTAAGTTAGCCGACGTTTTTAATTTTTTTTAATTAATTGAATTAGAATAAAAAAATATTTTTTAATAATTGCACTTAGTTTTTAAATTTTTTTACAAATGAAAATTTTTTTATAATAATTTTTTCAATAAAAAAATTATATTAGTAAAGTTAGCCGACGCTTTTATTTTTTTTATTTTTTTTAATTAAAATTTTTTTTAATTAACTAAATTAGTACAAAAAAATATTTTTTAAAAATTGCACTGATAGTTTTTCAAGCTTTTTACAAATGAACATTTTTTTTAATTTTTTTTAATAAAAAAAAATGATAATTCTGATAATAGCCGACGTTTTTAGTTTTTTGATTTTTTTTAAATAATTAAATTAGTACAAAAAAATATTTTTTAAAAATTGTAGGTAATCATTTTTTTAATGAAAAAAAAAAATCTTAAAAATTTTTAAATGTCAGCTAACTTAATTTTCATAAAAAATTCTAAAAATTTTCCGATGCCGGTTAACTTAATTTTCAGTCATTAAATAAATCAATTTTTCATTCATAGTTGATAAATATACTTACGGTAAATTTGAAGGAATTTTAAAACGAAGATATGAAATACAGGAATAAATTGAAGCATCTGAAGGTTTGTAAGATGATGTAGAAAAGGACGATGAACTTGATGAAACAGTAGGAGAAGAAGCTAAGCTGTTCATAACAACTTTACGTATATCTGGAGCAATACAATAATTAAATTAAATCACCAATTGATTGCTAAATTTTTTACTTATGTAAAATAAAATGTGACAATTTATCATTCATAAATTTAGTATAAATATTGTTAAAATTTGAGTACATTAAATAAATTAAATATGTTGACATTTGATAACATAAGAATAAAATGAATTATTGTTATTTTATAATGCTTACCGTCATCCGTAAATATATTGTCTGAGCTGAGTAATTTATTGTTATTCATGATGACAACAGATACCGAAAATGCCGGTTTTTGCTTATCCGAGTTAAGAGGCCAACAAATTAAAATTTTATTATTTTATTATTATTATCACTTATTTATAAATATTATTATTTTATCTTGACTAATAAATAATTATTTATAATTATACATGTTATAAAATATTAATCATTGTAAGCACAAACACTGTGAACAAAAAAAAATATATATATTTTTGTTTACATCTTCAAATTCAAGGTAAGACGTCCTTAGCCTGGCCCGCGTAAATAAACGATTATGATTATAGGTGTGATGTCGAATCTAGTATCGATAAGACGAATATTTACTATCGACTCTCGACAACTTAACATGACACTGAAGTTGACGGACATTAAAAATTGTTTTTTATAATTTAATAGCATTAAAATTATTGTGAAAAAAAATTCCACATGTGAAAATTAAAAAAAAAATGATTATTAAAAATTTTTAAATGTATTTTTTATTGTAATTGATTTGTTTTTGAAATTTAAAAAATTGACAGCTGTCAGCTAACTTCAGTATCGTTATTTATTAAAATCAAGTTAGCCGAGATCTGAAAATTTATGTCATTAAAGTTAGCCGACGTTTTTAATTTTTTAATTATTTTTTATTTATTAAATTACAACTGAAAAATATTTTTAAAAAATTGCACTTATAGTTTTTCAAGTTTTTTACAAGTGACATTTTTAAAAAAATGTTTTTTTTGATAATTTTTTTTTTTTGACAAATAAATTTGTTCCGAAAAATTATTTCAAAAAATTGCATTTTTAATTTTTAAAATTTTCTACATGTTAATTTTTTTTTTTTAATTTTTTTTGTCATTATTTATTTATCAAAAAATTTTTTAATTATCAAAAATTTGCTAAATTACTTTTTATAATTTATTTTTATTAAAAAAAATGATTACAAAAAAATTTTCAATTGTAAAAAAGTTCAAAAACTATAAGTGCAATTTTTTAAAAATATTTTTTAGTTTTAATTTAATAAATTAAGAAAAATCAAAAATCTCGGCTGACATTATTATAATTCATAACTTTACAGTAAATGAAAGGCGGAAAATTGTAAAATTATAAATTCGATATTAAAGAAAAAAGTATTTATTCATTCCAATTAACAATATTAGCTTCAATAAATTTTTTTTTAATTAATTCACATTTTTATCAAAAGAAGTTATAAATTTAATGAGGCTGTTTAATTTTTTTTTTTTTTTTATAATATAATAAATATAAGTAAAATTTTCAAAGAATTGGTCTGAGGATATCAATAATAACATCCATGGATTGATCATCAATTAGTACAATATCAAAAACATCCAAATAAGACGGAAGCGCTGTTTCAGCCTGTGAAAATAAAATTACAGTTAAGTTAGCAGTGATTAGAGAATTTTTTAATTTATTTTAACAAATAAATTTGTTCAAAAAAATAATTTTTATTAAAAATTGCATTTTTTGAAATTTCCATAGAAATTATCGACATGCTAATTTTTTTTTGTCATTATTTAGTTGTTAAAAAAATTTTTTTAATTATTTAATATCAGCTAAATTTATTTTTATTAAAATTCTAAACTTACATGCTCATAAAGAAAACCAATTTTTAAAACTGTCTCGCAACTTGAACCATCAGCCATCGTCGCATCGCCAGTCATGTCTCCCATTAGTACCACGTTACTCCTTGATTTTAGAGTATTATAGTAATCTTTATCAATGACATGCTCATTTTTGTTGAACACATGAATTAACTTATCATTTTTAAACCCATTTATTTTGCCATCTTTGTAGCTCAAAAAATTGGAGATAACTTTAACATTATCTAGGAAGACGTCATGGTGCTTTAAAATAGCTTCAACTACATCACCAAGACCAGCACTGAAAACAAGCACTGGTACAGCAGCAGCGTTCAATCTGTCAATTAATTCTTTCGTTCGATCTCTGACGTCAGTACCATGGACTTTCACCACTTCTTCAATCTCATAGGTGTCAAAATCAACCCCTCTGAGGATTTCGTCAGTTTCTTTCATCCACGACTCCATTGCTTCTATTTTTTTAAGTATATCTAAGTCATGATCCAGTTCAATTGGACGGTACTTGTGGTACAATCGTTGTTCTTCTGCTTTTAAATTATTTGATATTTGGCTGCTTTTAAAAAATATTCCTAAAAAAAATATTCATAAATAAGATTTAAATAATATATAACTAGCAACCTAGCAGTCACTATGTGACTGCCGTGACTTATGAAGCATAACAAATAAAAATTAAAATTTTGTTTTATTAAATAATGACTTTTGTTAAATTGCAATCTACTTTCTTAAATATTGACGTTTTTAAAGATATAAGCTCATCTTGATGTTACACTCATCAAGAGCCTTCATTTGAGTACCCACATGCATTTTCATATATCTTTCATGTATTCATATATATAAATATATAAAATTTATGAAAAATTGATGTGGGTACTCAAATGAAAGGTCTCGATGAGTGTAACTTCAGGATGAGCTTATATCGTTAAAAATATCATCAGTAGACAAAATACAATGTCTTTTCTTAATTATTGACATTTTTTAAGATATAAGATCACCCTGATGCTACGCTCATCGAGACCTATCATTTGAGTACCCACATCAATATTTCATATATTTTATATATTTATATATATGTATATATGAAAAATTGATGTGGGTACTCAAATGAAAGGTCTCGATGAGTCTAACATCAGGATGAGCTTATATATTTAAAAATGTCAATATTTTACAAGATACAAGATCATTTCTTAATTATGTATCTAGAAATAAAGCATTTTCGAATGCAGCCTAAATGCTTATCATAATAAATTAGTTATCGGTGAGAATAAAATGAAACCTTGAAAAGGTGCGATTATATACTTCACTATGAATAGATGACGAAATAAATTTTCTAACTTACCAAAACTACTCAAAACTTGTCTACCATTAACATGCTGTTTTGTAATTGTTCTGTCAAAATCTGTAACGATCTAAAATAAATATGTCATTATTATTATCACGAAAAACTATCAATAATAATCAAACACACTGTTTATTACATACTTGTAGTTTGTTTGGCCCATCCGCTCGGATTTTTTTAATCTTATTAATAACATTGTCAAAGTCACGGATTTTTACGTTATCTTTCTTTAAAATGGAGATCTGAAATTTAAACATAGTTAATAAATTAAAAAAAAAAAAAAATAAAAAATATTTCTTAAAAATAAAAAAAAATTGGAGAGTAACGTTGTATACTCACGTCGTCAAGACTCAAATCTGTAGACATGGTTGAGTATTATTTGTAAAATGATCAATAAAATATTATCCTGAAATTAAAATATTATCTTTTCATAATATGTCAATCTCCTTGGAAAAATATGAAGTATAAAAATGTCTTTTATGCGCTTTACTTTTGTCTCAATGTCGTTGGTTTATTTTATTTATTTTTTTTATAGTAGGGATTTGTTTTATCGAAAGAGAAAACATATGATCACTGATTAGTAGACACCTATTATTAGTTTAGCTTTCATCGCGGGAAAATTCAATGATTTTATTGTCTAGCTTAAACATGTAATTAAATATATAATTAAATATTTCTATTGTTAAATTAATTAATAGTTTACACACTGTAAATTTTTTAAATATTTTGTTTAAAACATAAAAGTAATTTAAAAATTCTTTATTTATCGGAATGTAATAAATATAAAAATTAAACGTTATGTTTACATTCTTGATAAATTATTTGTCTGAATTTTTTCATACAATGAAACTTATTACTTATAAAATAATGGTTGAATTTTAATAATACTATTGTTTACACAAAGAGAAAAATAGAAGAATATTAAAAATTGAAGAATGAAAAATTAAATTTAAAAGAAATTAAATTATAAAGACTCAAGTGTTAGATAAAAAAAAAAAAATTAAAACTTATTGTAATGTCTAGTTCCATTGAAAATATAATTCATCAAATATCTCGAGACTTCAGATGGACATGTTGACAAATATTCGTCGGTAATCAACTCATCACTGGCACCATAAACACCAAGCCAGTATCTATGTAAGTGCTTCAATAAATCAACCATGATTTCTTTGTCGTTCTCTTGTTGTTTCGATATTTCTGTAATGATAAAAATTAAATTAATAGACATTGATGGAAATTAAAAATACCATGTTACTAAAACCAATAGGGAGTATAACAAAATATTTTTTTCTTCCATCAACTAAGGTAAAAGACCCTATTATTGACACCTTTAATCCCTATTAGTGGCACTTTTTTTTTCAATAGAAATATGTTCTACTTGGAATAAAAATTAAAATTTTTTTTGATTTAAAGGTCTTAAAGATAAGAAATAATATATAGATTATTATTTTTTACCCTATGGAATGTATAAAAGTCAAAATCTGGTTGAAAAACGTAAAAAAAAATTGTTTTCGACGAGCCCATTTGACTTTAAGAGAATAAAAAATTTTAAAACCAAAAATTCGTATATGAAAATAATGAAAAAATGATTTTCGGAAGTGAGACTGAAAACACCAACACATCCCAATTTCTTTAAGTTTTTAATTTTTATTTCTAATGAAAAAATGATTTTTGAAAATTTAACTAAAAATAATATCACAGTTGAATTTTTTGAAATTTTCAATTTATGTTAGGAGAAGTTAAAAATTTTATTTTAATTTTTTTCCGGTTACATTTCTTATAAATAACGTAGTGGTCATACTGGATCTAGTTAACCCCTTGCATGGAAAAAATTGTTACTACGTACGTTCTTCTCAATATTTTCACTCAAGCCGTACATGAGAGTAATTCTTAACGCTTCCGTTGAATAACTCAATCGTTCTTTAATTTTTCTTCAATTATTTAATTATATAAAATAATGCGAGAAAGTCTAATTTCTAAAAATTTGACTTTCATTACTAAAAACTCCATAAAAATTTCATTTTTTAAGATAAATGAAAATGACTCCCGGGGTTCTACTCCGGAAATCACATACTTTGAAAAAAAAAATAAAAGTGGTGGCATGTCGAGCGTTCCAAAAAGTATATTGATTTGTGCAATTAAAATCGTAAATTTCCATGAATCTCAAAAAATCTTCAAACAATAATAGATGGTACCACAGATACCATCTTAAATGATATCTTCAAAGCAAGAGCAACTCAAAAATTGCTTTGGGTCATTTAAACCCATAATGACCTCAACGGGTTAAGATGTGTTAGTGTTTTCAGTTTCACTTTCTAAAATTTTTTTTTTATTAGATCTCGACGTTTTAAAGTCTTTAGAAGCTACTTTGACTGTTTTTTCATATACGCCCTTTTAGTTTAAAAAATTTCTTTCCTTAAAGTCTAAAGGGCGTTTTAAAAATGTTTTTTTTTTGCGTTTTTCAACTAGATTTTGACTTTTATACATTTCCTAATTGATTATAGAATAAAAAATTTTTTTTATACGCCCTTCTGGTTTTAATAACGCGATAAAAAATTAATAAATAAATTTACCATCATCAAGTTTAATCATAATCTTAGTAAGTGGGCATAAAAACTTAATATCAACGTGATAACGATGTTTTTTTAGCCAATTAGCTATCGCTACACAATCATAAATGGAAGAAGCTTTGTTCTCATCCATTGGAATCATGTTTTCTTCTAATTTTCCCAGTATCTTAATCACAACACGAATAATATCTTTATAGTTGTTTATACGAGTCGTTGATTGGCGTTCAAGTATTTTCACAATAATTTCAAGCCAACGTTCAATGACAACTTGATCGTTTGATTCATTCTCATCATCTTCTGCTGCTTCTTCTTCTTGCTCTGACGGCATTAACTGGTCAAAAGTTTCTACTAAGCCTACCAGCAGAGGATTTATATCAAATATTTCATTGAAAAATATTGTATTCGTAGCAATTGTATGCATTAAAGCCAAAGATTCTCTCAATAATTGACCTAAAAAATAATGATAATATTTAATTAACATAATTAATTACATAAAATTATTTTACTTATAATTTATAATACTTACTATTTGTTGAACTATTAAAAATAAATGTTAGTGCATCCGCCAAAGGTTTACTGTATAGCAAGTATTCTCGCCAAGGTGATGTAATAGTAATCTGCATATCACGAGATCCAGCTTGGAGTACTCTTAAAACTTGAATCAGCGTTTCAGTATCGTCAGAAGACATCAAGCTTAATAATTTAGTTACTAATGTGGGTGTATTAGTAATACGAGTGAACGCTGTTGGCTGTGAACACAAATTTCCTAAGATTCCTACTATTATTTCCTGTAAAAAAAAATTAATTGACTTTGAGCATTAATTTGTAGCGTATTAAATTAAATAAAAAAATAAAAAAAAGAAAAGATCAATATTAGAATTAGTTATTTATAAAAAAAAATAACTCTAGCAACTTTGCAGTCACTATGTGACTGCCGTGACTTGAGAACTATAAATAATTAAAGTTTTGGTTTATTAAATAATGACCTTTGTTAAATTGCATTGTAGTTTCTTAAATTTTGACGTTTTTAAAAATATAAGCTCATCCTGATGTTGTACTTATCAAAAGCTTTCATTTGAGTACCCACATCCATTTTTGATATATTTTTCATATATACATATATGTAATATATACAAATATACAAAATATATGAAAAATTGATGTGGGTACTCAAATGAAAGGTCTCAATAAGTGTAATGTCAGGGTGAACTTATATCTTTGAAAATATCAATATTTTACAAGGTACAAGGTCATTGCTTAATTATATATCTAGAGATAGTGTTGTCAAACGCAGCCTATGTACTTATCATAAATTGACTATCGGTGAGAATGAAATGAAACCTTGAAAAGGCACAAATTCAAGTCAAGATCTTAGCAATGACATCAAATTTCACTAAAAAAAACCGATTTTATCATAGGACTATCCTGGAGACAAAATTTTCCTTATTCTTTTAATAATATAATGTATGGAAAAAACATTTGAAAATATGATACTGAATTTAGCAGACATCTAACAATTTTTGAACACATGTTGAAATTAAAAAAAAAAAATTAAAAGTGCGAATTTCTTACAATACTTTTGTTTAAATTATCGATTGGTTATTAAAATTCCAAACAATTCTTTTAACTTCAGTATCAACTAATATACAAATGAATTTTCTTGAAAATGTGTAATATAATAATAAACAATCGTAATAAAAACAAATTGTCAGACTTTTGATAAATATTTACCCTGCATCTCGGCTCTGGTGCATTATCAATTACAAATTCAGAAACAGACAAAAAATTGTTTTGACATAAAAAGTCAACAATATCTTTCTCTGTTGTCATGTCCCACAGATAACAAAAGTCTGTTTCTAGATCGGTTGACCATGGTTCTTCATTAATCTAAAACACACATTTAAATAAAATAAAATTAAATTAAAAAAAAAAAATCAAATAGAAAAACCACAGACATCAAATTATTTGCAAAGAATTATTAAAAAAGCGTGTACAAAAATTTCAAAGTTCTTTTTATGAATTTTTGTCATATTTATTATTTAACATTAAATAATTATGATACTGAAGTTAACAGACACAAAAAATATTCTTAGAATTTTATGGAAATTAAATTATTATAAAAAAAATTTCACTTGTGAAAATAAAAAAAAAATTTTTTATTGTAAATGATATGTTAAAATAATTTTTAAAATTAACAGCTAACAGCTAACTTCAGTATTATAAATAATCAATTTATGAAAATTAAGTTAGTCGAAATCTAAAAATTTTTTTAATTTTTTTCAATCAAAAAATTATTACAAAAAATTTTTTCATTTGTTAAAAACTTCAAAAACTATAAGTGCAATTAAAAAAAAATATTTTCTAGTTATAATTAAATAAATTAAGCAAAATAAAAAATCCAAAAATGACAATTAATTTCCCAGATATTTCATAATTTTTAGAATTTTTTTAACAGATAATAAATTATGACAAAAAATTGATATGTAAAAATAAAAAAAAATAAAAAATGCAATTTTTTAAAAATAATTTTTTGTCAAAAATTTTTCTGTTAAATAAAATTAAAGTGTCTGCTAACTTAAATATCATAATCCAAAAATTTCGGCTAACTTTAGTATTATTAATTATTTTCTCTGTTATTTTAGTATAAATAATCAAACCATGCCTTGGATAAAGTCAACAATCTTCTTAAAATCCAAGTCGCACTATAAGTAGTATCTCCCACATTATCAGCATTGGCAACCATAAGTTCATTATCAGCAATGTTTAATTGTTCTATTCCAGAAACAGCTTCTTCATTAGACATTGTTGACAATCGTTAAAAGTCTTCCAATCAAACAATTAATAAAATAAATATCAGCTATATAAAAGTTCCGTACTTTTACACAATTATACAATTACAATACAACGAAGCAACATAAACAAAAAGCAATCGATTCGACAGGCACTAACAGGCATCAACAGAAATACGTTAAAATTTCTCGCCAGGCGGCGCCACAATACAACAACAATTCGCGCCGCGCCAAGAAGCGCGCATGCGCATAAATAAAAACATACTGACACATTCAAATGGAGAAAATGTGGGAAGGAGAGCTAGTAAAAAGAATAAAGACAAGAAATATAATCACGCATGCATTACACGAGGGTAGACGTAGACGGCAAATCAAATGGGGTGATCGGGTGGTGTGAAGTAGTGTTGGTTCGATCGTTGAGTTGAGCACTAAGCAGTCTAACAAAGAAAGAGCTAGCTCATAAAAGAAGGATAGTATGACTGTGAGTTGACAGCGAGAGAAAAAGACAGAAATACGCAGGTGAGAAAAGAGAATAGAAAATACATAGTAGATTCGGTGGAAAGTGAGTGCGTTGGCGAGGTAGGGAGTCGTTGTCCTCGGAGTCCTCGTTCGTTCACTGTCCACCAACCGGACGACCGACAGTGCTACGCGAACAGCCTTCTTGTTCGTGTCATTCTGTTAAAATTTTTTTTTATTTACATTTGTATTTATTTTTTATTTCCATTGTTTAGATTATATAAATATTCATGGCACTTGTGGTGATAATGTAATTAGTTTAATTAATTGTTAGCTTATTAAATACTCATTATTTACTTACGAGTGATGATAAGCTGAATATACAACAGATTGCATTGAGCATTAAAGTTGCATCGTATCCAGAGAACCGGTAGACAATCACGTAGTCCCTGGATTCAGGATCAAACGCCTCGGAATTTTTTAAACAGGTGTGTGGGTGTTAATTATTCATCAAAATTATGTTTGCTGACATTTAAAAATTTTTAGAATTTTTTTTTCTAGTGAACAAATTATTTTAAAAATATTTATTTAAAAAACTATAAGTGCAATTTTTTAAAAATATTTTTTAGTTATAATTTAATAAAAAATATCGGCTAATTTTTTTATTATTGAAAATTAAGTTAGCTGACATTTAAAAATTTTTAGAATTTTTTTCATTGCCAAAATAATTAAAAAAAATGTAGGAAAATTAATTTACCAGATATTTATCAAATTTTAATAATTTTTTTAACTATTAAATTATGACAAAAAAAATTGACATTGAAAAAATTAAAAATGCAATTTTTTAGAACAAATTTGTTTTTTAAGAAAAATTAAAAAATTATCAAGTGACTGCTAACTTTAATATTAAAATTTTCATTTGTAAAAAACTATAAGTGCAATTTTTATAAAATATTTTTTTGTTCTTATTTAATTATTGAAAAAAAATTAAAAATTTTTTCAGAATTTTATAGCAATTAAATTACAAAAAAAAATATAATTAAAAAATTCCACATGTGAAAATTATAAAAAAATTGCAAGTGAAAATTTTTAAAAGAATTTTTTTATTTAAAAAAAATTTTTAAAATTGACAGCTGACAGCAAACTTCATTATTATTCTTTTATTAATTTTTTAAAATAATATTTTATACGTAAGCTAACTTAGGAGGAGACCAGGTTATACCTTTAGAGTCACTCATCTTGTCTATACGATAATACACTCCAGGAGAATGCTAGTTACGTGCCAGTGATGCCAGATCTACCTTTAAAGATTGATGATTCATCTCAAACCGCTACACTATTTAACTTCAGAGCTCCGAAATACAATGATCCTACTTTCGAGTAGGAGCGAGTCTTTGTTTTTCTCTTACTCAGAACAATCAATAGCAAGGATTAATATTTCATATTTATTGTGAAAAAAAAAAATTCGCATGACCTTAATTTACCCTCGACCTACATCAGTATTGCTCATCATCATCATCATCATCATCATATTTACTGTGAGCAGTAGCATTACAGAATTAGTTCAATAATTATTGTTGAACTGAAAGTTTATTTGTGCAATCGACTACTTACTTAATAATATTACGATGTTGAGATTGTTTAGCTTACAGCACGCGGTACTTAATTTTGTTTCTCTTCAGTGAGCAGCGCGTGCTTACTTATCAATTAAATAATCGTATAGGATTCAACGTAACAGACGTTGTCACGAGACAGAGCGACAAGACAATGTGGAAATCGAACAAACAAATCTTAGCAAGCCTTACTGTCCCCATGGAGTTAATAATAATAATAATAAAAATTATTTATTATCATTATTGTTAGTATTATTTTATTTTCTTCTTTTGTTACTACGCTTCCCCGATTTTTCCGCAAGTGAACACTGTCTTTGTATATTACCGTTACAATGAATAAGCTGGTGTTATTAGTCACAGAAACGTACTGCATTAGAGTGAAGATAATTTAAGTAAAGATAAATAAATAAATATTAACGAAATTTATTTCTTTGTCAACAGAGTAGAGCAGAATGGAACTGATGGGTTGTGTGGGCAGAGAGATGGTAGCTAAACCGGAGAGATAGCGTTCGTTGGAATTGTGTGGAGACTGATACGTGATACGCTCCTGGGGAAGTTCAACGGGCCCCGGGGACTGATCGTGATGCCAACCGCGACAATCCAATGGGCCCTTGCTATCCTCTCGCTTGTGCTCGTTGACGCGTCTCCTCTTCATCCTCTTCCGCCGCACGCAGGTAAGGGACCGAGTATTTCCGTTTATTCTTCTTTGTTATCATATCATATCATTAAAAATATTTTAATTGTTAATAATAAACTTGGTGAATATTTCAGGAATTACTAAGCGGTCTTACATTGGTTACTATGAACCAGTCTCATATGACTCGGCTATTTTACGAGAACATCGGAACCGGGTCCGACGAGATGTATCCGAAGATAGCAAGGTTCAACCAATCGTTCTTCACCTTCGGACATTTGATAGGTAATAAAATCTATTATTAATCTATATTATTAATTTTGTGTCCAAGATAGTCATATGATAAAGTAGGTTTTTTTTAGCGAAATTTAGTGTCATTGCAAAGGTCTTTAATTTGTGCCTTTTCAAGGTTTCATTTTATTCTCACCGATAGTCAATTTATTATAAGTATTTAGGCTGCATTCGAAAATTCTCTATTTCTAGATACATAATTAAGAAATGACCTTGTATCTTGTGAAATATTGAAATTTTTAAAGATATAAGCTCATCCCGATGTTACACTCATCGAGACCTTTCATTTGAGTACCCACATCAATATTTCATATATTTTATATATTTATGTATACTATGTATATGTAAATATGAAAAATATATGAAAATAATCGTGTGTGTACTCAAATGAAAGCTCTTGATGAATGTAACATCAGGATGAGCTTATATCTTAAAAAATGTGAATAATAAAGCAATAACTTGTTATTTTGTCCACTGATAATATTTTAAACGATATAAGATCATCCTAGAGTTACGCTTATCGAAACCTTTCATTTGAGTACCCACATCAATATTTCATATATTTTATATATTTATATATATTACATATAAGTATATATGAAAAATATATCAAAGTGCATGTGGGTACTCAAATGAACACTCTTGATGAGTGTAACATCGAAATGAGTTTATATCTTAAAAAATGTCAATAATTAAGAAATTATATTGCATTTTGTCAACTAATAATATTTTTCATGATATAAGCTCATCTCGATATTACACTCATTAAGATCTTTCATTTGAGTTCCCACATCAATTTTTCATATATTTATATATATATTACATATATGTACATATGAAAAATATACCAAAATGCATATGGGTACTCAAATAAAAACTCTTAATGAGTGTTACATCGGGATGAGCTTATATCTTCAAAATATATATTATATATATGTATATAGGAAAAATATATGAAAAACTGATGTGGGTACTCAAATGAAAGGTCTTGACGAGTGTAACATCAGAATGAGCTCATATCTTTAAAAACGTCAATATTTAAGAAAATACAGTGCAATTTAACAAAATTCATTATTTAATAAAGTAAAATTTTATTTATAGTTCAGAAGTTACGGCAGTTACATAGTAACTGCAAGGTTGATAGTTTAATTTAATTTAATACGTAATAATGTATCTATTATTATAACACGTAGCTACGAAATTTTATGGTTTCTCAACGTCCTTGTACTATTCAATTTTATACTATCGATTTGTTGAATAATATAAGATATACCTATATTTATGGTTCTATTTTTTTTCTTTTTCTGTAATTTAGAGAATGGACAATGAGACTTGTTCCGGATACTGTATTTGCAAAAGATGCAGTTTTTGAAGGAACAAATGGACCAATCGCTTTTGACTCTTCACACTCATATACTGGCACCGTTGCTGGTAAGTAATAGTAGTTTTGATTTATTGTCAAGGTGAAACATGTATTACGTCGGCTTTTTGATTAATGTAAAATGAGAAACTATGTACTCTTATCGGTGCTGTAAATCCTCGTACACTTTTTTGTCATTACTCTAACTTTTATATCCATTTATTTTCTTATAAACAGTGTCGTTTCTAGTTTTTTATATTCCAAGTTTCATTTTGTTGGTGAAAAGATAAATGAATATATTTCGCAAGCGTATTTTAACTATCTCTAGCATTAACACACACGTGTTTTTTTTTTTTTTTCATTTTTCACAGAGGACGACAATGCTATTGTTGAAGGAATTGTGACAAAAGACGGTTTGTTTGATGGATCCGTTTCTACAACTTCTGAAGACTATTACTTCGAACCAACTAGCAGATACTTAACAAGAACAGAAGATTCTGAGAGTGAAGAAAATACGTCACCTACTTATCATACCATAGCGTACCGAGCATCAGATGTCGTCGCTCCACCTCAACCCAGCCGCTGTGCCAGTAAAGAATTGCATGAAGGAAAATTAAATAAAAGTAATTCTATTCATCTAGGTGAGAAGAAGAAAAATGAATCTTTTGAGCCTTATTTTGAGCAACTTCAGGACCATGAAATTCGTGATAATGGTGGATATTATTTACGGCAAATTAATCGAAGGCATATCAATAAAGGAGGTTCCAATATACAATTTATTGATGGGTAAGATTATTTTTAAGAATAATTATTTTATTAAAATGAAGTACCCAGTAGTTGAACAGATTTCAAAGTAAAACGTATTTGACCCTACTTTTAATACATAAAGATGTAATTATTGGTTCAAATTAGTGATTTTCATGAAAATATAAACAATTTTGAATTGATTGAAGCGCATAATAACAAAGATAATTGAATATTTATATTTTGACAACGTTTTTAAGATAGTCTATGAAAGGAGTAGTAGTTGAACAATCAATTCTGACAAGCCGCAGTAGTTGAACACTCCGGGAGCAATAGTTGAACTAATAAAATATATGGCAATAGGCACACCAAAAATTTTCAACGTTTTATTGAAATATCCAAAGATTTATAACATGTTATTGAACAATATTAAAAATATTTAATTTTTTAATTACATTTTTTTATAAATGATAAAGCAAATTTTTGAATATTAATAAAAGAAACTCAATTCAAAACGTTCAATAATTTTTAACTATACTAATTTTTAGCTACAAAACTTATTTAATTTGCAGTAATTAATACAAATTACAATGCTGATCACTAGTCTGTAAACCTTTTAGAAATTAGAGTGCTGTTAAAATTATACGGCCCCAGCTTGTTCAAGTTCTGGGTACTGTTTTAAAAATTCGGAGATATAGTTAGACGCTAAAATTTAATATAAAAATTATAGTTTGTCTTTGCAAAAAATATGTATTATTTAGAAAAGACTATTTCATTGGGTGGTACAATTTTTTTTTACTTAAAATGATGATATACCGTTTTTTTTTCTACTGATTGTTTGGTTTACGATTTAGTACCTTTTTTCATGAAAAAAATAACATCTATCGGCAATTCTCGACATGTCAAATTTTAAGTTAAAAAAAATATAATTGTTTTGATTTATAATTGAAAAAACTTACAGAAATCAATTACTGTATCATTGAATAATTATAATATGCTTATATTACTCATAATAAATTGACGGATTTTATATTACAACAATTCGAAAAGTGTGTTCAAGTATTGGGTACTTAACCTTATTTAGGGAAAATAAGTTTTATTTATTGTGTAAATATTATTTTTGATTATAGGATCAATAGAGATAGATTTACTAGACATTTACATAAACGAGCCACCGTTGATCCCCGTAAAACAACATGTATGTTATATCTGCAAGCTGATCATCAATTTTTTGCCCGATACGGTACCGAGGAAGCTTGCATTGAAGTAATGACAAGGCACGTGCAGCGAGTTAATTCTATTTACAAACACACAGACTTCAATCAAGATGGGAGACCTGATAATATAAGTTTTATGATAAAACGAGTCAAAGTACACAATGCAGATGCGATGAAGGATTCGCATTATCGATTCCCAAATAGTTACGGAGTTGAAAAATTTCTGGAACTTTTTTCAGGTAAATATGCTACGACGTGATGTGTCATTCGTTAAACTAATAAAAATAATAATTCACCGTTATATATACATATTTTTATTATTTTAGAGGAAGATTATGACGCATTTTGTTTGGCCTACATGTTCACGTACCGGGACTTTGAGATGGGGACACTCGGACTTGCATGGACAGGCGATTTAAAAAATGCCGGCGGCGTTTGTGAAAAGAACGGAGTAAGAATATTATCTCATTTAATTTTCTTATATTATTTTAATGCTCTTTTTTTTTTTTTGTATTTTTTTTATCTATTTTAAAGTTGTTTAATTTAAAAAATAAAATTTTTATTTAAATGCAAATTTATTGTTTGTACTTCGTATAAAGTACGATACATGCGCGCGCTTATATCTGTATGTATTCACTCTCTTAACCATCTGGAAATAGGTACAGACAGAATTCAAGCTTTTTAGAGACGAGGTATACAGGATATTAAATATTGATCGAAAAGTCGTTATGAAAAGACTAAAACATCTTTTTCCATTTACTATATATACATCAATATATTATTTTATCTTTAAATTTATGATGCGTATACCATTTATATTATATATAATTTAAACTTTTTTATTATTTTAAAATTCCGCCCAGTCTGCTATTTCATAACAAATTAAATGATGTTAAATATTCAGTCAACTATGTATTATTCATAGAATATTCAAATACTGAAAAAAAAAAATTTTAAATTTATATTTACACATAATAATAATAATATTTCCATGTTTCTAGAATTGATTTTTGCAATTCAATTTTCATGACAGGATTCATTCAATAATTTAATTTATCTGTCAGATTTAATATGTTGGATGAATTTTAATTTGTGTTTATGTAATAAAGTTTTTATTTTTAATTTAATGAAATATTAATTTTTTTTTTTTTTTTTTTTTTTTTTTTTTTTTACAGCACTACAGAGGAAGTATGAAGTCTCTGAACACTGGAATCGTAACTTTACTGAATTACGGGAAACACGTACCACCAGCTGTTTCTCATGTTACTCTGGCACATGAAATTGGCCATAATTTTGGGTCACCGGTAAGTGAAACAATTAACAAGATTACTTATGTAAAACAACTAATAAAAAGTAAATTAAATAATAAAAAACAAAACTTTAAATTTGTTACGGTTATTTACAGCACGATCCAGAGCAGTGTACACCAGGTGGTGAGGATGGAAATTTTATAATGTTTGCGCGTGCAACCAGTGGTGACAAACGTAATAACAATCGTTTTAGTCCGTGCAGTTTAAATGCCATAAATCCTGTTCTAAATACTAAAGCACGTTCGCCTAAAGGTTGTTTCACAGGTAAATATTTTAATTGCTATTAATTTTCTGTAATATGAATAAGTAGATAAAATAATCCATATTATTACTCTAGATAAATAATTAAGAAATTACCTTGTATCGTGTGAACTATTGACTTTTTTAAAGATATAAGCTCATCCTGATGTTACACTCATCAAGACCTTTCATTTGAGTACCCACATCAATTTTTCATATATATATATATATATGAAAAATTGATGTGGGTACTCAAATGAAAGGTCTCGAAAAGTGTAACATCGGGATGAGCTTATATCTTTAAAAACGTCAATATTTAAGAAA
>CAJNRD030001117.1:3548490-3595859 GCA_905319865.3 Cotesia congregata | reverse complement strand
TTTGAGTACCCACATGTATATATATATATATATATATATATAAATATATAAAATATATGAAAAATTGATGTGGGTACTCAAATGAAAACTCTCAACGAATGTAATGTCGGGGTGAGTTTATATCTTTAATTAAAAATGTCAATAGTTCACAAGATGCAAGGTCATTTCTTTGTTATCTGGAGATATAGTATTTTTGCTTAATTATTTAATTAAATAAGTTAATTTAATTATGTACTAGAAATAAATAAAAAACATTACAATAAATTAACAATTTTTTTACCTTTGAATGTGTCAGCATAATATGTTGACTCAATAAAGCAGCCTTAGCATGACCAGTATGCAAATAATACCCGCTAGCTTCTGGAGAGAAACGCATAATTAATTTACCCTCTTCAGCTCCCGGTAGCTCAAAAAATTGTTTTTTCTGCTTCCTGCCAGCCATATTGTTGGCTTTTGAGCTGCTTCCTCTTTCTTCTTATTCTTTCCAATTGGAACAACTGAAGTTACTTCAAGCCTGTAAATTTTTCCGTTACTATTTTCAAACTACGCGCAAATTTGTGTGGTTAACAAGTATCGATTCACACAATCGAAATCTCGAAATCGAAGTTATATATCGATTATTAACACGAGTATATATAGGCACTGTAAATATTTACAGTACGAAGCGCGAACAGACGTGTGCTAACTTTTGTCTCTTAAAAAGTGGTTAAATAAAGACATTATTGAATTAAAAATAGTATTGTTATAAATTTATTAATAATAAATATCAAAACTATGGATTTATCCGATATAGATGAAGAGTATACCGGTTTTGCAAATTTAAATTACAAAAATAATAATTACATTTGTGATTTATCTTCTGATGAAAATGACTCTCATAATTATAATAAAAATAAACAAAAATCTTCAATGAAAAAAAATAATCAAAATGTATTATCATCACCTGAAATTCCGACCAGTAAAGTAAGATCTAGAAAAAAAAAAACTACAGCTGTTAATGAAGATAAGGTTAGAGAAAAAAAGGAAGCGGCTAGAGTTAAATTAGAATTGAAGTTAGAAAAAAAGAGGATTAAAAATATTGAACCAGGTGAATGTTTAAAATTTATTACAATTAATTTTCACAATGAAATTTGTAAATTTAATTTTTATAATGAAACTCTGTCAATTTTGGATGCATCATCTGTTAAATATTCCACAAAATTATCATCAGTACCCAATAGTATTTCCTGGACAAGAACAGTTGAAGATTATTCACTAGATTATGACAATAAAATTAACACATCAACAATTGAAGTTAATCAAAAATATTTATTAATTATTTGGAAGTGGGACAAAGTTATACAGCTGATAAATGATAAATTATTTGTGTCATCTGTAATTTCTCTCTGTAATTCTTCAGCTAAGATGAATTTAACTTTAGTAATTTATGGAGTAGAAAAATATTTTGAGTATCATGAAAGCAAAGGCAAAAAAAAGGCCAATAGTAAAATTTATGAGACTATTGATAATGTTCCTAAAGTATCCAGAAAAGTATTTGATGTTAATTTAATTCAAATTCAATTACAAGCTAAGTGCAATAGCAGGCTCATTGATGAAGCTGCTGATATGAGCTTATTAATTTATCAGTACACTAAATCAATTGCGGAAATTCCGTATAAATTGGAGATGGATAGTAAATTAAATGATCAATTGGATTTTTTTGCTAGTGGAGATAATAGGAATACTATTCAAGTTGATAAAGAAGGATATGGATTAAAAAAATTGTGGTTGAAGCAACTCTGTATTTTTAATAACTCGAGTTTAGCTGTTGCTGATGCCATTTCTTCTGTCTATCCGAGTCCTCAACAATTAATTGAAGTAATTAAATTTTTTATTTATTATTAAAAATGAAAATTTATTTTGAGTGTATTTTAATTTTAATATATTTTATATTATAGGCTTATTCAAACTGTTCCCGGGAAGATGGAGAAAACCTTTTGAAAGATATTCCGGTAAATATGCAATTTGATTTTTATAATTATTTTATAAATAAGTAGCAACTTTGCAGTCACTATGTGACCTGTGAAGTAAATAAATAAAATTTTGCTTTATTATATAATGAATTTTGTAAAATTGCACTGTGCGCTCTTAAATATTGACGTTTTAAAGATATAAGCTCATTGTGATGTTACACTTATCAAGAGCTTTCATTTGAGTACCCACATGCATTTTTGATATATTTTTCATATATATTGTATAAATATATAAAATATATGAAAAATTGATGTGGGTACTCAAATGAAAGGTCTCGATGAGTGTAACTCCAAAATGAGCTTATATCTTTAAAAATATTATTAGTTGACAAGATGCAATATCATTTCTTGACTGTTGACGTTTTTAAGGATATAAGCTCATCCCGATGTTACATTCATCAAGAGCTTTCTTTTGAGTACCCACATGCATTTTTGATATATTTTTCATATATTCATATATATAAAATATATAAAATATATGAAAAATTGGTGTGGGTACTCAAATGAAAGGTCTCAACGAGTATAATGTCGGAATGAGCTTATATCTTTAAAAATATCAATAGTTTACAAGATACAATGTCATTTCTTAATTATTGACATTTTTAAAGATAGATATAAGCTCAAATTGATGTTACACTTATCAAGAGCTTTCATTTGAGTACCCACATGCATTTTTGATATATTTTTCATATATTCATATATATCATATATATAAAATATATAAAATATATGAAAAAATTGGTGTGGGTACTCAAATGAAAGGTACTCAACGAGTATAATGTCGGAATGAGCTTATATCTTTAAAAACTAATCAATAGTTTACTAAGATACAATAGTCATTTCTTTCTTAATTATTGACATTTTTAAAGATAGATATAAGCTCAAATTGATGTTACACTTATCAAGAGCTTTCATTTGAGTACCCACATGCATTTTTGATATATTTTTCATATATTCATATATATCATATATATAAAATATATAAAATATATGAAAAATTGGTGTGGGTACTCAAATGAAAGGTCTCAACGAGTATAATGTCGGAATGAGCTTATATCTTTAAAAATATCAATAGTTTACAAGATACAATGTCATTTCTTAATTATTGACATTTTTAAAGATAGATATAAGCTCAAATTGATGTTACACTTATCAAGAGCTTTCATTTGAGTGCCCACATGCATTTTTGATATATTTTTTATATATTCATATATATATCATATATATAAAATTTATCAAATATATAAAAAATTGATGTGGGTACTCAAATGAAAGGTCTCGACGAGTGTAGCATCGGGATGAGCTTAAATCTTTAAAAATGTCAACATTTCACAAGATAAAAGGTCATTTCCTAATCAATTAATTGATTGTTTATAGATTAAAAGATCAATAACTTCAACTGCAGCATCAAGAAAACTCGGACCCGAGCTTAGTAAAAAAATTTACACATTATTTACATCTAAAAACGGAGAACAACCAATTCAAATTGATAAATAGCCAAAAATTGGTAAGTACGACTAAATTTTAGACAAATAATTTATTAACAGCAATTATTAATCTATATAACAATTTTAGGTAGTAAAAAGTGTGATAATTACATCGAATTATATTTTTCGACCAGTACTATTATTATGAACAGATTATTAAAAATAGTATTGACTAATAATAATTAATAATTATAAATATTGCGGAGATGAAAAATAACATACTGTGAAATCAAATAAAATGAGACAATATAACAACTTATATTTATACTAAAAAATAACTCCGCTAGATTATCAAATGTCTGACTCATCAAACAATTTACAGTCCTTAGTTTTAGTTTGTACAATGTTTTTTTCACTATCTACAATATTATGATTATCATTATCATTATTACTTTTATCTGCTAATTTAGGTATAACTCTAATAGGTGTTGTTGTAAATGATGAATGACTTTGATCGCCGACAATTAATTGGGAAGACGGGCGCTTATTTTTAGTTAACACCACTTGATCAGTATATTTCGTTGAAGTTCCAGAATTTTGTCGCTTTGATAATATTATTTTAGTATATTTAACAGGTTGTTGATTGCTTCCAGAAGACGAAGATTGAGTAGAAGACAACGATGAATTTTGCATGCGTCTTTGAAAGACAACACGATTAACGAGACTTGAGTCTGATTGATTTAAATCCTGATCAATTTTTTTTGTTGGCGTTATTTTACTCGTAGGTCTTTGATAAACTTTACCTTCTTTATTGCTCAATAAAACAACTTTTGTCGGGTTTATTTTATTGACTGGTTTTTGTTGAATTGAATCATTAATTGTAGTGATAGGCAAAGAAATAGGTGGTGCTTTTTCAATAGCATTTAAATTATCATCATCTTTAGCAAATATTATTGGTATGTCTAAAATATTTCCAAGATCATCATCGTCAACTTCTAATGACGGATTATTTTTAATTAATGGTGGTGTTAATTGGTGGGATTTTTGCCATTGATTTTTATTATTTATAGGCGTTATTTTAGGCAGTGCGTCATCATTTTTCAGTGAATTTTTTATTTTATTCGACCACGGCAGTATTGTTATTGAATTCGTACTTTCAGTTGCTGAAGTAATTTCGTTAACTCTTGTGATGTTGATTGCATTATTTAAATTAATATTTCCACCTGAACTCGTACACTCCTCCATCACTATAAAAATTCATTAATATATTTTACATTTGTATTAATGATACTGAAATCAGCAGACGTTAAAAAATTTTTTAATTTTTATCATTAATTAAATTTTAAATAAAAAAATATTTTAAGAAAATTACACTTTTAGTTTTTCAAATTTTCTTTATCTGAAATTTTTATTTTTTTTTAATAAAAAATTGTCAGATGTCTGCTAATTTCATTTTCATTTGTATTATATATATTTTAATTATTCACATTATTAATGAAATGAAATCAACTTTAATGTAAACTAAATAAATTACAGGAGTAATGGATTCAAGGATTAAAGGATAAAAATCAAATTAATCCAAATTATAAAAAAAAATGTTTATTTAAAACACAAAAATTAATTTATCAAAAATGTGTTTAATTTACATATTCTTTAACCAACAATGGTTGACAATTTAAAAAAAAAAAAAAATTACTTATAATTTAATTATAAGTGAAAAAAATTTAAAATATAAAGTTGAGTTCATTTTTGTAAAAAAATACTGATAATGAATCCCGAAAAAAATTTTTAAATTATAAAAAATTCATATTATTTCATTAAAACTATTATTAAATAAAAATAATAATAATAATAATAATTAAAGAGCATTTATTATTTAAGCCAACTTACCCGGTGTTGAATAATAATAATTACATTATTTTTTTTTTGTAACAAATAATGGAGCAATCATTCTGGGGGTGCTTGTTTTCCAGGAAAATTGTAGGGGTGGATATTATAATTCTTATTTTATAATAATTTTAATGAAATAATATGAATTTTTGATAACTTAAAAATTTTTTTCCGGTTACCACTGATAATATAATATATACATGTATTTTTTTATAATTTAACTTAATTTTTTGGTAATTTATCTGAGATAAGTTTTAATTAAAAAAAATTAATTCAAATTTAATTTCACGATGGTTTTAGACTTTTAGATATTGATATTCTACCTTTTGTCATTGTAGATGCGGTACTAGTAGTCGTACTACTGGATTCACAGTGACTAATTGGTATTGTTTGATTAGCAATTTTTTCCTCAGTTAAATTGTCATTATTTTTTCTATTTTGTAGTAATGCAGTCAAAGATCCTCCTGTTCCAGAAGATTTATTTTGACCATCTTGAAAATAAATAATTAAGTTGTTTATCAATTGATTAACTACTTAGAGCAATAGACATTTATAGCAATAGATTAACTATTTATGCAATAGGCATACCTGAAGGTGCTGCGACTCTAACTTGGTTCCCATTAGATGTTAACACCGTAACGAGTTTTGTCTCTCCAGATTTTTCTATTGACTTATAATTATTAGCAGAGATGGATTTATTGAACGTTTTATTCGTTGGTGTAATTGTTTTCAATTTTCCCGTAAAGTTTGGTGTATTATTTGATGGAATCATTTTTGGTACTTTGGAAAATGAAACAGAAGTTTTTGAACTAGAATTAGATTGAATTGAATTGTTCAATTGATTTGACGGTCCGGCGGGTAATCTTATTGGACCCATGGGACTTAAACTAGCCATAGATCCAATGTTCAGTGTGATTCCGTTTGAATTTGAGGATATCTATAAAAATAAGTAAATAATCTTATTAAAAAAAATAAAAAAAATTTTATGTCCAGGATAGTAATATGATAAAATCGGATCTTTTAGTGAAATTTAGTGTCACTGCAAAGGTCTTGACTTGAATTTGTGCCTTTTCAAGATTTCATATCATTCTCACTGATAGTCAATTTATTATGATAAGTATTTAGACTGCATTCGAAAATACTATATCTCTAGATAAATAATTAAGAAATTACCTTGTATCTTGTGAACTATTGACATTTTTAAAGATATAAGCTCACCCCGACATTACACTCATCGAGACCTTTCATTTGAGTACCCACATCAATTTTTTATATATTTATATTTATATATGATATATATGAATATATGAAAAATATATATATATGTATATATGAGAAATATATCAAAAATGCATGTGGGTACTCAAATGAAAGTTTTTGATAAGTGTAACATCATAATGAGTTTATATCTTTAAAAATGTCAATAATTAAGAAGTTACATTGCATTTTGTCTACTGATGATATTTTTAACGATATAAGCTCATCCCGATGTTACGGTCATCAAGAGCTTTCATTTGAGTACTCACATCAATTTTTCATATATTTATATATATATGTATATATGAAAAATATATCAAAAATGCATGTGGGTACTTAAATGAAAGCTCTTGATAAGTGTAACATCAGGATGAACTTATATATTATATATATATATCATATCTTTAAAAACGTCAATAGTTAAAAAAGTACAGTGAATTTTAATTAAAGTCACTATTCAATAAATCAAAATGTTATTTATTTATAGTTCACAATAGTAACTGCCAGAGTGCTCCAATTATTTTTTATTAAATCTTAAATAAAATAATAAGAATTACTTACTGGAATTGGTTGACGAGCTATTATCTGATCAGACGAGCCTAATTTCTGATTATTAATAATTTTGGGTTTCCGCCTTGGAACAGAATTATGTGCATTAACATCATTCGGATTGCCCGCTGTAACAAGAGTGGATTGCATATTTAAACCTGAAGACCTATCAAAAGAGCCTTGACTCCTGGTTGTATTAAACTGACCCGGCGTACCTGAACGACTTTTCTTCTGTAAATTTGGAAAGCTCGATTCACTGTCAACAGAACTACTCGTTGAATTTTTCCGTTTTCTCGCATCTCTTTTATTCTTATCCGGATTTAACAATCCCGCTGGACGTAACGGCAATGGATGAGGTTGAACCAGAATTCCACCAATAAAATCAGTAATTTCGTCCATGATACACCGATCAACCATAGCCTGAGAAATTCCTTCAGAAATTTTTTTATTGCTCGACACTCTCAAGCTGTCATCCGCAGTACCAACAACAACCAGACAACTTTCAACGAGTAATTTTTCCCGTACATTTTCCAAGTCATCCGGTCTTACAAGCGTTGCATTCTGGCCAATTACAAACATAATAGGGCATCTTATATCCATGAGAGTGTCTTCAGGCGAGCCTCTTTTGCCTTCTGCAGTCGCAAAAGGAAATCCGAGACATATAACAGCTGTTACGTGCTCCATTAGCGCAACTTGAGACGCTAGAGCCGCTCCAGTATTAAATCCAACTAAAATTACAGGATTTCCTGGAAAATCACTTCTTACATCTTGAATCTTAGCTCTTGTAGCTTGTACAAGTTGCTCAAGGCACGTCATCATCGTCATTTTATTAGCCGACAATCCTAAATGTGAATGAACAGTAACAAGCGTTCCAAGCAATCCCAATTGTGTAATCCACTTGTGTTGCCTTGGAGAAATGCTACTACCAACTCCAGAAGGCACTACAACTAAAATTGGATTACCTGGAAGCTTTTTAGGTCTAATATTATTTAAACAAGTAGCCACTGGGTCCCAAGTTCGTTTTATAAGAGCATTAAGTGTCTCTAAAGGTATAGATCCGGGTTTAACAATTGCATTTGCTGTTGGAGCAGTCATTCTGTCGACTAGCTGAGGAACCTTAGCTCTCAATGTTTGAAGTATGTCCAAATAAATTATAAGTGCTTCGCGGGATAAATTATCAACTAGTAAGCCGTGCAACCATTGAAGTATTCTGTAGTCCCAACTGATAGTCGCCATTACTTCGCGGAATTTTTTAGCTGAGGAGTCCGTTGATGTTCGACGGTATACTAGCTCCATTTTATTGTTCACTTTTGTTAGTCTGTGGAGGCGCTCGGAGTTTATTATCATAAATATTCGGGAAAATATTCTTCTTTGGACTGGCGACCATAATGTTTTTTCTATCTTTTCTTCCCAGTCGTCATTACTGTCTTCTGGCCGGGTGAAGTTGATTAATCTTAGAGCTTCTTCTATTGAGTTTCGCGGGTTTGTTAAGTCACTTGGGATTGATAATTGGTCTGGTTCGTCGCAATTTTCTACGTCTATTACACTTCGTTTATGCAGCTTTCTCCTAAAAATACATTATTTATTTATTTATTGATAATTAAAGTCAACAGCCAGAGCCATTAATAGGGTTAATAATATATATATACATAGTACTTATAAGTAGACAAAGTTAGTTTTTTAAGTATAAGATAGCCATATGGCGAGTAAACATTGTTTATTTAAGTTGAGTTCATAAATGACTCATTTATATTGCGGAGCTATGAGTGAATAACAAAAAATGTAAATTATAAATTAAAAAAAAAATAACAATGAAAATAAATTATGACATTAAAGTTAGGAGTCACTTGACAATTTTTTAATTTTATCTAACAAAAAGATTTCAAAAAAATTAATTTTATATGGCATTTTTAATTTTTTTAAATTTATACATGTCAATTTTTTTTGCACTAATTTATTTCTTGAAAAAATTCTAAAATCTATTAAACATCTGCTACTTTGATTTTTATAAATAATTATTGAAGATATTGAATAATTTTTAGAATGTTTTTTTTTTTTAACAAATAAATTATAGTAAAAAAAGAAATAAGAAAAAAAATTGGAAAAATGAATTTTTTCTGAAAAATAATTTTTAAAAAATTGCATTTACAATTAAAAAAAATTTTTACATGTCAATTTTTTGTTCTAATTTTTTTAACAAAATTTACTTGTTGAAAACATTCTAAAAATGATTAAATATCTGCAAAATTGATGAAAATAAATCATTTTTAGAATTTTTTTTAACAAATAAATTACGGTAAAAAAAAAAAATTGGCATGAAGAAATTTAAAAAAATGAAAAGTGCAATTTTTTTGAACAAATTTGTTTTTTTTAAAAAAAATAAAAAACTCTCTAATATCTGCTAACTTTACTATCATAAATACATATCATTTTAAATGAAAATAAAGTTAGCAGACACCCGACAATTTTTAGAATTCTTTTAATAGAAAAATTTACAAGAAAAAAATTTATTGAAAATTCCACATGTAGAAAATTTAAAAAACGCATGGAATTTTTTACAATATTTTTCTAGTTCTAATATCATTAATGAAAATAATATAAAAATTATTAAATGTCTGCTAATCAAACTTTGCTATCATTCACTTAAGCACCTTTAAAAATAAACAAACAAAAATTAATTAAATATACAATACTGAAAATTCTGGTTTCAGAATTTTATAAATAAATCACTGCTAAAAAAAAGAGAAATTAATCACATGATTTATTTTTTTTTTTAACAAAATACTTCAATTATTTCTAATAAATTTACCGAGTTAGTGGAGGCTTGGTAAAAAATATCCTAATAGTTGGCTTGACATAAACGTTCTCCGGTCTCCAGTTCCAAGGTCTAGCATAACAGTGTTCCTTTAAAATAGCACTGACTTCTTCATCGGTATATCCAGCTAATTTATGTAAAAATGATGTCAATTTATTTAAATTATCATCAGGAAAATCCGTAGCAAGACCAGGGTAGTTGGATCCACTAGGTGAGGATGACATTGTCTTTTATTTTAATCCTTGATAAATTAATTCAAACTCTACACAATTACAATAAAAAATTTAAATATTTATCCAAGTATCCAAGTAATTAAATAATAAACTATTACATCAATTTATACACGTTACCTCATCATGCCCATGTCAAGCTTCGTCTTACTGCTGGGCATTTAAATTCTGTATTAATTCTTCTATAAGCGTAATAGAAATTATAAAACATTTTTTAAATAAAGCAAATTGTGCTTAATTTAAAAAAATAAAAATTTTTCACATTAAACTATTTTTTATGCACGTAAATAATTTTTCTTTGTATGAATTACGTTGTGGTCTGTAGTATTTTATTTCCTCACTCACTCACACTCATTGATAGTTGTTGAAATAATGATCGGATTGGCTTTGGCTTGATGCTTGCTTTTTTTCTCAACTTGTCTATAGAGTGGGGAGGGATTCATAAATTTATCAGTGAATTAAATTGTTAGATGGCGCTAAGTGAAAATTCTAACGCTCAAAATCAATTACCCAGAGGGTGCGTTCCACTAAGCGTTCACAACGCCTAAAATACTCATTCAGGCGTTCCACATGGCGACCGCGGATCGTTGTGGTCTAGGCGAAAACGTCATTAATGACGTCATTACTTATGCTCACGCTAAGCTCACGACGACCCATCTCAAGAGCTCAAGAGGTGGGTCGATGTGAGCGTTTTGAGAAACTAGGCGCAATTTTTAAAACTAAAAGCAGCAAACATGGCGACAACAACAATATTGTTCTATTGTGCCGAACAAGATACTGTTGTGGATCTCAAACTTTCTCCTGCAGATGCTGAACGTGCGTTAACAGGTAAATATTATTGTCAAATGAAGCTTAGTAAGCATAATTGCAGTTTATAATTTATCGCAATTTTATATATTTTTCATCATTTGTCAACAACATATCTAAGTTAATGAATAAACAAACAACGTTAATTATCAAGAAAAATCTATTTGTCAAAAGAAACTTATTTTGATTTCAGAGTCTTAAATCAACAATCACCACCCTCGACATCGACTAATGTTGATAATGACAATCTTTTTTTTGTCTAATGACGTTTAACGATAATTCTAGCCATGAAGAATGTCTTAATACTGAACCCTGATTAAAAAAAATTATTGAGACAAAGAGAAAAATATTGAAAAGAATTGGTTTTTTAGTCAATCCAATATTTTTCAATACTTTTTTCTTTGTCTTAATACTTTTTTTTATTCAGGGAAGTTACAGATGATCTCAACTCTAAAACCCACGGAAGTGAAGGTATCTGGAGAAGTAATAAATTATACAATTATCTTGATGTTTATGTTAAATGTATGACGATGTCAGTAACATATTTGCATTTCCCAGCTTCTTTATACAGGTGGAATCCACTTTGTGTATTTTGTTACTATTAGAGACATACAAAACTATGGAAAAATACTTTAGTAGTGGGAAATTCTCCCAAAAAAAAAAAAATTTGGGAAAGAATTGCAAAGGAGCTCAATAAAAAAGAATACTATGTAACTAGGCTCAATGCTCTTCTAAGCTACAAAGCTTAAAAAAAAAAACTTTTAAATCTAAAAAGGATCATAACAGCAAATCCGGCAATGACAGAAGGAGTTGGTAGTATTTAGATGTTATTATTATTTTTTTGATATTCTTCATTTCAAGAAAATATTCTACAACAACCAATAATAAAAATAACAGTTAGAAATTAATTTTAAATATTGTTTTTAATTACCACTTCGTATTATATATTTTTGCTGGATTATAACTCGTACTTTGTGGAACATTATTTCGACGTACCAACAAATTTCCAACTGTCGCCGTAAAAGCCTTTTTTATCATATGTGAACATAAATTAGGTAAATACTCCTCTAAAATTAAAGTATAAATGTATTTTTTATTATTTTTTTAATAAATAAAGTTAACCAATAATTAATAAAACTTGATGATACCACATACAAATTTTACCTTAACGTTTCCAACCTTTTATTTTGTTTTTTTTTCAAACGTGCCGTTTGTATTATTTAAATAAACGCTCAAAACGCTCCAAAATCCATTCCACTTGAGTTAATGATTGTGACGCCCAGAACCAAGTGGAACGGCAAAAACCGTGGTCGTGAGCGTGATCGTTGTGAGTGCTTAGTGGAACGCACCCTCTGTTCATAAAAATAAATGAAATGTCAAAAAAATCCAATCGAATAATAAATATACTGCACCAACATTTGTTCAATATTGAATCAATATATATATATACATGTATTTATATGTAAATATATACACTCCTTATTATTGAAAATGGCCGAAAGACAAATGTACACGTGTATATAACTAAAAATAATGTTGAGCTTTACATCAAACTTGTCACTTAGCAATAATGACTACAATGAGGAATATTGATCGGTCGATTAATTTTTGGTTTGATATTTTTTTACGTGCTTTTCTGGCATTATTAATTGTGTAAGTTTTATTTTATTTATTTGTTTTTATTTTCTTTATTTACAAATTTATCATTATTGATCCACCGCAGTGTTTTAATTATTTTAAATGATATTTAAGTTAGCTGTCACTTGTTCATTTTTTAATTTTTTTTTTATTTAATAAATTAAAACAAAAAAATATTCATTAAAAATTGCACTTGAAGTTTTTAAATTTTTTTACAAGTGAATTTTTTTTTTTAATTTTTTTCTATTAAAATAATTGTAAAAATTTTTAGATTTCAATTAATTTAATTTTAGTAAAAATTTATACCGAAAAATTATTTTTAAAAAATTGCATTTTTAATTTGTGATATTAAAGTTACCTGTCACTTGATTATTTTTTAATTTTATTTAACAAAAAAAATTGCATTTTTAATTTATTAAAATTTCGAAATGTCAATTTTTTTTATGCAATAATTTATTTATTAAAAAAATTGTTAAATATGTGTTAAATTAATTTTGAGTTATTTTGGTGATTTGATTGATAATATTTATTTTTTAGGACGTTGGAAAGAACAGAACCATTTAATCGGAAAATTCATGATGATGAAGTCTGGCTTTATAAAAATCCTAAAACTTTATCTTACGTACCAGTAACTGTTTTATGGGTAAGTTTATTTAATTAATTAGTCATTATATTATTGTTGAATATTAATTTTAATTTTTTTTTAGCCAGCAGTATTTATTGTTCCCATGGTAGTCATTTCAGTATCATTTCTTATTCATAGAGACAAAATTGATTTTGCTCAAGCATTATTGGCAGTGACATTAGCACTTGGCTTAAATGGAGTGTTAACGAATATTATTAAAATAATCGTAGGTAAGTCAAGGAATAAAAAAAGTTTTCTTTTATTTTTATAACTTAAAAAAATAAATTTTAACAAAAATTTTTTTTATTTTATTTTATTTTACGACAAGCTGCAATATATATATAAGAATATTAAATAAATTTAATCAAGTGATAATACATTTTTTAATAATAAAAAAAATTATCTTTTTAAGGCAGACCACGGCCAGATTATTTTTGGAGATGTTTTCCAGATGGTATTGCAAATGCAGAATTTAATTGCACAGGCGATTCTCATGAAATTCGTGATGGAAAAAAATCATTTCCCAGTGGCCACTCATCATGTAATTAAAAATTACACTGAAATTAGCAGACACGATAATTTTTTTTTTCTTGAAAAAAAAAAAAAAAACTAGATCTATAAAATAATTAAAAAAAAAAAAATCGTAATTTTTTAGAGCTTCTGAAAATAGAATTTTTTAAAATAAACTATTTATGATACTGAAGTTGACAAACATTAGAAATTCTTTTATAATTTTATAGCGATGAAATTATTATGAAAAAAATAATTTAAAAAATTTTCCTTGTGCAAATGAAGAAAAATTCTTAATGAAAATTAAGTTAACCGACATCTAAAAATTAAAAAATTTTTTTTTTTATTAAAAAAATTATTACAAAAAAAAA
Organism: Cotesia congregata; assembly: GCA_905319865.3. NCBI lineage: Eukaryota > Metazoa > Arthropoda > Insecta > Hymenoptera > Braconidae > Cotesia > Cotesia congregata. The sequence goes on along the minus strand of CAJNRD030001117.1, from coordinate 3,581,728 downwards.
TTATTTGTAAAAAACTGTAAGTGCAATTTTTAATGAATATTTTTTTGTTCCAATTAAATTAATGAAAAAAAAATTAAAAACGTCGGCTAGTTCTTAGAGAAAAATTTTAAATGCATTTTTATTACTGTAATTGATTTGTTAAAAGAAATTAGAAAATTGACAGCTGTTAGTTAATTTCAGTATCATAACTATTTTTGATATAATTTATTTGTTAAGAAAATAATCAAATGTCTTTAAATTTCAATGCTTTAATTAAAATTCTAATTGTGTATTAATTATTAATTAATATTTTTTATTAAATTTTATTTCAGTTGCATTTACAAGTTTTGGATTCGTAGCATATTATTTAGCTGGTAAATTAAAAACATTCAGTTTATCAGGAAAAGGACATTCCTGGAAGTTATGTAGTTTTTTAATACCTTTAGGAGTTGCACTGTGCATTGCTTTAAGTCGTACTTGTGATTATCATCATCATTGGCAAGGTAAGAAGAATATAATTTAATTAAATCATCATTATCACTTATCCAATATAAATTTGATATGAAAATAAAAATAACTTTTCTTTTATGTGAACAGATGTAGTTGTTGGATCGACAATTGGTATCTTTATTTCATACATGTGTTATCGTCATTATTACCCACCTCTAGATTCACAGTTGTGCCACAAACCTTACGCAGAATTAATTAAAGAAGGTGATATAAAAAGCATTAAAGCAGCACGTGAAGACGAGATAAAATGGATATAAAGAAATAAAAGTGTGTACTTAATCAAGAGAAAAAAAAAGAGAAGTCAATGTATTAAAAAGCATTTATATGTATGTTAAATTAAGCATAAATTTTTAAGAAAATTAATTTATTATTTAAATTAAGAATAAAGATTTTTTAATGTAAACCATAAATGTAAAAAAACTTTAGTAATTTTTTACAACTCCATTTTGGGCTATAATTACACAGAAAGAAAAATTTCTTGATTGGAGAACAAAATTTTTGGCTCAAGAAAATTTGTCGGACGCCTGAAGGAAGACCGAAGTTGAGTTGGTTGAAGTCAAAATTTTTGTTTAAATTCTATTCTTGGTGGAAGTAATTTTTTCTTAATTCAAATTATCATAAATACTTGATACAATAAATTTTTAAATTTGATCAAGCTTCAGCTGAGAAAAAAATTTTTTTACCTTGAAAAAATTTTTCTCTTGAATATTTGATACCCATTTTATTTTATTTTAGCGTGCAATTATACATATTGAATGAAAAAAAATGATGAAATATTATTTGATCTTCCCATTTGACATGTTAATCAATAAAAATATTAATGAAAATTTACTTCTATCTTCATATTTAATTTTTTGGAGCAAGAGAGAAATTTTCTCAAGACAAGAAAATTTACTCTATCAAGACTAAATTTTTGGAACAGAAGCTGAATTTTCTAGTAGCTGCGCGAGCTAAATCTGATTTAAGAATTGGATGAGGAGGGTGCAGTGATGTACCAGCACAATCAGCTTCATCACCATAAAACTCGTCTTCATCAGTCGTATATTCTTCGTCACCCGTTGTACCAGTACTACCAGCACGCCGGTGCTTAGTTGTCAAAGGACGATAGGCGTACTCGCTACTGCCTGTTACGGAATCACTCGAGTCTATTGAATTTGGCTGATGCTGCTCGATTGCTTTCATCTTGGTGTCTATTTTAATACCTAATTAAATCAATGAATATAATTAGTAATTATATAAATATAAATACAAATGTAAATAAATAGTCATCAATTATCCTTGATAAATTATTATCTTAATCATACACTTTATTATTTGTTCTTTTTTTTTATCTATATTTTTATCTCTGTGGGTAAATATTCCTTGAAAAGCAAACTTGCTAATTCTTATAATCGTAATCGTTAATAATTTTCACAGCCTTCTCTTTACGTAATCCTAACGTATGTACAATCATTTATGTTCTGGTCATTGTGTCATTTTATTGGTGATGGAATTTTTCTTATTTATTATTATTATTATTATTATTATATATAAATATAACGGAAGTCTGAGTCTATTATGCTTTATCATGAGAAACATGCAATGTTGTTTCTATTATAATAATTTATTACTATTTCAAATCGTAATTTACTATTATATATTTATTTTTATTCTCTTATTTTAAATTCAGGGAAATTTATACAGAATTATTATTGCTAACAGACATGTCTGATGCCAAAAGTTATTTAAATAAATAAATAAAGTGGAAAAATAATTTTTTTTATTTCATAAATTTATTAAATAAATATTTTATATTATTGCTGACTAAAAAAAAAAATTTTATCAAAATTTTTATCATTTTATAAATATTGTATTATGTAATATTTTTTAATCTATATACTTAAGAGAGTAAGGAAAATTTTTTCTGGTGTATTTATATGATGAAATGTATTTTTTTAATTAAATTTAGTATCTTTGGAAAGGTCTTGAGTTGAATTAGTAGAGACATCTGATAATTTTTAGAATTTTTTTGACAAATAAATTAGAGCTAGAGAAATTTAAAAAAAAATCTTAAGAAGCTCTAAAAAATTATAAAAGCAATTTTTAAACAACAATTTTCTAGATCTGATTTATTTAAAAAAAAAAAAATAAAAAAATTGTCAGGTGTCTGCTAATTTCATTGTCATGTCTTTTTAAATAATTCTATAAGTATTAGCAACCTGCAGTCACTATGTGACTGCTAAGATTTATAGATAATGAATAAGAAAAATTTGGCTTAATGATTTTTAGATATTTCTAATCACACTACATAGTTTGGATTTTTTGATAAAAATTTTGAAAATAATGGTGCTATGACAGGATAAATAACAAATTAAAACATTGAAAAGGCACAAATTCAGGTCAAGATCTTCCCAATGACAAAAAATTTCTCTTAAAAAAAAAGAAGTATTGTTGGGACAAGAAATTAATTTGTTTAAAATTTTCAACAATTTTATTTCTTAGCTGAAGAAATCTAAAATTTTCTTACAGTAACTATCTTGTTGAAAAAATTTTTTCTTGTTTTTTTGAGTTGTAAAAAAAATTTCGGATGAAAATTCTTAAGTTATCTAGCTAAAATTTTTTTTTTCCAAATCTAGAAAACATTCTTTCAACACTAAAGTTACTGTGAGAACAATTTTTATTTTTTCAGCTAAAAAATAAAATTGTTAAAAATTTTTAATTCTCTCAATTATTAAGATCATGAATGACTACCGCTGAAAAAATATTAATATCAATTTACGATAAAGATGTACTCATTACAAAATTTTTCTTAATCTCTTAATTATATAAATTAATTTTTGACACAACCACATTGACATTTATAAAACAAAAAAAGAAATAAACAAATTTTATTTATCGCAAAATTCTAATAATGTCAATAGGATCGCTAATATTATAATAATATAATAATAATAATAATAATAATAATAATAATAATAATAATAATATTAATAATAATTCGATTTTAGTACAACTCATTATAATACTAGAAATGCTCAAATTTAAATAAAAAAAAAAATAAAAACAGTTACAGCAGAAAAAACTATAATATATAGGGATTTAGTTTGGTATAATAAAATTTCGACGGAAATAAGAAAAGAAACTAGAATTAAAATTTTTAAATTGCTATTGAAAATATACATCAAAGAAAATGTAGAATAAGTACTTTGAGAAATTAGATGGTAAAATGTAAATAAATTATAGATATATCTATAGATAGTATGTTAGGTGCAAATGATGAAAATCAAATATATTTTAATGAATTGTATAAAACTAATTGTAAAAAAAATAGCTAATTAGCTAAATAAATATATTATTATTATTATTATTATTATTATTATTATTATTATTATTATTATTATATTATTATAATATTAGCGATCCTATTGACATTATTAGAATTTTGCGATAAATAAAATTTGTTTATTTCTTTTTTTGTTTTATAAATGTCAATGTGGTTGTGTCAAAAATTAATTTATATAATTAAGAGATTAAGAAAAATTTTGTAATGAGTACATCTTTATCGTAAATTGATATTAATATTTTTTCAGCGGTAGTCATTCATGATCTTAATAATTGAGAGAATTAAAAATTTTTAACAATTTTATTTTTTAGCTGAAAAAATAAAAATTGTTCTCACAGTAACTTTAGTGTTGAAAGAATGTTTTCTAGATTTGGAAAAAAAAAATTTTAGCTAGATAACTTAAGAATTTTCATCCGAAATTTTTTTTACAACTCAAAAAAACAAGAAAAAATTTTTTCAACAAGATAGTTACTGTAAGAAAATTTTAGATTTCTTCAGCTAAGAAATAAAATTGTTGAAAATTTTAAACAAATTAATTTCTTGTCCCAACAATACTTCTTTTTTTTTAAGAGAAATTTTTTGTCATTGGGAAGATCTTGACCTGAATTTGTGCCTTTTCAATGTTTTAATTTGTTATTTATCCTGTCATAGCACCATTATTTTCAAAATTTTTATCAAAAAATCCAAACTATGTAGTGTGATTAGAAATATCTAAAAATCATTAAGCCAAATTTTTCTTATTCATTATCTATAAATCTTAGCAGTCACATAGTGACTGCAGGTTGCTAATACTTATAGAATTATTTAAAAAGACATGACAATGAAATTAGCAGACACCTGACAATTTTTTTATTTTTTTTTTTTTAAATAAATCAGATCTAGAAAATTGTTGTTTAAAAATTGCTTTTATAATTTTTTAGAGCTTCTTAAGATTTTTTTTTAAATTTCTCTAGCTCTAATTTATTTGTCAAAAAAATTCTAAAAATTATCAGATGTCTCTAAATTTATTTCAAAAGCGCTTAAACTATATATAATAATATGATTAGAAATATAAAAAAATTATTAAGTCAATGTTTTCTTATTCATAATCCGTAAATCTCAGCAGTCGCGTAGCGACTGCAAGTGTTGCTAGTTTATTAATCAAAGAAACTAGATAAATTTGCTTGAGAATATTTTAAAAAACATTAATATTATAATAATACTTAAATCAACAGAAAACTGATAATTTTTTTTATTTTCATTACAAATCAATTATGAAAAAAAATTTGCTCTTTAAATTTATTTTTATTTCTAAATGTGAAATTTTTTAAATAAAAATTTCTGTTGAATAATTTAGTTGATATAAAAATCTAATATAAATCCATCAAAGTTTATCAATTTACAATAACTTAGCTCCATAAAATTTCAAGAAGCAATACTCAGTTATTTACTAAGTTTTAAACTAAACGTTACTACGAAAAAAAAATTCAACGGTAAATTCTTCTTAAAATAAAATTCGTATTTTTTTTAGTTCTTATTTTTTATACATTTATAAATTTAAATTTAACAGTTCATAATAAAAACAACCTGTTTACAAAAAAAACCACACCGATATTCAGTGAAGCGAACGAAGATACTGTTAGTATAAAAATAAAGTGCTTTAATAAGTTATGTATCAATTAAAAATTTTTAACAAGTGAAAAAAATAATAAAGAAGAGTCTACTGATATGAACTTTTATTAAATACGAAAATTTAATTACTTTAATAGATAAATTTTGTTTTTTTAACCTAACAAGATTTAGTCAGCTGTGAATAGAATTTTCTGTTGAATAAAATGAAAATTTAACTTTAGAATAATATTAAGTTACTCTCAAATGCAAATAAGTTAAGTTAAAAGTCAAATCTCGTCGGTCGATAATCTCAATTACTTGGATAGTTTATAAAACTATTCGGGTGGTCTTTACAGAGAAATTCTCGAGTCAGGCTTCAGAAATAGTGCATCTTTGTTCTGGTATTAAATATTACAATTTTGTTCGAAGAATAATTAGTAAATTAGTCTTAGAATTAATGTAGTACTTTGTAATAAAATAAAAAAGAAATAATTTTTTATCTACATTTTTTTATAAATAGAAAATTTATGAAAAAAATGTATGATAAATTTGAAACTAGCAGACATATGACAATTTTTGAAGTTTTTACAACAACTAAATTATATTGAAAACAATATTTTGAAAAATTCGCACTTCTAATTTTTTTTAAATCTCTTTTGGTCAATCTATATTATAAAGAAAATAAGCAAAATTTTGTAGCTAGTGTATTTATATGATAAAATGGGTTTTTATGGTTAAATTTGGTATTGTTGGAAAAGTCTTGACAAAATTAAGAAATGACCTTGTATCTCGTGAACTATTGACATTTTTAAAGATATAAGCTCATCCCGATGTTGCACTCATCAAGACCTTTCATTTAAGTACCCACATCAATTTTTCATATATTTATATATATCATATATATGTATATATGAAAAATATATCAAAAATGCATGTGGGTACTCAAATGAAAGCCTTTGATGAATGTAACATCATGATGAGCTTATATCTTTAAAAAGGTCAATAGTTAAAAAAGTTCAAGGCTTTTTAACAAATATCTTGTGAACTATTGACATTTTTATAGATATAAGCTCACCCCGACACTACACTCATCGAGAGCTTTCATTTGAGTACCCACATCAATTTTTCATATATTTATATATATGTATATATGAAAAATATATAAAAAATGCATGTGGGTACTCAAATGAAAGCTCTTGAAGAGTGTAATATCGGGATGAGCTTATATCTTTAAAAACGTCAATAGTTAAAAAAGTACAGTGCAATTTAACAAAAGTCATTATTTAACAAAGCAAAATTTTATTTATTTATAGCTCACAAGTCACGTAAGTCACATAGTGATTGCAAAGTTGCTAGTTTTTCTTATTGTGAGTAATTTGCTATAAAAATTCAAAAAATTTTACACCTTTTAATTACAGTATCATAAAAATATCTAAAAAATAAAAATAAATTTCTATAAAAATATTCTCCGACTAACATGTAATTAAAAAGTACTTTGATATCATTGTAATTGATAAAAAATTTATTTGAGTAAAATTTTATGATTATTTAAACTTAAAACAATGATAAACGTGCGCGATGAACGAAGTAAAAATAAAAAGAACGTGAATAAAACAAAAATAAAGAAGATATTTATTGTGTCATGTCGAAATCGTAATCATACCATGTATTCGTGCGGAGGCGTTGAGTGGTACAGAGTTGGACAGTCTTCACGGATAGTAATGCAACACAGTAACGCAAATAACATCGTCATTTTCGAGTTTGTATGTACACATACATCTACATTCTACATTCGTCTATTACACATAAATATATAATATAATAATAACACATATAAAGATATGTGATAGGTATGTGACTGCAATACTGTACTATTACTATTCCTATTACTATTACTATTACTAGTACCAATCCTACAATAAAATTACTAAACATACTTCTTCTCACACATTTAAATTTTATACCGTGTGTGTTGATGCCAGTCACCCGTCAGCGCACACGCGTTCTCTCGACCCTGATTACCACGAATATCAGTTGAATTGTTCGAGTTTGTATGTGTGTATGTGAAAAGAGTTTACGGGCTTGTATGTGAAGATAATATTTAATGTATCTCATGGATATGTTATATGTAGCTCTGTTCTACTCGATATTAAATGGTATTGTCGATTAAATACACACACTAGCTATATAATACTAATACACACAATAACTGAGTAGTTTAACGTTTAATTTCTCGAGTAGTCGCTTAATATAAATTATTTTATAATCCGTTATAGAGCGAGTTATGAGAAAACCATGAGAGTATTTTTAGTAAAAAAAAACTAGGAAGTTCAAAGTGCTACAAACTATTTCTTCTTTTTTTTTTTTCTTAACAATAAATTCAATAAATATTTTATTAAAGTATAATACTAAAGTTAACTAAAATTTTTTGTTTGATGTTGCTTAATTTATTAAATTAGAACTAAAAGATATTTTTTTACAGTTTTTCAAATTTTTTACAAATGAAATTTAAAAAAAAATGTTTTGTAATAATTTTTTCAATAAAAAAAATTTTTTTAATTTTTAAATGTCGGCTAACTTTATTGTCATTATTAAAGTTAGCGACCACTTAACAATTTTTTTATTTTATTTAACAAATTTTTAAAAAAAATTATGTAATTAAAGTAAGCCGAAGTTCAAAAATTTTTCTATTTTTTTCAACAATTAAATTTCAAGTAAAAAAATACTTTAAAAAAATTGCACGTATAATTTTTTTAATTTTCTAAATGTTAAATTTTTTTTTTAATTTTATTGTAACAATTTTTTCAATAAAAATAATTATAAAAATTTTCAGATTTTGGCTAATTTAATTTATAATTTCAAAGTTAGCCGTCGTTTTTAATTTCTTGATTTTTTTCATTAATTAAATTAAAACAAAAAAATATTTTTTAAAAATTGCACTTACAGTTTTTCAAGTTTTTTACACATGAAATTTTTTTTTTATTATTACTGTAGCAATTTTTTGAATAAAAAAAAATTTTCAGATGTCGGCTAACTTAATTTTCATAAAAAATTACATTTTTTATTTTTTTAAATTTCTACTATTTTTTTCTAATTTTTCTTGCCATAATTTAATTGTTAAAAAAATTATAAAAATAATCAAATATCGCCTAAATTAATTTTAATACAATTATTTTATACTTTATCAGTCACATTAATTAAAAAATAAATTTACCGTAAAATATTAGTAATCTAAATACAATTAATTGGAAAGTTTATTAATATTTTTACGCACTGCTTATCGAATATTAAATTGCAGTGTCAAGTAATATGAATGGTTTGCGATAACGCTCTTTAGTTCATGATAATTGATAATATTTGTGTACATATTTACAAATATAGATGACATTTTGAAATATGAATAAGGTCAAGTACAATCAACCCATAAAATAATAACTAAAAAGAAAGTAGTTAATGATATTACTTAAAATAATAATAAAAAAAATTAGATATTTATTTTAATGGTTACTTCAATTAATCTTTTGAAAATAAAGAAGTACCTACTTCCACTTTCACGTTTCACTTGCCACTAATTACATATTATTAATTTATATAAATTATTTTACAGATGATTAATTACAGCAATATTAAATAAAAAGTTATTAACCTTCACTTGGTAGTAAATTTCTTTTTAATTTAAAGTAATAAATTAAAAATTAAAACTGTTTGTGTTTTTAATAAAAAAAAAATGTAAAATATGTTAAAGAACGAATGTTTAATACTTGGTAGCTCGATGTAGACTGACTGGGATCAAAGAGAAGGCTACTTGACTGAAGCCTCTCTCTTTCTTTTTCTCACAAACTTATATTCACATTATTTCTCTATCAGACTTTCAATCTTGCTTTCGTGTACTCTTTTCTTTACTAAAAAGTTTTTTAAATATTTTACAATTGTTTGCATACATAAATAAAGATTATTTATAAATATATTAATATTTTACTCCAATTATATTATTTTTTTAAGCAAAATATACTTCTATATTTACATCCGGTAATATTAAATTTTATTTTAAGACATAGGTAGAAGAAATTTTATTTCAAGTGGCCTCCAAGTGATTTTAATTATAGCTCTATTTTAAATTTTAATATATGTATTATGTCATTAATTTAGTGTTATTTATTTTAATTGGTAGTTTAATAAAAGATCATCTTTGCTATTTGCAACAATTATAAAGGTCAATTCAATAACACGATAAATTGATCTTGTTGTAACTATCTAAAAAAAAAAAATTTATGAAAATTTTCCAATATTTGATAACCTCTAGTGCATCTGAAAAATGTTATCATTATCAGCTTTTTTTTTTATAAATCTGAAGATTATTAATTAATTAAACTTTCTAGTTATCTATTTATTTTTTTTAAATTATGAGTTTGGAAAGGAGAAATCTTTCATTTTTTTCATAGGCATCGATAGTTATCTAAACTAAATTACCAGCTTCCATGCAGGGACATCCTGAATAAAATCCAGTGTGAAAGTTATATAAAGATCTTATTTTAGCGCATTAAGTATCAAACGAGTAATATATATTATGAAATTTAACATACAAAATATGTATTTAATATTTGTTTTTACGAAATATTACTTGTTGCGTTTTAAAATAACCTTGTTGCGAAAACTAATTATTATAGTTTTATTTGTGAAAACTAAGTTAGCCGACATTTGAAAATTTTTTATTGAAAAAGTTGTTACAAAAAAAAATTTTATTCGTAGAAAACTTGGAAAACTATGAGTGCAATTTTAGTATTAGGTTTAATTAATAGACTAGATTAGGATTACTTCCAGATCTTCAAGAAATTTTTAAAACACTCTTTAACGCCTCGGACTAAGATTTTAATTTATATAATCTATATCAAAAGAATAGGAATAATTTTGTGGCTAGTGTATTTATATGATAAAATGGGTTTTTATGGTTAAATTTGATATCATTAGAATGGTCTTGACTTAAATTCGTGCCTTTTCAAGGTTTCATTTCATTCTTACCGATAGTCAATTTATTATGATAAGTATTTAGGCTGTATTAGAAAATGCTCTATCTCTATATACATAATTAAGAAATGACCTTGTATCTTGTGAACTATTGACATTTTGAAAAATATAAGCTCATCCTGATGTTTCACTCACCTTTCATTCGAGTACCCACATCAATTTTTTATATATTTTATATATTTATATATATTTTACAAATACCATATGTATAAAATATATAAAAATTGCCATGTGAGTACTTAAATAAAAGGTCTTGGTGAGTGTAACATCGAGATGAGCTTATATCTTTAAAAATGTCAATAATTAAGAAATGACCTTGTATCTCGTAAGCTATTGACATTTTTAAAGATATAAGCTCATCTCGATGTTACACTCATCGGGACCTTTCATTTGAGTACCCACATCAATTTTTCATATATATATATATCAATATGAAAAATATATGAAAATGCATGTGGGTACTCAAATGAAAGCTCTTAATTAATGTAACATCGGGATGAGCTTATATCCTAAAAAATGTCAATGGTTAAGAAATGACGTTGTATTTTGTCTACCAATGATATTTTCATCGATATAAGCTCATCCAGGAGTTACACTCATCGAGACCTTTCACTTGAGTACCCACATCAATTTTTCATATATTTCATATGTTTATATATATTATATATATGTATATTTGAAAAATATATCAAAAATGCAAGTGGGTACTCAAATGAAAGCTCTTGTCAAGTGTAACATCAGGATGAGCTTATATCTTTGAAAACGTCAATATTTAAGAAAGCACAGTGCAAGTTAACAAAAGTCATTATTTAATAAAGCAAAATTTTATTTATTAATAGTTCACAAGTCCCGGCAGTCACATAGTGACTGCAAGTTTACTATTAAAAATATCCAAAAATATTCAACTCTAAAATTTGCCATCTCAAAAATATTTCAAAAGATTTAACAAACTTTGATTGACATACCTCAAAAGTTCAAGACAGAAAGTTTAATTAAAACCAACAATTAATAATTTACTGGGTCATAAGTTGTGTAAAAAAAAAATTCAGCGGCATCGATGAAAAAATAATAAAGTAACAAAATAGTTGATGTGAGAAGGAAGTTCATAGCATATTAGCTATCAGGACAAAATGATCGCCGTGGGTTCATATCACGGGGTCCCACACGAGAGAACTCGTTGTACCGGTTTTATGGATTCTCCGACCGGTTACTGTGGCAAAAGAACCTGTAGCTAATATTATATATTGTCTTTATTTTTAAATAAGCTAAATTATTAACGAATAAATCTATTAATCTCAACTGATAATACGATAAAGAGAATAAAAAAAAAAGAGTTTAACATTTACTATTTAATTTACTCCAATTAAAAAATTACAATTCAAATGCATTATATGTAGAAAAGTAATTAGATGCTTTGAGAACAGTTCTCATCATCCGAGTGCTTTTAACTTGCGATTTAACGCACCAGAATAGCGGGTGGGAATAAAGTATAATGTATAAGATCCACAATCAGTACACGCACAAGTGGAATGACAGAATAACGGAACATAAGACTAGACCCCTTCCAACTTTCATAACATATCAATGATCTAAATCATATATGTATACATTATACGTTTAATATGTACACATATATATGAATATTTTGTAGGATTCAATTTTCAACACCCACAGATCAAATAAAAAATTTTAAAAACATCTTTTAAATAGCTATCAATATTTATATTATAATAATAATGTTAATAATAATAATAATAATAATAATATGTACGAATAAATAATGACAGTGTACTTAAGTGAAAGTTATCTATTGTACTCTATTTGCTTTGTATGATTCGTCGCCTATTATGTGACATCAAGTGAACTTTACATAAAAGCTCTTTGTCACTTACACATTCCATTCATTTTTAATTTTTATAGTGACTAACAAAAACATGTGTACGTACAATTTGTAATAACAAAAATTTTTTTTTAATTAAAATGTTCTCTTGTGATAAAATAATAATACTGATAAGTGCAAAATTTTAATAATTGTTGACTTACTTTGAATAAAATAAATGATATTGAAGTTGAAAGATATTATAATTTTTTTTAGCAATGAAATTATTGTTAAAAAAATTCCAGATGAAAATGAATAAAAACTAGCAATTTGCAGTCACTATGTGAACTATAAATATATAAAATTTTACTTTATTAAACAATGAATTTTATTAAATTGCACTTTACTTTCTGAACTATTGACCTTTTTAAAGATATAAGCTCATCCTGATGTTACACTCATTAAGAGCTTTTATATGAGTACCCACATACATTTTTGATATATTTGTCATATATACATATATATATCATATATATAAATATGTAAAATATATAAAAAATTGATGTGGGTACTCAAATGATAGGTCTCGATGTGTGTAATGTCAGAGTGAGCTTACATCTTTAAAAATATAATTAGTTGACAAGATAGCAATGTCAGTTCTTAATTAATGACATTTTTTAAGATATAAGCTCATCTTAGCGTTACACTCATCAAGAGCTTTCATTTGAGTACCCACGTGCATTTTTTATATATTTTTCATATTGACATATATATAAATATATAAAATATATGAAAAATTGATGTCAATATTTCAAGACCTTTCATTTGAGTACCCACATGCATTTTTGATATATTTTTCATATATACATATATATAAAAAATATATGAAAAATTGATGTGGGTACTCAAATGAAAGGTCTTGATGAGTGTAACATCAGGATGAGTTTATATCTTTAAAAATGTCAATAGTTTACAAGATACAAGGTCATTTCTTAATTATGTATCTAGAAATAGAGCATTTTCGAATGCAGCCCAAATACTTATTATCATAAATCGACTATTGGTGAGAATGACATGAAACCATAAAAAGGTATAATTCTATAGGTCAAGATTTTTTTAACAATACCAAATTTAACCATAAAAACCCATTTTATCATATAAATACACTGGCCATAAAATTTTGCTTATTCTCTCAATAATATAGATTATTAAAGGAAATTTTTAGAAGTATTTTTATTATTGTAATTGATTTGTTATGAGAATTAAAAAAATTGACAGTTTCTCAGTTAACTTTAATCATACAAAATAAAAAAATAGTTTCAAGATTAACTCGTCTTTGTTGTTTTTAAATAAAATTAAACTTAGCAGTCACTCCAAAATTTTTTAATTTTATTTAACAAAACAATTTCTTATAAAAAATTATTTTTAAAAAATTGCATTTTCAATTTATAACAATTTTCATATGTCAATTTTTTTTGCACTAATTTATGTTTTAAAAAAAACATTTTTAAATTACTAAATATCTGCTACTTTAATTGTCATTGTTTACAATTGTTTCTTTTTTTACAATGAATTATATTAATTTTAAATAATTAAATAAGGTGTGAAGAAATCACAAGAATATTAATGGGTAATTTTCTTATTGACATTAAAAATAACTTTATTTAATATTTAAAAATCACCATAAATATCTACTTTCACTGTAATTAAAAAAATATAAAGCCTAAATTTATTGGATAAAATAATAAAGTCAAAAGCACTGACACTCTATTTAATAATTAAATTAAAAATTAGTATCAAAATAACTCTAAACTGAGGAATAAAATCGATGAACTAGATTCATTAATAATAAAAATATTCTTACCTTAAAAATCTTAAAAATCCAGATTAATAAATATTAATAAGCTAATAAAATTTCTTAATTAATATTCAGCTTAATATCCGATAGTATTTTAATTAAAGATGATAACAAAAAACAAAGGCCATTTGTTGTTTTAGTATCAATGTTCTGTCACTCCCTACTCCCTTGATATTTACTTTAAACTTTGCCGGTGACATCCGCGACAGTCTCGAGTACTTGGAGACAAGACGGGACTTGGGACTGTGAGTGTAGTGGTAGTGTTTGTGTTAAGATGTGTTGAATAAAACTCGCGAGCAAGAAGGCAAGCATTTAATAACATTTATAACTGAGAGTCACTCAGAGTAGTCCAATTCACCAAGGAAGGTGAACGAAGGCTGATTGAAGGTTGTGAAATGGCAATACCACACAATACAAGTGAAGAGCATGGTGAGGGGCACTGTAGACTGTATATATCTCAGTGACGCTCTTGGGTGCTCTGGTACTGGCTGGTAGATAAAAAGGCATCAGCATCATCATCCAAACTCGATTGTAACGCACGGTACGGAGAATGTTTGAAGCTCACTGCGCTCTCAGTGCTCTCAGGGAGTAGAGAGATCAACAGGAAGCCAGAGAAAATTACTGTTGTACTCCATCGGTAATTACAGCTGTTCAGAGTGGTCGTCTGGCTTTTAAAAAAATAAAAAACATAATATTGCTTGCACAATGTGTGTTACTAACACACTTATATTAATGTAAGGGTACTTTTAAAACATGAAAACACTGCTTTGACAATATAAGCATCAGACGGGTATTAATGTTGTCAGGAAACACGTGACATGGAGCACACACGTGTGAATAAATTATCTTCGTGTTTTTTGTTAAGGTATTTTATTTTTATTTTAGATTTGCCTCGTCAAAGAAATTGTTCTTTATTCTTTACTTTGAAACCTCAAATGCGGTGGATTACAATCAGCTCCAATAAAAAAAAATTTTTTAAGTGCATTATAATAATAATAATAATAATAATAATAAAGTTAGCCGGCATTTTTGATTTTTTTATTTTGCTTAATTTATTAATATAAATTATAACTAAAAAATATTTTTGAAAAAATGCACTGATAGTTTTTGATGTTTTTAACAAATGAAAAAATTTTTTTTTTACTAATTCTTTAATATAAAAAATTATAAAATTTTTTAGATGTCGGCTAAATTTATTTTCATTGTATTGTATTTTTTAATTTGAGTGACAATTAAAGACATCCGAAAATTTTTTGTTTTTAGAAACAATTTTTTATAATGATATTAAAGTTAAGTCACTAAAAATTTTGAATTTTATTGAACAAAAAAAATTTGTTCAAAAATATTATTTTAAAAAAATTGCATTTTTTATTTTTTAAAATTTCTACATGTCAATTTTATTTTTTAATTTTTGTTTGACGTAATTTATTTTTTAGTTAATTTTCATTATTATACAAAAAAAAAAAAACTGAAAGTTAGCAGTCACTTGACTATTTTTTTATTCTATTTAAAAAATAAATTTACTCCGAAAAAATGACAATGACATCAGCTGACAATTTTTTGAATTTTCTTTAATTATTTAGGTCTAGGAAATTATTAAAAAAAAATTGCATTTATAATTTTTTAAAGCTTCGGCTGCATTTGAAAATGCTCTACGTCTAAATAGATAATTAAGAAATGACCTTTTATCTTGTGAAAAATTGACATTTTTTAAGATATAAGCTTATCCCGATGTTACACTCATCAAGACCTTTCATTTGAGTACCCACATCATTTTTTCATAAATTTATATACATCATATATATATATGTATATATGAAAAATATATCAAAAATGCATGTGGGTACTCAAATGAAAGCTCTTGATGAGTGTAACATCGGGATGAGCTTATATCTTGTAAAATGTCAATAATTAAGAAATGACCTTGTATCTTGTCAACTATTGACATTTTTTAAGATATAAGCTCACCCCGATGTTACACTCATCGAGACCTTTCATTTGAGTACCCATATTAATTTTCCATATATTTCATATATTTATATATATTATATATATTTATATATGAAAAATATATTAATAATGCAAGTGGGTACTCAAATGAAAGCTCTTGATGAGTATAACACTGGAATGAGCTTATATCTTTCAAAACGTCAATATTTAAGAAAGTACAGTTCAATTTAACACAAGTCATTATTTATTAAAGTATAATTTTAATTTTCTATAGTTCACAAGTCACGGCAGTCACATAGTGACTGGGTCGCTGGTTTTTTATCAAATGAATTATGACGAAAAAGAACAAAAGTTTCATAAGTAAAAATTTTAAAAAATTTGATGTAATTTTTTTAAAATTATATTCTTATAACTAATTTGTTGAATAAAATAAACTGTCATAAATATTCCAAAATTTTATTTATCATTTTTAAAATACAATAAATCCACCGATGTTTATTACTTTCAAATTTTTTTTTCAAATACCATTAAAATTATCATTATTTCTGAGATCTTAATCGCTGAATTTCTTTACTAGATTAATGACATGATCATATAGTAGCGATTTAGCATCAATAGCCCACAAAAAATCCATATGGGTAAATTTTGGATGATCTACAATGTATACATCGATTATATTTGGTAACACATCAATAAGCGCTTCTACATCCTAAAAAAACAATTTTTTATAATTAAACTCGTATTTGTATGTATCTACAAAATATACAAAATGGACAGTAAAAAATATTTACGGTAGGGTTTGAATACCAATCAGCCTTTGAATAAATCAAAGCAGTTGGAGAGGTAACTTTCGATAAATCATAGTCAGTTGGTTTAGGCGAATTATAAATTTTAAGATTCTCTTTTTCACCATAATCGTATTTTGCGAAGACATTAAATTCAACGTCTTGAGAAAAATGTATTAAATTTTTAAATGATGTTCCAGCTGGATAATTATCCACAATTGGATTTAAAAGAGTCTAAAATTTTTTTTTAAATTACTTATAATTATAATTTTATTGATTACAAATTTAGATATTAAAAATTGTAACTAAAATTTACGCTATTGAATTGGTCATCCTCAAACCCAACAATTAAATAATAAATATTTTGACAAAAATAGTTTTGAATTTTAAATAATTTGCAACCAAAAGATAAAATGGTTTTAAATGCCAGTGTTTGGACTCCAAAGCTATTTAGAAGGCCTAAATTTCGAAAAAACTAATAAAAAAAAATATAAATTTTAACTATAAATATATAAATGTTTGATTAAAAAATAAATACTCATACATTAGCAATTTTAGCTAGTACTGGCCCGATATTTTTTATACGCCACTCTACATGCCCCAGAAATGCAATTGGCGCAAGACAAATTAATCCTTTGACTTTTTCGGTCATATCTGGTCGTTCAGACTCCATTATAAAACTTTGCATAGTACCTTGCGAGTGTCCAATAATTATTATTTTATCATTTACTATTGACGTAATATAATCGATCATAGCTGGTAAATCGTAAATACCCATTTCATTGTAACTGAAGAAAAATATGATAATAAATTTTACTTAGTAAAATTAATTATTAAAAAAATAATAATAAATTTTACCTAAAATCCCAAAATTCAAAATCATTAGCAGTTAAATTTATATGAGACATTGAATAAGAACTTCCTCGAGAATTTGCTAGCCAAACGTCATATCCTTCATTAAAAACACTTCTTAACAATCTTAGATATCAAAAAATATGCGTATTATAAAGTTAGCAATAAGAAAAGTACTTGTGTCGTAATTACGTAGTAGCACAAGATTAGTCAAGCGACCAAGTAACACGATGTGTAAGCCGCAGCGAGCAAGCCGGAGAGTGAGTCGTATGCGCAGCTAGGCTGCGTGTAGACCGACGCAGTCTCAGTACAAATACGCTAGGTGTCGCTTGAGCGGCAAATATAAATATGAAATATAATAAAGACAAATAATTAAATTGCTGAACAAGAAAATCTTGCACTCTTAACAATAAGATTAAAATTAATTTTTTTTATGATAATTTTTTAGTTTTAACCCCCTCAATGATTGGAATAAATTTTTGCAATAAATAATCATAATGATTCGGAATTATTAAACTAAAATTAACAGACATCATACCACTCTTTAGATTTTTATAACAATCCAATTTTCATGAAAAAAATTAAGTAAAAAAGTTCCACATGTAAGAAGAATCTATAAAAATTTATAAGTGCACATTTTTTGAAATATTTTTCTTTAATCATAATTGATTTGTTTAAAAATTTTCGAAAATTTTTAATTTTCTCAGCGAGAAGTTAAAAATTGATCAATTTGAAAAAAAAAAAAAAAAAATTAACATGGGCTAGCATGGGTTGACCCCACTTGTAAATAATTACCTAATAAAATTTTTTTCATAATAATTAATTATTGTAAAAATCAACAAAATTTTACATGTCTATTAATTTCAGTATCAAAAAAAAATTATATACATAAATGTTTATGATAATAAATTAAAAAGATATTTTATAACGATTTTTCATCAAATGAATTATGACGAAAAAACTTACAAAGATAAATTTCACAGGTAAGAATTTAAAAAAAAAAAACTATTGATGTAATTTTTTAGAAATTATTTTTTTTTTAACTAATTCGTTGAATAAAATAAAAAAAATTTCCAAGTGTCTGCTAATATTGTAGTGTCATAAATATTTCAAAATTTCATTTCTCCTAGAAGGCCTAGATTTCGAAAAAACTAATAAAAAAAAAATATAAATTTTAACTATAAATATATAAATGTTTGATTGAAAAATAGATACTCATACATTAGCAATTTTAGCTATTATTGACTCAATATTTTTTATACGCCACTCTACATGCCCCAGAAATGCAATTGGCGCAAGACAAAT
This sequence comes from Cotesia congregata, assembly GCA_905319865.3. Classification (NCBI taxonomy): domain Eukaryota; kingdom Metazoa; phylum Arthropoda; class Insecta; order Hymenoptera; family Braconidae; genus Cotesia; species Cotesia congregata. The sequence goes on along the minus strand of CAJNRD030001117.1, from coordinate 3,562,733 downwards.
TAATCCTTTGACTTTTTCGGTCATATCTGGTCGTTCAGACTCCATTATAAAACTTTGCATAGTACCTTGCGAGTGTCCAATAATTATTATTTTATCATTTACTATTGACGTAATATAATCGATCATAGCTGGTAAATCGTAAATACCCATTTCATTGTAACTGAAGAAAAATATGATAATAAATTTTACTTAGTAAAATTAATTATTAAAAAAATAATAATAAATTTTACCTAAAATCCCAAAATTCAAAATCATTAGCAGTTAAATTTATATGAGACATTGAATAAGAACTTCCTCGAGAATTTGCTAGCCAAACGTCATATCCTTCATCGGCTAATAAATATGCTACGCGGAAATGATCAATAGGAATATAATTAAAGAATGACCTTGTATCTTATGAACTATTGACATTTTTAAAGATATAAGCTCATCCTGATGTTACACTCATCGAGACCTTTCATTTGAGTACCCACATCAATTATTCATATATTTTATATATTTATATGTATATATGAAAAATATATCGAAAATACATGTTGGTAGTCAAATGAAAGTTTTTGATGAGTGTAACATCAGAATGAGCTTATATCTGTAAAAATGTCAATAATTAAGAAATTATATTGTATTTTGTCAACTTATGATATTTTTAAAGATATAAGCTCATTATCATGTTACACTTATCGAGACCTTTCATTTGAGTACCCACATCAGTTTTTCATATATTTATATATATTAATCAAGAGCTTTCATTTGAATTCCCACATGCATTTTAATATATTTTTCATATATACATATATATAATATATAACATATTATATATAAATATATAAAAAATTGATGTGGGTACTCAAATGAAAGGTCTTGATGGGTGTAACATCGGGATGAGCTTATATCTTTAAAAATGTCATTATTTAAGAAAATACAGTGTAATTTAACACAAGTCATAGGAACTGTAAAGTTGCTAGTAAAAATATTAATTATATTAAATAAATTACCCAATGATTTTTCTTTTCCTGAAACAACCCATAAAGCTGAAGTACAAAGCAAACCATGTATCAGCAATACCGGAGTAGAATTTGATTTCCCAGGGATCCTGTGTAAACTCAAAATAAACCCGTCTTCTGTAGTAACATTATGCGTCTCTCCGTAATATCCATCGCGTTCTATCAATTTTGTCTGTCAAATAAATAAAGTTATATTTTACGCTAGTAACTGTTGTTATAATTAGTAAAAAGAAATTACTGTAGGCCATGACTCGAAAACATCGTTTGTTGAAAAGCCAAGAAGAGAAAGAAAAATTACACTACATGAAAGAACATGCATCATTTTTAAAATAAACTTATTACAACGATGTTTTTAACAGTACTATCATATCATACAAACTAAACGTTTCGCGGTAGCATCGATTATTCATAATTATTATAGTGCGATAACAATTATAATTCATTTGTGTGTTAAATGCTAGTTTGACTATTACGACACTATCTGTAATAATTAAAACAATTACCTGAAGTAAATAGGTTTATTGTACGTAAGGTGTTTGAAAAAATGTAAAAATATAGAAATTTTAAACTTGCAACTGTAAGCAAGCTTATCTCTATAATTAAACTGTTGAGTATTTAAAACAATAATAAATTATCATATTTATTTATCAAATCTATTATGTCGTTGTAAAGTAATTGCCTTGCATCGATTCCCCATAAAAAGTCTAAATGATTAAATTTTGTAAAATTAACCCTGTATAAACCGTATGTCCTTGGCAATTTTGAATAAAGATTTTGAGCATCCTGAAATAAATAATTATAATTATTAAATTAATATTTTAAATTATTAAGTAAATGATAATACCTCTGGAGCAGTTAGCCACTCACTGTCAGCGTAAAAAAATACAATGGGTATTTGAATTTTATGCAAATTATATTCCGGTGGATAAGTTGAATTATAAAGCTCAAAATTTTTTTCGCTCCATAATCATACTGTTGAAATCGCCCGGATACTATTTCTTGAGCGTAATGAACCATAGTTTTCGTTGACGAGTCTGCTGGTGTATGACTTAATATAACTGGTAACCAGGTCTAAAATATTATTTTAATAATAAATAATAAATAAATAAATAATTCGATCATCCTATAGCTAAAAGGGCGCATAAAAAATTTTATTTATAAATTTTTAAATGAAGTTTTAAAATGAAATTTTGATGAATAGTTTTACAAGTTAAATTAAAAAAAAAAGTCTAGTATACAAAACTCAATTATTATAAAAAAGAGTAAAATGAAAATAATTGTTTTGTTTCGCAATTACTCAATCACTGAATATAAAATTAACTAAGATTTTTCGACCTACTACACGTTATTTTTTCTGAAAATTTATTAAAAATAAAAAATTAAATGATAAAAAAAAAAAAAAAAAACGAAAATATCAATTTTTTATTAAAACAAAAAAAAATTATTTTACAAAAATTATAAAAAAAATAAAATTTTTTGATTTTTTCTTTCATTATTGTTATGGGTACACCATAAATCAGAATAATTTATTTAAAATGTTCATTTTTTTATTTTTATAAATTTTGTAATCATTTAATAAAATATTTTTAATTATAATTTAAAAAGAGCGTACCGTTAAAATGCGGTCCTTTGATTGGCCAATTTTTTGGTAAACTTTTAGCTTGAGATAAGGATTTTAGTAAATTGTTCGGAAAAAACAAATATATAGGTTCTTTTAACTTTACGTTATAAAATTTTCTAATTCCTCAAAATAAAAGGGAAGATAATTAAAGACATACGTGATCTTTTTAGCTTTGTTTGATTTTTATGAAAAGTTTTGCATGGAGTTTCAATCTTTGATACAAATAATGATTTTTAAAAGAAAAATTGTTCCTTAAAACAATAATCATTTTCTCCTGCTTCTAATAAATATTCAGAAACCATTTTTTTAAAAATCATCGTTTGTTTTTCGTTTTGATATAAAAAAAAAAAATTCGTTTTATTTAACTTTTCATTGTTTGTGCAATAAACAAATTAATTTTTACCTTATATTTTTTTTCCTATTCTAATTATTATCACAAAAACAGACATAGTTTTGTTTTGTTTTTTTTTTTTTAATTTTTAAATATACGTTTTCTATAATTTGGTCATTCTTGCCTGGTTTTTCATCCTTAAAATTATTATAATTTATAATCTAATAGAGATACGATAAAAATACAAGAGACTTATTCATTTTTCATTAGCTAAAGACTAAATTCAGCTGAAAAGTTTAGTTTTTACTAATTTATCTATTAAATTTATAGCAATTGTTTATGAAAAATAATCCTGGAAAAATTTTTTTTGCTTTATTGTTCATTACTAAACATTTTTACCTTTTACATTTTAATCTCATTTATAATTATCATTTATAAACAATTATAAGCATCATAGAAACAGAACCTGAAAATAAATATCTAGATATTCGTAAATTTTTCTAGTATAATAGAGTGAGATTTTATTAAAAGAAAAATACCCCCTTTTAAACAGAAACTTTCTTGAACAGTTAAATAATAAAATTACATATTTAAAGAATAATGAATGAGACCGTAGATAAATAATAGTTTTAACTGAACAATGAGTATGCAAATTTTAAATAAAAAGAATGAAATAAATCAATTTTGAATACTTATTCAAAGAAGATATTACTTAAAATAAGACAAAAATTATCGTTTTTGAACAAGATATTTCAATAGAAATTGCACTTACTTAAAATAAAGGTAAACTAATAGAAAAATGAAATTTTGCTTATTTTTCAATATCCGTACAATGAAGGATTAAACTCTCTCATTCTGACTAATTGCCATTAAAGCAAGTTAAGTGGGTAATTGACTTTTAATTTCTGCCTTACATATTTTGTCAAAAATGCAGCTGTGGAGCAAGCTTTTACCGTAAGAACCTCTTTGTTCACCCAATTCATTACACAGGTAGCCTCATGTAATAAAAGATACAGAAATTGAATGAAAATTTATGATCATTAACAATTACTCACTAATGAGATATTAAATACGCATTGATATACTTAACTCTTAATGACAATGACAAACATTATAGAATCTTTGAATTGCTATTGGCTCTAACGAAGCACCCTCTTCATCGAATTTGCCTATATAAGGTAGAATCTCAGTTGCAAAATCATTTCTCATCGAAATTTTGTCTTATGAACATCAAAACTTCGAAAAAATCCAAGTTTAGTTCAGTGATTTTCAATCTGTAATAAATTTGTGAATCAATAAGTAAAAGAATTTTATTTTTGTCAACCAAAATTGAAAACTGTTGCTGTTAAAAGTGTTCACTTATTATTTGAAGCCGGTTAAACTGAGTGTTTAACTAAAACAGTGAAAAGCAAAGATCAAAATCTACGTTTTTTTAAAAAGATTTTGTGGTTTTTAAAAGGCGAAAAGTGTAAATCAATTACTATGGTCATCACTAGTAAAGATTTTGTAACGGAGGACGCTCCAAAACTATCTAGGAGGCAGATGACAAAAGCTCTTTTCGCAAAAATTGTGAAATCGGGTAATATCGAGCCAGCAACTTCGATAGTACCAACTCCAAGCCTTGCAGAGGAAGCGAGGGTTCTGCCATCACCAGAACCTCGACCCGTGGTTGTCCCTAGTCCGCCTGCACCGGAGGGTATACCAGAGCCCCTCTTCATTGAGAGACAATTGAAAGCTCGTCGGGATAACCTGGAAAACCAAACGGTTTCGAGGAAGAAGAAGAAGAAAAGACGTGGCCCCCGGCAACTTCAGATGGACGACTACGAGGGAGGTGTCCCTCGACCGCCGAAACCTTGTTGGCACGAGATCATTTCAGAGGTCTATGAGGGGTGTTCTCATGACGCCGAGTTCTTTAATTTTAAATAAAATAATTTTTAAAGTTAAAGTTGTGTAAAAAGTAGTTGTTTATTTCTTAATAAACTTATTTATTTTTATTAATATAAATTTTATTTTATCATTCATAAATATACCCTTCACCTAATTTTTATGTAATTAGTCTATTTAGGTAGTCAAAAAATTAATATCTAATATCTAATAAAATAAAAATTGCTTCAAATACAATAATTTAAAAAATTTTTAATTTTTTTTTTAGCCTTTTGTTCTTATAATACCTTTTTGAAAACTTTGAAATTTTGAAACTTGCCAAAATAAAAAAAATAATATTTTTTTTTAACCAAAATAAAAAATTTATTATTTATAATATCATTGTAAACTCTATTCTCAGAAGTGCTACTTCTATCATTTTTAGGAACAACTTTTCCAACAATTATTTAAACAGTATCATATTTCTTAAATATTTATACAATGATTTAGATTTGTCGGGTTTATTAATAAAAAGTGAAACACAAGGTTTAATATAAACTGAATCTATAGTTATTTAATCTTCTATCAAATGTAAAAACACTTCTTAACAATCTTAGATATCAAGAAATATGCGTATTATAAAGTTAGCAATAAGAAAAGTACTTGTGTCGTAATTACGTAGTAGCACAAGATTAGTCAAGCGACTAAGTAACACGATGTGTAAGCCGCAGCGAGCAAGCCGGAGAGTGAGTCGTATGCGCAGCTAGGCTGCGTGTAGACCGACGCAGTCTCAGTACAAATACGCTAGGTGTCGCTTGAGCGGCAAATATAAATATGAAATATAATAAAGACAAATAATTAAATTGCTGAACAAGAAAATCTTGCACTCTTAACAATAAGATTAAAATTAATTTTTTTTATGATAATTTTTTAGTTTTAACCCCCTCAATGATTGGAATAAATTTTTGCAATAAATAATCATAATGATTCGGAATTATTAAACTAAAATTAACAGACATCATACCACTCTTTAGATTTTTATAACAATCCAATTTTCATGAAAAAAATTAAGTAAAAAAGTTCCACATGTAAGAAGAATCTATAAAAATTTATAAGTGCACATTTTTTGAAATATTTTTCTTTAATCATAATTGATTTGTTTAAAAATTTTCGAAAATTTTTAATTTTCTCAGCGAGAAGTTAAAAATTGATCAATTTGATAAAAAAAAAAAAAAAATTAACATGGGCTAGCATGGGTTGACCCCACTTGTAAATAATTACCTAATAAAATTTTTTTCATAATAATTAATTATTGTAAAAATCAACAAAATTTTACATGTCTATTAATTTCAGTATCAAAAAAAAATTATATACATAAATGTTTATGATAATAAATTAAAAAGATATTTTATAACGATTTTTCATCAAATGAATTATGACGAAAAAACTTACAAAGATAAATTTCACAGGTAAGAATTTAAAAAAAAAAAACTATTGATGTAATTTTTTAGAAATTATTTTTTTTTTAACTAATTCGTTGAATAAAATAAAAAAAATTTCCAAGTGTCTGCTAATATTGTAGTGTCATAAATATTTCAAAATTTCATTTCTCCTAGAAGGCCTAGATTTCGAAAAAACTAATAAAAAAAAAATATAAATTTTAACTATAAATATATAAATGTTTGATTGAAAAATAGATACTCATACATTAGCAATTTTAGCTATTATTGACTCAATATTTTTTATACGCCACTCTACATGTCCCAGAAATGCAACTGGCGCAAGACAACTTAATCCTTTGGCTTTTTCGATCATATCTGGTCGTTCAGACTCCATTATAAAACTTTGCATAGTACCTTGCGAGTGTCCAATAATTATTATTTTATCATTTACTATTGACGTAATATAATCGATCATAGCTGGTAAATCGTAAATACCCATTTCATTGTAACTGAAGAAAAATATGATAATAAATTTTACTTAGTAAAATTAATTATTAAAAAAATAATAATAAATTTTACCTAAAATCCCAAAATTCAAAATCATTAGCAGTTAAATTTACATGAGACATTGAATAAGAACTTCCTCGAGAATTTGCTAGCCAAACGTCATATCCTTCATCGGCTAATAAATATGCTACACGGAAATGATCAATAGGAATATAATTAAAGAATGACCTTGTATCTTATGAACTATTGACATTTTTAAAGATATAAGCTCATCCTGATGTTACACTCATCGAGACCTTTCATTTGAGTACCCACATCAATTATTCATATATTTTATATATTTATATGTATATATGAAAAATATATCGAAAATACATGTTGGTAGTCAAATGAAAGCTTTTGATGAGTGTAACATCAGAATGAGCTTATATCTATAAAAATGTCAATAATTAAGAAATTATATTGTATTTTGTCAACTTATGATATTTTTAAAGATATAAGCTCATTATCATGTTACACTTATCGAGACCTTTCATTTGAGTACCCACATCAGTTTTTCATATATTTATATATATTATATATATGTATATATGAATAATATATCAAAATAAAAGAAAAATTACACTACATGAAAGAACATGCATCATTTAAAAAAAAAAAACTTATTGCAACAATGTTGCTAACAGTACTATTATATCATACAAACTAAACGTTTTGTCGTAGCATCGATTATTTATAATTATTACAATGCGATAACAATTTAAATTCGTTTGTTTGTTAATTGCTAGTTTGACAACTACGTCATTATCTGTCATATTTAAAACAATTACTAAAAATACATAAGTTTGTTGTACGTGAGGTATTTAAAAAAATGTAACAAAGTAGAAATTTTAAACTTAAAACAGTAAGCAAGCTTATCTTTATAATTAAACCGTTGTATATTTAAAATAATAATAAATTATCATATTTATTTATTAAATCTATTATGTCGTTGTAAAGTAATTGCCTTGCATCGATTCCCCATAAAAAATCTAAATGATTAAATTTTGTAAAATTAACCCTGTGTAAACCGTATGTCCTTGGCAATTTTGAATAAAGATTTTGAACATCCTGAAATAAATAATTATAATTATTAAATTAATAATTTAAATTATTAATTAATTGACAATACCTCTGGAGATGCTAGCCAATCATTGTCAGCGTAAAAAAATACAACGGGTACTTGAATTTTACTCAAATTATATTCCGGTGGATAAGTTGAATTATAAAGCTCAAAATTTTTTTTTGCTCCATAATCATACTGTTGAAATCGCCCAGATACTATTTCTTGAGCGTAATGAACCATAGTTTTTGTTGAGGCGCCTGCTGGTGTATGACTCAATATAACTGGTAACCAGGTCTAAAATATTATTTTAATAATAAATAATAAATAATAAAATAATTCGATCATCCTATAGCTAAAAGGGCGCATAAAAAATTTTATTTATAAATTTTTAAATGAAGTTTTAAAATGAAATTCTGATCAATAGTTTTACAAGTTAGATTTAAAAAAAATTCTAGATATAGCTCAATTACTATAAAAAAGAGTAAAACGAAAATAATTATTTTTCAAAATAGTTATTCAGTTACTGAAAATAAAATTCACATAACTAAGATTTTTTGACCTACAGCACATTATTTTTTTCACAAAATTCATTAAAAATTGAAAATTAAATGATAAAAAAAAAATGAAATTATCAATTTTTCATTAAAAAAAAAAACTTTTTTTTTTAGTTATAAACTATAATTTTTTTTAGTTATTTATTGATTTTTTCTTCAAATGTTATTTTGGATTATGGGTACGCCATAAATCAGAATAATTTATAAAAAAATGTTTATTTTTTTTGTAAAATATTTTTCATTTTAATTTTAAAAGAGTGTACAGTTAGAATGCGCTCCTTTGATTGCCCTATTTTTTGTTTAATTTTTAAGTTTGAGATAAGGATTTTAGTAAATTGCTCTGAAAAAAAAAAATTTATAGGCTCTTTTAGCTTTATGTCATAAAATTTTCTAATTCCTAAAACTACACCGAGAAAAAAAAAAGTACTTTTATTAAGAAAATTTTCTTGATACAAGAATTCATCCTCTGCCCAATTTCAAAACACAGTAACTAACATTTAAAAATTTTTTTCAATTTTTCTTATTAAAAAAAAGTTTGCCCGTCAAATTAATGACAAATTTGATTTATGAATAGAAAATACTCAAATATAAATATTTTTAAGAAAAAATACTTGAAATTAAGATTTAAAAGTTATAAAAAATGCAGCAATACTAAAAAAATCAGGTATAAAAATTTTGCAGTTACTGTGTTTTAAAATTGGGCAGCCGTCATGTTCTTGAAAATTTTCAAGAACATATATTCTTAGCTCAAGAATTTGTTAAATTTTATTTATTTATTTTACGCCAAGCAGCAATATATATTAAAGATATAAAAGATATAATATTAAATTCATTAGATATATTGAATTAAATAATATTTTGTTACATGATGGTGAGGGGGACAGATAAAATAACAATTTTGAAAGTCAAAAGTAAACTTGCAAGTGCTAGATGGGAAGAAAGCAGTAAAAATTAAAAAAAAAAAAAAAAAAAAAAAAAGGATTAATTATATTTATTAGTATTCTGGTATGATCAGTAAATGTCTTCTAGTATTGTTGATGAAAGCTTGAAATTGATTGAAATAATTTTTAAATTAAGCTATTCTCTTGAGCCAAGAAATTGTTAATTGAGTAAAAGTATTTTTTTTCTCAGTGTAAAAGGGAGTATAATTAAAGACATATGTTCCATTAGCTTTCCGTGTTTAAAAATACTAATTTTAATTTTTTGTTTGTATATATAATATAGATATACAGTTTGCATGGAGTGACTGCTTCTCAATTCTTTTCAATCAGTATTCTTAACCAGGGTTGTGAATTCAATGTTTGATTTATATGCGTAGAATATATACATAAATCTACCAGTCAATTGGCGATAAAAAAATATTATGTGCCCTTTTAGCTTTTGACACGCTAATATTAAAAATAACTATTAAATTTACTTGATTAAATTGTGCATCGTCGAATCCCATAATTACGAACATTGAATTTTTACAGATTTCTTTTTCAATGGTAACCATTTCACAGCCATACTTGGCTAGATATTTTATAAAAATATTTTGAGGAAGAAATTCATCAACTCCTAGAAAATGCGCTACTAACTAAAAAAAAAAATAAATTTTATTATATTATTTTTATAGCTTGGAAAATTTTAAAGTATATTTTAAAAAATAAAAAAAAGCCCTATTTACTTTAATATCATTTGCAAATGGAGCTACAATTCTCACGGGGCTTTTTAGATGATTCATAAATCCAACAGGAGCCAAACTGATCATAAGTTTTATTTTTTCTGCTATTTCAGGCCGCTCAGATGCCATCACGTATCCCATTGTTGTCCCCATTGAATGCCCAATGTAAACTAAAGACATGTTTGTTTTTTCTACGATATAAGAAACTGCAGCTGGTACGTCATAAATTCCCATTTCATGAAAGCTTAAAAATAAATAGCATTCATGTTGATATCACTAATAAAAATTTTTCATGCAAAATTAGTTGGTAAATTACCTGAAATTCCAAAATTGCGAATCATGTGGTGATAAATTTATATGAGCGCGTGAATATGTATTACCGCGTACATTTCCTAACCAGACATCATATCCAACATCCGACAATAAATATGCTGTAATATTAATAATTATTTTATTGTTACATATTTATCAATTATAACCATAACTAATAAAGCCATTATCTATTTAATTGAGAGAATAAGGGGAATTTTGACTCTGGCGCATTATTTCATATACCTTTCAGTAATAGTTCATTTATTATAATAAGTTTTTGGAGTAGTTATTAATAGATTAAAATTAGAATTTCGCAATAAACAAAATTTGTTTAGTTATTTATTTTGTTTTGTACGTGTTAATGTGGTTTTATATGTCAACAATTAATTTATATAATTAGAGACTGAGCCAGAGCATTCTATATATTTTTTTATTACACTGAACAGGTTTATTACTATTATTATTACTTATTAGTATTATTATTAAATATATAGTAACTGTTATTTTTTTTTCTAATGGAACCCGCTTAATGGCTTTGCTGTAAGGTTCATTGTATTGTTTAAAATAAAATAAAAATAATTAAGAGACTTGAGAAAAATTTTGCAACGGGTATTATATCTTTATCGTAAATTGATTTTGTTATTTTTTCAGCGGTAGTCATTTATGATTTAAATAATTGAGAGAGTAAGGAAAATTTTGTGACCATATTATTATTTTTAAAGGAATTTTTATAGTTTAATTTGGTATCATCAGAAAGGTCTTGATAAAAATTAGTGCCTTAGGGTTTTATATATTTTTTAGTAGTCAATTTTTTATGTCAAGTTTTTGGAGGAGTTTTTAATAGTTTTTTGGTTCTATAAATTTATTCCGGCACATTTTTCCTTTAAATTATTTGTAATTGATCCTGTAACAGCATTATTATTTTTAAGATTTATTTTAAAAGTTCCCAAACTATGTATAGTGTGATTAGAAATATCAATAAATTATTAAGCCAAAATTTTCTTATTCATAATTCAGAAATCTCGGCAGTCGCATAGTGACTGCATGTTGCTAATACTTACTATAGAATTATTTAAAAAAGACATAACACTAAAATTAGCAGACACCTGACAATTTTTTTATTTTTCTTGAAAAATAAACTAGGTATAGAAAATTATTTTTAAAAAATTGCAGTTGCATCATTTTTCAGAGCTTCTAAATATGGAATTTTTTTAATAAATTTTTCTAGCTCTAATTTATCTGTCAAAAAAATTATCACATATCTCTAAATTTATAATACGAAAGTTAGCCGACGTTTTTAATTTTTTGATTTTTTTTTCAATAATTAAATAAGAACAAAAAAAATAATTTTTAAAAATTGCACTTACAGTTTTTTACAAATAAATTTTTTTTTTTCAATAACTTTTTCAATAAAAAAAAATTCTAAAAATTTTTAGATGTCGGCTAACTTAATTTTCATAAATTTCAGTATCATTCATTTAAATACCTAATGAATTTCCTTTGCCAGGAATGATCCAGTCCGCAGAACTACCCAGTAACCCATGTTGCAAGAAAATCGGTTTTGCACCAGGTTTGCCGGGGATACGATGTAGTGACAGTAAATATCCATCATCAGTCTCCACTACATGAACTTCTGCAGGATATCCAGCTCTTTTTATCATATCTTCCTAAAAGATAAATTTAATTTAAAATTAACATAAAAGTCAAATTAAATAAAACTAAACGCGCGAATTTTTTTTATTTAAATTAAAAAAGTATAATTTAAAAAACTTACCGTAGGCAAATCAACGTCTGGATCATAATCAATAACATTTAAATTATCATTTAAAGATAATGGTACACCGGCGAATGAGTTTGGAAAAAATTGAGTTACATCGATGACTGATAAAGCCGATATAACGTTTATAATTATTGACAGTATTATCAATTGTATTATTAAATAATTGTCGCAGTATGTATACATGATTTTACTTTTGCTGGAATAAAAAAATAAATTTAATTAATTTAAGTATTGGCTCTGATGAATGATGACATGAGAATAAAATCTAACTGACTTGACTAGCTTATCAAATACTTACAATACATATAAATATATTCTCTCTACTTATATATAATTTATAAGCGTGTAATGTATTATGGTTCATCTATTACTCATGTCATAATTATAAATATATTTTATGAGTTGCTTAGAATCAAAGTTCAAAATTTTTAAGTGACAAAACATATATAATAACAACAACAACAATAATAATAATAATAATAATAATAATAATAATAATAATACTCTATCAGTAATTTTTGTTTACATTTGTCATGTGTTCATAAAATATGTAATAATTTTTTCATCACTATTTTTTATGGAATGTGTGTTTATATTTTATATTAGTCATTACACTGATTTATTAAATTAAAGGTTAGGTTTTTAAAAATATTTTTGTTTTTCAAATTAGAAAGTGATTTATTTTATTAAATTTTTATGTATAGTAATTTTTAATGTACTATTTTAATTTTTTTTTTTCAACAGGATGAAGAAAAAAATTTTCAATTATGGAATTTAACGAAACTTCTCTGAACCCGTTTTTTCTATTATTGAAAGTGAGTTTTTTTTTTGTGTAAAATGTAAATATAATTGTTATTTTATTGCTAATTTAATGAATGTGTTTCTAGAAAAAATTTAAAGCTAAATATGAATTAACATTGGCCAACCGCTGGATAATTTGCATTCCATCAGATGTATCTCTAAAAAATTTATCAATCACTGAAGACTTAATAGGTAATGTGAATGCATGAGTAATGAGTAATGAGTAATTCAATGCTGCGAGTTCGTGATAGCAATATTAATTATATATCGAAATATTTTTAAGTATGTAGAGTATAAAAAAAACAATTTTTAATTTATAAACACTGTTGAGTTAATTGTTACTTGAAAGTTTTTTTAAGAAATTAGTATGAATAGTAACAAGTCATAAAAATAGTGAATTGACTAATTATTTTTGTATGATTCTGAAATTAAGAGATATTTGGTCATTTTTAGAATTTTTTTTATAAAATAAATTAAAAGAAAAAATTTCACATGTAGAAAATTTGAGAAATTATACGTGCAATTTTTTTTACTTGTAATTGTTGAAAAAAATGAAAAATTGTTAAATGTCGGCTGACTTTAGTGTTATTTAAAAATTCCATAATTAGGAGCTCAAAAAAATTATAAATGTAATTTTTTTAAATAATTTTCTAGGCATAGTTTATTTTTCAAGAAAAATTGTCAATTGCCTAGTAATTTTAGTGTCATATTTTTATACTCTACATCTATATTATTAAGAGAATAAGAAAAATTTTGTGTCCAGGATAGTCATATGATAAAATCGGTTATTTTAGTGTCTTTTCAAGGTTTCGTATCTTTTTCACCGATAGTCAATTCATCATGATAAGTATTTAGGCTGCATTTAAAAATTCTCTATCTCTAGATACATAATTAAGAAATGACCTTGTGTCTTGTGAACTATTGACATTTTTAAAGATATAAGCTCATCCCGATGTTACACTCATCAAGATCTTTCATTTGAGTACCCACATGCATTTTTTCATTTATTCATATATATTATATATTATATATATATGTATATATGAAAAATATGTCAAAATGTATGTGGGTACTCAAATGAAAGCTCTTGATGAATGTAACATCGATACGAGCTTATATCTTAAAAAATGTGAATAATATAGTAATGACGTTGTATTTTGTTCACTGATGATATTTTTAACGGTATAAGCTCACCCTGACATTACACTCATTGAGACCTTTCATTTGAGTACCCACATCAATTTTTCATATATTTATATA
>CAJNRD030001117.1:3524979-3548027 GCA_905319865.3 Cotesia congregata | reverse complement strand
TATTTATAATATGGTATATATGAAAAATATATCAAAAATGCAAGTGGGTACTCAAATGAAAGCTCTTGATAAGTGTAACATCGGGATGAGCTTATATCTTTAAAAACTTCATTATTTAATAAAGTAGAGTGCAATTTAATAAAATTCATTATTTAATAAAACAAAATTTTATTTATTCAAAGTTCACATAGTGACTGCAATGTAATTTATAAATCTAATTAATTAATCACTAATATTTTTTTTCACTATTAAAAAATAAAATTTATAATTTCAGACGAACACATTTTGAAACCATTACCAGAATTACCAGATCACTACGTCTCCACTGGCGCCCAAGAATCAAGAATCTATAAATTCGATGGCGATGTCATACATTTGATGATAAAAAACGAAGACTCAATAATTTTATCTCCAGTGCCGCATAAAGTTCAGATTATAAGTACCGAAAAAGGTAGTGATAATGAAGAGTACACTATTGTTTTTGTAAATAGACTGTTGCATGAAAAATATACCAACACCACTGTGTCACATGATGCAACTCAACTTGAATTAAATAATTCAATTACGTCTTACAAAGAGTGAGTATCTACCAGCGAGCTGTTAATAAGATCAAATATTAGGGCCAGTTTTTCAATCCTAGATAAAATTTTATCCATGATAAAATTATTAATGCCAGTATATTTATATATAGATATATTTAATCATTGGATAAAATTTTATCCTGGATTGAAAAACTGGCCCTTAATGAAAAGTAATAAGCATAATCTTAGACAAAATCGTATTTTAAAAACTACCAACAAACTTCACCAAGACATCGACTTCTTCAATAGACCTATAAATTCCTTTTAAGTGCAACTCAAAACCTTCATCATGTAACCAACTCATCAAACATTGATTTTCAATGTCTCTCTAATTTAAAGTCGAAGCCAAAAATTGATTTAAATTAAATTATTATTATTATTATTATTATTATTATTATTATTATTATAATTTCAGGGCTTTGGATTTTCTCTATGAAGTATCAAGGATCTGTAGTTATCAATTATCACACTTGAAGGATGACATAGATTGTATAGATATTGACAAGTACGACTCAGCTAGTGAATTAGGAGATGTAATTCAAAGTTGGATAAAACGCCACTGGGTAAACATAATGAATCTTTTTAAATTAGACATCCAGAGCGATGGACGTTTTCAAAAGTTGCTCAGTTTTTCACTAGAATTATTTATCATGCATCATCTTCATGACGGAATTTACTCATTATTAAGCAACGCGCTGGAGCAAGATGACTTTTATATTAAAGATAAAATAACAAAGTTAATAAATGCCGGAGTTACTCCTGATCAATTGGGAGTTTCTGAAGCATTTGCCATTTCAATGCCATCTGCAATTGTTGAATTGGCTACGCTAGATGCTCGTCGAGCGCCCTTTGAAAAGTTATTCTGCCTGAAGACCACTTTAGATCTTATTACCGCAGAAGTTAAGGGCGCATTAGCGGACATTGAATCTCAAATAGAGTCCAATGATTTGGCTGAAGATAGCAAGTCTGTAAAAATGATTTCAACTGATGATTTGACATCGTTGCTTGTCTACGTGATAGTTAAATCACGGCCAACTAGGCTGATTACAGACTTACATTATATAGAAAATTTTTTATGGGCCACTTCTCCATTAGACGGTCTTGATTATACAATTGTTAGTTATAAAAATGCATTGCTTAGTCTTCATGATATAAATCCTGATGATTTGCCACCGAGGAGTAGCAAAGTTAGAAATGAACTGCCTATGAGTCAAGTTTTGAATGTTGTGTCTACTTATCAAGATCAGGATCTGTCAGACAGTACACCTTTAGATAGGCAGGTTCGCGAATTGGCTACCATGATTGAAAAATGTACTCGAACGTCCGATAATTAAGGAGATCCAAAATGAAAATTAAGTTAGCCGACATTTGAAAATTTTTAGAATTTTTTTTCATTAAAAAAATTAAAAAAAATTTTCATGTGTAAAAATCTTGAAAAACTGTAAGTGCAATTTTTTAAAAATATTTTTTTGTTCTAATTTAATCAATAAAAAAAAATTAAAAATTAAAAACGTCGGCTAATTTAATCTTCATAAATTAGCCGACATCTGAAAATTTTTAGAATTTTTTTTTTATTGAAAAAATTATTATAAAAAAATAAAAAAAAAATTTTCATGTGCAATTTTTAAAAAATATTTTTTATTTCAATTTATTTAATGAAAAAAAATTAAAAACGTCGGCTAACTTAAGTATTATAGATCCAAGTACCCTCCTAGTGTAAATAATACGTAGGAATATTTTTGCTATGCATCTTAAAATAAATTTTTTAATTAATTAATAACATTTTTAAGGAAATTTCCGATAAATTTACCCATTAAATAGTTCTTAATTGATTAATAAAAAATATAGCACTGAGCAAAGAGTTCCCTAAACTCAAAATTTATTTTTATTGTTTTAATCGAAAGCTTATTATTTTTTCAATTAAATTACAATTTTCAAACCTAATTATTTGATTAAATATCCCGGAAATCTACTATTTTTTTTTTTTTGTTAACTATTAGGCTACGTAGATTAAATTAAAAAATTTTCAGGAAGTTTTAAAAATTTGATTACTTCGCGTGGATCTTAAATAATAAAAAAGAGATTTATTCATAAATATTACTGACAATAAATTGCTTGGTTAAAAATTAATTATCATATCAATATATTTTAACAAGTATCAATGAAAATATTTTTATGTACATTTTTAAAAAAAATATGATACTTATTTTGTACAACAGTATTGTCGTCTAATAAGATATTTATGTAAATACAGTCTTCTTTGAGGAACAATCATTTATATAAATTATTCAATTATTACTTATTACTGTTTATTAATAAATATTAATTATTTTTTCTAAAATACTTATCAATTTTTAAAAGTATTTGGATCACTGCTTTAAATATTAATTCTCAGGATGATGGGAATCAAATAAAAGTTGTCCATCCCTATCTTTAATACGAATTCGTCCATTGGCATATCGCGTTTCTTGCGTTCCATCATTATAAACAAATTTAACCGTTCCATCTGGATATTCACGTCGCTAAAAAAAAATCATACAGTTAATTTAAAATCTTACAATTAATTTTTTTTAACTACACATTTGGATATTTTATTTATTTTTGACTTTCTTTGATGATACCTTGTGATCAGCAGTGTGTATTTCACGTTGTCCATTCGGGAGTGAAAGTATTTTATCGCCATTTGGAAATGTTTCGGCAATAGTGCCATCAGGTAATGCCCATTTGGTAATACCATCCGGTTGCACCAGCCGAATTGAACCATCCGGAAACGAGACTTCAATTGTACCATCCTTAGTTCTCCTCTCTTGCTGACCGCTGGAATTTAATTAATTTAAAATAAAGAATTATCTATATTATTAAGAGAATAAGCAAAATTTTGTGTATCGTTAGAGAAGTCATGACGTGAAGTTGTACCTTTTCATTGTTTCATATCATTCTTATTAATAGTCAATTTATGATAATAAGAATTTAGGCTGCATTCGAAAATGCTCTATCTCTAGATACATAATTAAAAAATGACCTTGTTTCTCATGAACTATTGACATTTTTAAAGAAATAAGTTCATCCCGATGTTACAGTCATCGAGACCTTTCATTTGAGTACCCACATCAGTTTTATATATATATATATATATATGAAAAATATATCAAAAATGCAAATGGGTACTTAAATGAAAGCTCTTGATGAGTGTAACATCAGGATGAACTTGACATTTTTTAAAAGAAATAAGTTCATCCCGATGTTACAGTCATCGAGACCTTTCATTTGAGTACCCCACATCAGTTTTTATATATATATATATATATATGAAAAATATATCAAAAATGCAAATGGGTACTTAAATGAAAGCTCTTGATGAGTGTAACATCGAGATGAGCTTATATCTTTAAGAATGTCAATAGTTTACAAGATAGCAATGTAAGTTCTTAATTATTGACATTTTTCAAGATATAAGCTCATCCCGATGTTACACTCATCAAAAGCTTTCATTTGAGTACCCACATGCATTTTGATATATTTTTCATACATACATATATATAATATATATAAAATATATGAAAAATTGATGTGGGTACTCAAATGAAAGGTCTTGATGAGTGTAACATCGGGATGAGCTTATATCTTTAAAAATGTCAATAGTTCACAAGATACAAAGTCATTTTTTAATTATGAATCTAGAAATAGAGTATTTTCGAATGCAGCCTAAATACTTATCATCATAAATTGACTATTGGTGAGAATGATATGAAATCATGAAAAGGCACAACTTTAGGTCAAGACCTTTCTAATGATCCAAAATTCAACCCTAAAAAAACCTTAAAAAAAAAAATACTTACTCAGGAAACTCCATAATTTCAAATCCATCTGGAAAAGTAGTCTGCCAAGTCTTAGTAGCAGCATAAAAATACTTAACACAACCATCCGGAAGAGTTTCCCGTACATCTCCATTATAATAGATCATCTTCGAGGTATTACTATCCGGAAAAACCTTCTTAACATTTCCATTAGGATACCAGTACTCCAAACGTCCATCTGGATGCAGAACTTCCCTGACATTTTGCTTAGGCACAAAAATTTTCTCCTGACCCGTCAAATTAGACACACAACTAATTTGAAACGAACTCGGACAGGGCATCACACTATCCGTTGGTCTAGGTAGCGGAATTTTCTCCACCCTCGGAGAAATATCCGATTCATTGCCATCAACAAACTTCGTCTGATCAATCCGTCTGTCTGCGACATAATTAGGCGTTTGTTTTCCCTGAAGAAGTCCATTAACTTCCGGACTTCTTCTAGCTTCCTTTAAATAACTAACTGGAACTCTCAAGGGACTTTCCTGTTGAACTTGTCTAGAGTCCTGACCATCATTACCTTCAGAATACTGAGTTGTTACTGGATTTATCACTTCACGAACAAACTGCTGATAAGATCCATGAGGAAGTTGCAAATCTTCACTAATCAATCTCGGAATTCGTTTATTAATATCATTTTTTTCAACAGTACTTTTCAACTCTAAACTTGTTTGTGTAGACTGTGTAGAAAAATTATTAGAATTATTCAAAAAATTATCTTGAACTGTTTTATTTTTTCTGTAAGTTGGCGTCAATATTTTTGGCTTTTCCGGATTTTTAACAATATTTTCAGGTATATTTTCTATATCTTCATAATATTCCCCTTTAATTAAATTTTTATAAGCCTCACGTTTCTTCAAAACATCTTCAGCAGATAATTGATGAATTAAATTTCCATCAGAATTAGAGCTTAAAATTTTATCCGGACTTTTAACAATATTCTCAGGAATATTTTCAATATCTTCCTCATAATATTCCCCCGCAGCTTCTTTAATTAAATTTTTATAAAGCTCACGTTTCTTCAAAACATCAGCAGGTGGTTTAATTAAATTTCTATTAGAATTAGAACTTGAAATTCTATCCGGTGAATATTTAACACGCTCCAGTTCTTGATCTTTTTCCCGCAAATTATTCTCCACCTGATCATCAAAAGTAATTTTCTTCACCTCCATTTTATTAGAATTTTTAGCTTGCAACACACCAGAAGAAGGTTTCTTCAATCTACTCTGCCGGCTTTCTTGAAACTTAGAAATTTCCTGCTTCAATTTTCCATTCTCCATCTGCAAAACCCTAATTTGACTTCGTTGTCTAGCCTGTTCAGTTAACCAAAGATTCTCCTTTTCACTAAAATCATCCCTAAGCTCCGCAAGCTGATCTTTGAGCCGTTCAATTTCCTGCCTATCTTGCTTCGCCTGAATACTTTTTTCCCTCGCATCTCTAAGCCTATTTTCAAGAGCAGCTTTCTCACGAATCATCCGTCTTTTTTCCTCCTGAATATTATTCTCAGCCTCCGATTGCTCTCTCCTTAAATTATCCTCCTTCTCCTTCAACTCTTTCTCCCAATCACGTCGCTCTTGGTCCAATTTTTGACGCTTTTCCGACAAAGCCGCATTTTCTTTCCTAAAAATTTCAATCTCTCTTTCTAACTCTAATAATCTATTTTTTAAAAGCTCTGACTTTAAAACTAGCTCCTTTTTCTCTTCTAAATTATTATAGTCTTCATTTTTTGAAACTAAATTACCAAAACCTTCATTTTTTTCACCTAAACTATCAAATTCTTCATTATTTTCACCTAAATGATCAAATTCTTCATTTTTTGCATTCCAAGTCCTCAAATTATCTACAGAATTTTTTATTTCCGTAATAGTATCATCTTTTTCATCAACAGTGCTTTCTGTTTCATTAAACATTGATTCCTCATCATCAGTACTCTCATAAACTCTATTTTTATCTCTATCATCTCTTTCACTCCCCAAATTATGCTTCTGAATTTCGTTAAAATTTCTTGAAGTCAAAATTTCAACCTCTGAAGATTCAACACTAGAATCATCAGTCCAATTTTTATCATCAATAAAAGAATCCCTTGAAATTGTTGAGGTATCAGTTAACCCAATCATTTTATATTCATTATATTCAGAAAATCTAACATGCATACTTCCATCATCATTAACTCCATCATTAATTTGATCCCTCAAATTTTTATCCTCAAGTTTGAACCTTTGACTATCTTCATAATTTTTTTCCGACTCGCTATCACTTTCTATCCCTATTTCTTCTATTTTTTCTTCACCTCCATAATTACCCTCTAATTTCTGACCAAGAAACTTTCTTTCTGTAAAATTATTCTTAGATAATTTAGGAGTACTAGAAATATTATTATCAATAGAACCTTCATTACTAAACTGCCCAAAATTTTTCTTAGATTTATCACTAGCTAATTTTTCAAGCTTGTTAGATTTTAATGAATGTACCAATTCTTCAATTTCATCATCAATAACTCTACTTTTTTTTTCTTGCGACTCTTGTTTTCTCATAACTAAATTCTTCCTAATACTTTTCAATTTAAGCGGAGTAGATTGTTGTAAAAAAGCAACAACTGCACTAGATGTTGAACAGAAGCTTGAATTTTCGGCTTTTTCTTCCAAAAATTCAAACATTTTCGTTTCTAATTTTGAAGAATCAAGATCCGATTCATCAGCAGCAGGTATTTTTACATCGCTAATTTTTTGTGCAACCGCAACAGATTTTGTTGTATTTTTAGGAGGAAAAACTGAAGATTTTTTTGTCAAAGGTGAAATTGATCTTCGAATAATATTTTTTGGCAACGGAACATTTTTTAAATTAAGTTTCTGCTGCGCGACTTTAGGAAGCGGATAACTACGCCGTGAAATTCCGCTATTTTTATTAATCTTAGTGATTTTTTCTTTCGGCTTTTGATTAGTTACTCTATTAACAGCAGATGATTTACAGTAAGTATTTTTTACAATAGGAGGGAGAGATTTAGCACGAGTTCTAGGAACTTTTTCTATATTTGGAGTTTTATTCAATCTAAAGCGCGCTAATCCTTCGCCTTTGCGTAAAAAAGGCTGTTTTTTAATAACTTTCGGAGTTTTTGACCCGGAATTCTCTCCCAGTGCTTCAGAATCTTTTAATTTTTCTTCTAACAAAGTTTTAAAGTCCTTTTTAGGAGAAGGCACTGGTATATCATCAATACGCATGCTTCCAGTGGAAAATCTTTTTGGAAAAGGTTTAACACCTTCTACTGATAAATTAAAATTATCTTCTTCAATTTCTTTTTCTTTTTCAGAAAATTCGTCAGAAGATGAAGATGATTGGGTTGAATTTATAACACCCGGTTGTTTTATTTCGGTAATTTGAAAGGATTTATATTGAGAAGACTCGTCAAAAGCGTCTGATTTGTCACCAGTGCTTGGGAGAGACTCTAAATGTTCCTGAATTTTTGTCAGAGACATCTCGTCCGTTAAATTATCATTTATGTCGTCAATAGATAAACCCAAAGCTTCATACATACGTTTTTGCTCGATGTTTAATAAGTCGCGCTGTTCTTGCTGCTGTTTTAGTAAACGGTCTTGCTGGTCTAGTTGCCACTTACGTAATTCCTGGAGCCGCTCTACTATTGACGCCTCCACTGACATTTCTTAACCTCAATTTTTTTTTAATTTTTTTTAAACTGAGAATTTTAATATGGTGGCTGAAAAATATTTATTATTTTAAATAGTGTTGTTGTTTGTTTTGTTTAAAAATTAATTGTTATTTTTAATATTGTTATTTTGTAAGTTGTGAATAATTATTTAAGTTTTATTGTTACTTACCGGGTGATGACAATCTTGGGTGGATAATTAATTTTGATAGTTTTTAAATACACAGGTGAAATTTAATTTTAGTAAATTTAACAATGACATTATTTATTGTTTATATTACTTTTGGCGGTAAAAGGCACTGTGTTGATGTAGAGAGACAAAAAAAAAACGTGCTTTGTGTTGGAGTGGATATAAACAAAGAACTTACAATAACAAGCCCTCTGGTGGGTGAAATTGGAAGTTTTTAAGAAGAGGAGAATTATAATGGAGTTTATTACTGTATTAATTGAAGGTAAGAAAGTTTTTTATATCAATTGAGTTTATTTGCGGAATTTGAATTATAAAGTGAAATATATTTTGAAAACAATTTAATTTTACTATATTCTTTTTTTATAAATTAATTATAAGGAAATTTTTTTAATTTGTACTTTAATTATCTATATTATTGAGGGAATAAGAAAAATTTTGGGTTTAGGATAGTCATGATAAAATCGGTTTTTTTAGTTAAATTTAGTGTCATTGTAAAGGTCAGATTGAATTTGTGCCTTTTCAAGGTTTTATATCATTTTCAATGATTGTCAATTTATTATGATAAGTATTTAGGCTGTATTCAAAAATCTCTAGATTCATAATTAAGAAATTACCTTGTATCTTGTGAATTATTGACATTTTTAAAGATATAAGCTCATTCTGATGTTACACTCATCGAGACCTTTCATTTGAGTACCCACATCAACTTTCATATATTTTATAGAATAGAATATCGTTTTTATTTGTATCACATATTGCGTTTTACAAAACTGTATCTTAAATTATTTATTTACATTTGCATATACACTATTTTTGGCTTAAAAATCAACTGCTTTTACTCTCTTTTAACTTTTCACCCACCTCATCCTTCATATCACAGTCGCATTACAATACTATTAATACTATTTTATACTTATTTCTAGTATCCATCCCTGTATATTAATGACAGCCTTTTTCTGACATTCAATATTGTAATACTACTCAATTTCCTTAAATAATTTTTCCATTTCTCTAACATATATACACAGCTTCCAATTTATTTCCCCTTTTAAAATTATCACTAATCTTTCTCTTGTTAATTCCCCCTCTAGTTCTTCCATCCACTTGTATCTTGCTTGTTGCCCTTTTTCACTTATTTTTTCCATTATCTCTGAACAGCTTAATAAATGCATCAGTGTCTCCTCCTCTTTCTTGCATATTCTGCATTCCCAATTCTTTTGCCCTTTTTTTCCGCTTCTCCACAGATTTCCAAATCTCGTTCTTGCCCATACCTCTTTGTACTCACTATTAATTCTATCTTTTTTCCAATAGCTGATTTCACTTTCTTGTAATATATCTTTGTAAAACTCGTTATATCTGGACTTTTCTATTAGCAACTTTTCCTTTTTTTCTAGTTCTTTCATATATTTTATATATTTATATATATATTATATATATGTATGTATGAAAAATATATCAAAATGCATGTGGGTACTCAAATGAAAGCTCGTAATGAGTGTAACATCGGGATGAGCTTATATCTTTAAAAAGGTCAATAGTTAAGAAGTTACCATTTATCTTGTGAAGTATTGACATTTTTAAAGATATAAGCTCATTCTGATGTTACACTCATCGAGACCTTTCATTTGAGTACCTACATTAATTTTTTATATATTTATATATATTATATATATGTATATATGAAAAATATATATCAAAATGCATGTGGGTACTCAAATGAAAGTTCGTGATGAATATAACATCGGGATGAGCTTATATCTTTAAAAATGTCAATAGTTAAGAAACTACCATACTATTTAACAAAAGTCATCTAATTAAGCAAAATCATTGTTTATTTATAGTTTACAAGTCACATAGTGACTACAGGGTTGTTAGTTTCAAATATCTACATAAGAAATTTTTTTATCAAAATTTTTTTAATAAATCAATTATAGAAAAAAAATTTTTTTTTAATTTTCGTTTGTAATTCTTTTTAATTTCTAGATATAGAATTTTTTTTTTTTAATTTTTACTTTATAGTTTAGTAATTATTAAAATAAAAAATATTATCAGATATCTTTAAATTACAGATCTTGTATTTTTAACATCAAAATATCAAAAGTTTGGATTGTAAAACTTTCAAAAAACAAAACAGATGCAGTGGTTTAATCAATTCTTAATAACGTAGTGAATTTCGCGAAATAAATTATTTAAAATTAAAAAAATGATAAACTTAAATCAAGAGAAAAATTTTTAAACCAAGAAAATAATTTTGAAGAGTTTAATAGTCTTGAATAAAAACTCAAAATTTTTGATTCAAGTAAAATTTACTTAAATAAAAAAAAACTTTTTAGTTAAAGAATTTTTCAACTCAAATTTATTTGATTCAATTAAATTTTTTTTCCTTCAAAGTCACGTGTGAATTGAGATTTTTTTTTGTCAAAAAAAATTGTAAACTTGAAAATTTCCTTAGAAATAAAAAGATTTAAAATTATTTCGAAAAGACTCAGCTTTACTAATAGAATCTTATTTTTGAAAACTGCAATTCTTTTAATAGAATTTTTATCTTTCCGCTATAAAAATCTCTGTTAAATTAAGTGTCTTATGTAAAGTATCTTATTTTTTATGAGTTGTTGGTTTTCTTTATGTTTCTTATGTCTTAATATTTCTCCTATACATTATATTTTATGAGGAAATTAAAACACCTATAGATGTTACGCAGTATCAACCGCCAAGCTTTTAGACTTTGAATTTAAAAATTAATGATCTGGGAAAGAAGAAATATATTTGAAATAATAGTTTTTAATGTTTTATACATCAAAAAGTATAAAAATATTTAAATTTAAAATCAATTAAATTTTTTTTCCTTCAAAGTCACGTGTGAATTGAGATTTTTTTTTGTCAAAAAAAATTGTAAACTTGAAAATTTCCTTAGAAATAAAAAGATTTAAAATTATTTCGAAAAGACTCAGCTTTACTAATAGAATCTTATTTTTGAAAACTGCAATTCTTTTAATAGAATTTTTATCTTTCCGCTATAAAAATCTCTGTTAAATTAAGTGTCTTATGTAAAGTATCTTATTTTTTATGAGTTGTTGGTTTTCTTTATGTTTCTTATGTCTTAATATTTCTCCTATACATTATATTTTATGAGGAAATTAAAACACCTATAGATGTTACGCAGTATCAACCGCCAAGCTTTTAGACTTTGAATTTAAAAATTAATGATCTGGGAAAGAAGAAATATATTTGAAATAATAGTTTTTAATGTTTTATACATCAAAAAGTATAAAAATATTTAAATTTAAAATTTTATTTGTGATCATCGTTCTTTTTTAATAAAAAAAGAGAAATATTTAGCAAAACTTTTATCCCAACGATCAATTTAATTTTAGTAATTTATAATATCAACAATTAATGCGCGTTAATTTTTTTAATTAATAAAAGTCTATATATAGTCGATTAGTCAATACACCCAATTTTTTCATAATACATTATTTACCTAAAAATTAAGTTTTGTTTTTATACATGATACGATTAAATGTCGTAGCTCTTTAAATTGTTACATAATAATTTATTTACTTTAGACGTAGATAAAAAAAAAACAGTGAGATTTTTTCGCACTAACATAAAAATTAAGAAACGATAATCCACATAATCAAGATTATTTTTATGGCTTGTAAACAGGAATCTTAATTTTATTAGTGTTTATATTAATTATCAAAATCTCTACTTCAAACTTGATGGAAAATTTTTTTAACGCTCTACAATTAAATTATTTACATAAACTAAGATTTTTATTCTTTAAAATTTCCAATGAAATATAATTTACTTTATTTTTAAAAGGTGAGAAAAAACATTTTTTAAACTCTTTTTATTTATTTTATTTATTGCTTATTATTTATCAAAATTTTAGGCCCTAAAGCCTTAGCTCCCAAAGGGCCTTAAAAAATGAATACAAAAGATAAATTACCACTTTTTAGTTTACTAAAATTGAGAAAAAACGTTCATTTGAAAAAAACGAGTAATATTGTAATAAGAAAATTAATTTGTTGATAATTTTCAATAATTGTACGACTCATGATACGAAGCATCAGAGAGTGTTTTTTACGATCAACAAATTTTTTTCGCTTTATTTCGGCAACTATTTTTATTATTATACCCCTGTTAGTTCATGAAATCAAGATATTTTACATATTAATGTGAAGATAATTTAAAGGAGATTAATTCCATACTTTTCAAAAATTAATTTAGTGCAATAGAAATAGAAAAAAACATCATAATAGTTTAAAAAAATTTTCTCCTCCATTATTTATTTATTTATTGATCATGGAAATAATTCTCCTTTTGACCACGTGACCACAAATCCAAATGATTAAAAAAAATTGCTAAAAATACATAAGTAAAAAG
Source organism: Cotesia congregata (assembly GCA_905319865.3). Taxonomy (NCBI): domain Eukaryota; kingdom Metazoa; phylum Arthropoda; class Insecta; order Hymenoptera; family Braconidae; genus Cotesia; species Cotesia congregata. The sequence goes on along the minus strand of CAJNRD030001117.1, from coordinate 3,535,352 downwards.
AAATTAAAATAATAATGTTTATTGATATTTAGCTAAAGCTATATTCATACATCAATCGTCTATAATCGTACGTAATTTACACATTTAAAAAATACATTTCAATATATTTAATTACATTTTATCTAAGTATCCAAATAATATCTTAATCTCCTTTTTTAATAAAATTTTAAACCCATTCATACGACTGTTATTTTTAATTTCGTAAATTAATAATAATAATAATAATAATAATATGAACAAAAATAATACTCATGAAGTATGAATACGTTAAGTATGAAACCTGTAAAGATTGTAACTTGCGAAAAAATTCATTAATTGAGTCAATTTTTTTTTCTTAATTCTTTGAAGAAATTTGTAGGTCTCCTACCGCGAATGGCTATGTAACTCAGTGTTGTTTAATTGTAATTAATAAAATCTGCAGTTTTGTATTTTTTTTAAAACTGTTTTACATTTTTTAAAAATTATTATTTCATAATTAAATGCACACTAAGAGTCATGTTCTCTTGGACTTTCCAAAATTTTTTATTTCTTAGCTGAAAAAATCAAAATTTCTATCACAATATTTTTTTTATTGAAAAAAAGTTACTGTAAGAAAAATTTTTATTTCTTTAGCTAAGAAAAAAAAATTATCAGCAAATTAATTTCTTCTTACAACATTGCTTATTTTTTTCAAAAGAAATATTTTTTTCTCAATTTAAAATCTGTTTAAATCAGCACACAAATATTTACTAAACGATTCTCGGGTAAATTTTTCACATAAAAATGAAAATTTCCCATCGTTAAATTATTTGATGGGAACTTGACACATTGGTGATGAAATACGTTTTCATGGTACCAGTAGTTCTTATTTTTATTTCCAAGAAATACCAAGATGGTCGATCCTCATTCTCATCATTTAATATATAAATTTTTTTTATTTGAAAGACCAAAAAATATATTTTAATGTCTGATGTAGTAAGCTTGCTCGAGTATAATGATCCCTCAGATTCCTCACTCAAGCTGAATCATAAAATAGTGGTTAAACCGGTGCAACATCAAACTTCTCCATCAAAAGAACAGCCGTTACAAAAAAAATAAAAAGGATAAAAAAGAACAAATATAAAATGACCACTGCTGCATATATTCAAAGGCGGAGTTTACAAAGTTACCTTATCCAATCAGTGCGATCGCTTGATCGTTAAAAAGATCCTGCTTATTCTTTAACACACTTATTATATACATTTATATACTACATAAGTTGGGATCCGTCATTTTGCAGGAATATTTTTTTCTCAACTTCAATATTCACTGTTTAAAATTTTCAGTAGGCGCTCATAAAAAATCCCTCAATACAACTTGATTAGAATTCAGAAAAGGTTCTTAAATTTTATAACACTTACTATTCAAAGTCCAGAAGAAAAATTATTTATTTTCCATTCATTGTCATATCTTTTCTTCACGAATATATTTTCGGTCTGATTGATCATCCGACTTTTGATTTGTAGCAGAGCAGAATTTTTTAGTTTTTTTTTTAATGTTTATTTTTTACTAGCTGTCGATTATGTGCTTTGCTGGGCTTAAGTTAAAATTTGTCTATAAGTTAGAATGATTTTTAACTTTACATCTGCAATTACCTTTAATTGCATTTATAAGGATTTTTTTAAACATGATTTTTTATTTGCAAGGATTACATTTTTGTAGAAAAGATTAAAATGATTCTTAGTTTTGTGTATTGACATCTTTATAATCGTAATAGAAATTTTATTGAGCTTAATGATTATGGAGTAAGTCAATCTACAATAGAATTATGGCAATTCTATTGTAGACATAAATAGAACAACCTTGCAGTCACTATGTGACTGCCGTAACTTGTGAACTATAAAGAAAGAAAATTTTGTTTAATTAAATAATGACTTTTGGTAATTGCACTCTTTGCACTACTTTCTTAAATATTGACAATTTTAAATATATAAGCTCATCCCGATGTTACATTCATCAAGACCTTTCATTTAAGTACCCACATGCATTTTTGATATATTTTTCATATTTACATATATGTAATATATATAAATATATGAAAAATTGATGTGGGTACTCAAATGAAAGGTCTCGATGAGTGTAACATCGGGATGAGCTTATATCTTTAAAGATGTCAATATTTCACATGATATTTGTTAAATTGCACTTTACTTTCTTAAATATTGACGTTTATAAAGATATAAGCTCATCCCGAAGCTACACTCATCAAGAGCTTTCATTTGACTACCCACATGCATTTTTGATATATTTTTCATATATACATATTTATAATATATATAAATATATAAAATATATAAAAAATTGATGTGGGTACTCAAATGAAAGGTCTTGGTAAGAATAACATCGGGATGAGCTTATATCTTTAAAAATGTCAATAGTTTACAAAATACAAGGTCATTTCTTAATTATTGATATTTTTAAAGATATAAGCTCATCCTGATATTACACTCATCAAGAGCTTTTATTTGAGTACCCACATGCATTTTGATATATTTTTTATGTATACATATATATAAATATATAAAATATATGAAAAATTGATGTGGGTATTTAAATGAAAGGTCTTGATGAGTGTAACATCGGGATGAGCTTATATCTTGAAAAATGTCAATAGTTAACGAGATACAAGGTAATTTCTTAATTATGTATCTAGAAATAGAGCATTTTCAAATGCAGCCTAAATACTTATTATCATAAATTGACTATTGGTGATAATGAGATGAAAACATGAAAAGACACAACTCCAGGTCAAGACTCTTTCAACGATACCAAACTTAATCATAAAAACCCATTTTATCATATAAATACACTGGCCACAAAATTTTACTTATTCTCTTAAGAACATAGATAGTAAAAAAAAAGATTTGTATTGAAGAAGGATAAAAGGCCATAAGGTAAACATGATGATTTAGCTAAAAAACTTTTTTTTCCAACCCGTGAACCAAAAAAAGGACTGATAAAAATAAAGAAAAAATTTTTTTTACAATAATTCTTAGGCTCTTAAAAATTTTTGGCCAAGAGATCTTGGATCTAGAATTTTCAAAATTTACTATAAATCCTTTCAATAGTATCTAAATTGATAAAACAGTTAACTTAAAAATTAACTGGAGCAAAAATTTTTAAATAATAAGCATGATTTAGCTTTTTAGCTAGAAGAGTTAGCTGTTCAAATTTATTCAAATAAATTTTTAAAAAATTGTTCTTAATGTAAGTAAAATTTACTTCATTTGATAAATTTTCTATTTTCTTAAAAAGATAATCTAATTCTTCAAAATTATCCTCTTAGCCGAAGATTTTTGCTTATGAATAAAAGTAATTTTTGTTTAGCAGTGTACATAGTTTTATGAACATAAATTTTCTTCATTATATTTTTGAAAATAATTATGCTGATAAAAATAACATTTTAAAAAATTTATCATCAAGAATAAATATAAATAAAGGGAAATTAAATATGTAATGTAAAACTCCCTGAAAACTTTCAAAAAATTTTTTTTTTTTTGTAAAATAGACTGAAAAAAAAAAAAACATTTTTTTAACAATATACCTACAAGTATATGATTTCCAATTAAAAGAACAAAAAGATGATTTGCGATGAAGCTGTCAAGAAAATGTGTCTAAAAAAAAATATATTAAAAGCACCCCCATTTCTAAAACTTGGTAAAAAAAATCTAATTTTTAAATATTTCTAAGCGTAAAAATATATCAATAGGATTAAAAAATTTTATTGTCGCCAAGTAATTTACAGCGACAACAAAATTCATAATTTCTTAAGGTTAGAAGATTTGTCTATTATAAAACATTCATAAACACAATAGAAAAATGTGTGTTCATAAATTACGTACCTGGGTAGTGCTGGCAAAAACTTGCCGAGCTAGGAAATGACTAACTATTTTTAAGTGTACTGCGGTAATGTCAAAAGTGACTGAAAAAAAAAAGATTGAATGGAAAAAAAGCAGCAATAAAATATTGTAAAATTAGGGCCGTGTTTTATAACGGTCCGCCATCCCTTTTCGATAACTTTTTTTTTCCCCGGTCTGCTGGCAAGCACACGTTTGTCCAGGAAGCAAAAATGACTAAACGTTGCACTCATAAAAAATGATTTTGTTGAAATAACAAAAGACAGAATCACTGAAAAATATGTTGTGGTAACAAATAAGTGTAGTTATAACAGCAAATCCATTAGTTGCATTGACAAAATGTTTAAATTTATACTAACAAACCAGTTTGTTAAATCACAAAATCAATTTGTTGCTCTAACAAAATTATTTTGTTGCAATACCAAAAATAATTTGTTGCAAAAATATTTTCCAAATCACCTATAGCTTATTTTATTATAGCATATTTTTAAATGTATTTTATAAAATTTATTGTAACAAATTTATTTATTATTCCAACAAATTCTCATTGTTATTATTACGAATTCTCTTTAGTTTTTCAACAAATTGTCTTTGTTATTTTAATAGAATAATTTTGATGTTTCAACAATAAAATTTTTTATACCAATTAAAGTATTTTGTCAAATCAACTTAAAGATTTTACTGTAGTAACAAAGCTGTTTTGTTGTTATAACATATATCAATAACTTGTTATAACTTAAATTTTGTTATTTTAACATATAATTTGTTATCCCTATGTTAACAAATTCATTAGTTACCACAACATATCTTAGGTTATTTTAAAAAAATTTTTTTCTGCGTGTGGAGTATTTTTAAAACCGCATTATAACAATAATAATGCAACAACATTAATTTTACAACTTGGGTAATATGATGACAAACGACGTCAGACCATCTTTATCACAATGCTACCATCATTTGAAGTCCAATTGGTCTCAAAAGTACTAGAGGAAGAAGTACTAGAGGACTTCAACAAGTGTTCAAAATTTTCCATGCTGTCTCTTTTCTTCTTTAGTGTCTTTACGGGGGCAAAAATTTCTTATTCTTAGGTAAAGTTTTAAAGGTTCATTGATGACCTTGAAGGAGCATCCGTCCATCTGTAAGTCTTGCATTTACATTATATTACATTAGGATGATGCTGAAGCAAAACTATGTGGGTCAAAGGTATGCCTGAGGTCTTGTATCTCCAAAAAAAAGAAAAAGAAAAAAAATAATAAGGTAAAATAAAATACAACTATCTATTTTTACCTTATTCGTCATTTTTCGGGTACCGACCGTTTTACGGTGGGATTGAAAAGGAATTCAAAAGAACAAATAACGCTGAGAAAATTATGAAAAAAAAAATATATAAGACACAATAAGTATTTTAGACCCTGCTATAGATGTAATAAAGACAATATTTTGGACATTAATAAATCATGAGCATGGAGTACCTTTATGGTTTTAATCCTTAAAGATATATGGATATATTACCGTTGACTTGAATATTTTGTTGCTAAATTAACGCTAGGTAAAAAAATAAGAATTGCTGGAGAAAAATAGAGGTAGAAATAATATTTTAGGAAGATTATCTGGTTAGTGGGATAAGTAAACTCTATACACTATATAAATACATAAGTACACATTGTAAAAGGGTTATTTTGCTCAACTGGTCACTGGTATTTGAATATAACTTCATTTATTATTATTGTACGTCTATTTAGAAGATTAACTCGGATGAAAACTGTCATTAGGGATACACTGGATAACCCATTGTCAGGTAATGTTTTTATTGGTATAATTGACGTCTCAGTTTAACACTTTCACAGATTTGTCGTGTCGTAAACTTATATTTCTATAATTCTTAAAGTCAGCGCACTTATTATAAGCCTTTGTGAATGGTCTTTTTTCCTTTTTTCTTTGTGAGAAGACAACAGAAGTCACTTGTAGAAATTGAAACTTTTTTTAAAACTACTTTTTTTTAATTATGAAAATTTAATAATTGCACATTAAATTTTTAAAAATATTCTTATCAATTTTAATAAAAAAATCATAAAGTCTAACATCTCAACAGTTATTGGTAAGTCAACTTCTGAGTAGAGTATTTGTTGACAAGATTTGCAATTCTGTTGAGTGAACTGTAATGATATAGTTCTTATTGGAAAAGAGGAGGTCTTGAGCAATCAGTTATACCTTAGATTCTGCTTATTATTGATGAACTTAAAACAGCTTAGAACATCAGAAGCCTTGATTAGGCTTGTACCGCATTCTGGGATCCTTTGCAGAAATCGGAGAACCTGATTTAGCTATTAGTGTTTATGAGTTAATGTTTTGCTAATCTTGTAAAGAATTTTTTCAATTTTGTTAGTGTGTTATATTATGCCAGGTGACCAAATGATAGAATCGTATTCCAATATCGAGGATACCAGTGTGGAGATGAGGCGAACCGGAGTTGTTGAAGTCCTGTTATATCTTGAAAAATATAATTAGATGACAAGATTCAATCTCACTTTTAAATTACTAGAACTTGAATTTACGCGCGCAAGCACGCGCTTTGACTATAGAGTTTGCATATATTTTCATGCTTATGATATATTCAACCAATCACGTTACGAATAGTTTGATGCCACATACATTTCATCTCAATTTTATATTAGGATTGACATTTTCTAAGATATAAGCTCGTTCCGATGTTACACTCATCGAGACCTTTCAATTGAGTACCCACATGCACTTTTCATATATTTTATATATTTCACAAATATCATATATATAAAATATATGGAAAAATGCATGTGAGTACTCAAATGAAAGCTCTTGATGAGTGTAACATCAGGATGATCTTATATTTTAATAAATGTCAATAATTAAGAAATTACGTTGTATTTTGTGTATTAATGATATTTTTAACGATATAAGCTCATCCTGGAGTTACACTCATCGAGACCTTTCATTTGAATACCCACACGAATTTTTTTGTATATTTTATATATTTTACAAATATGAGAAATATCATATATATATAAAATATATCTAAAAAATCTTGTGGGTACTCAAATGAAAGGTCTTGATGAGCGTAACATCAGGATGATCTTATATTTTAATAAATGTCAATAACTAAGAAATGACGCTGTATTTTGTCTACTGATAATATTTTTAACGATATAAGCTCAATCTGGAGTTACACTTATCGAGACCTTTCATTTGAATACCAACACGATTTTTCAATATACTTTAAATATTATATGATATTTTTCATATTTGTGAAATATATAAAAAAAATTCATGTGGGTATGAATTAAAAAATATATACTTACAATTTCTGATAAAAATTGTCATTTTTTAAATTTTCATTTTTTAACTTTTATTATACCACGTGTGTTAAACTCCAAATTTGTTAGTTAATTCATATATGAGCTTTTAATAAATTATATGCAAAATTATGAGCGCATACATATTACCCCGACGTGTCATTACAGAAATAGAGTTTCTTGTTACACATGAATAATGATTATAACTGTTGAATTATGATGCGCAAACTTGTATAACTACGTTCAATATAGAATTTATACTAACTAGCCAAAGTAATGTTTAATTAAATTACCAACAAAATTATCATTTTTAAAAATTAAATTAAAATGTCATGGCATCAGGAATTTTAATTTTAAAATTTTGTGTAATTTTTTCTGCCCGTGAAATTAAAAAAGCAAAATAATGTGGTGATGTATTTGTATATCGAGTGCACATACTATACGATCTTTTATAGTCCCAATAAAAAACTAAAAAAAAGATTTTAACACGAGTACCAGTCCGATCATTAAAGTCCGCGGCCTAGAGGATAAAGAAATCAAAATGATGCCCGGCAATTAATATATTATTCGTGGTTATTTTATGGAAATGAGCTAACGCTGAATCTTCATCTTCATCCAATTATCATAATGCTCATTTTTTATATTTTATTTCTTTTCAGTTTTATTATTTACGATTTTATATACACATTTATAAGCATGTAAGTATAAATATATATGTATTTATATATACACATACATATAATAGAGCTAAGTCACGGCACGTTTGATCTATGTCGTATTATAAAAACTTAAGATCATGATAAGATGTTCTTTTAAATGTTAAAATATCTCTAACACAATATATTTTTATTATCACTTTTTTTATAGGAAGAAAAGTTAATTGCGATCTAATTTTTTTGCTTTTTTTGTTTTGATTGTTTTGAGTAAATATTAATTTAGTATTAAGTCGTTAAATAGATTTGGATAATAATAATAGTAATAAAAAGTACTAGCAACCTTGCAGTCACTACGTGACTGCCGAGTCTTATGAACTATAAATAAATAAAATTTTGCTTTAGTAAATAATGAATTTTGTTAAATTGCTCTGTACTTTCTTAAATATTGATCTTTTTAAAGATATAAGCTCATCCTGATGTTACACTCATCAAGACCTTTCATTTGAGTACCCAGATGCATTTTTGATATATTTTTCATATTTACAGATATATAATATATATTTTAAGGATATAAGCTCATCCGGATGTTACATTCATCAAGAGTTTTCATTTGAGTACCCACATGCATTTTTTATATATTTTTCATATATACATATATATAATATATATTTTAAAGATACAAGCTCATCCCGAAGTTACACTCATCATGAGCTTCCGTTTGAGTACCCACATGCATTTTTTATATATTTTTCATATATACATATATGTAATATATATAAATATATAAAATATATGAAAAATTGGTGTGGGTACTCAAATGAAAGGTCTTGACGAATGTAACATCGGGATGAGCTAATATCTTTAAAAATGTCAATATTATACAAGATATTTGTTAAATTGCACTGTACTTTCTTAACTATCGACCTTTTTAATGATATAAGCCCATCTTGGTGTTACACTCATTAATAGCTTTCATTTGAGTACCCACATATATTTTTGATATATTTTTCATATATACATATATATAATATATATAAATATATAAAATATATGAAAAATTGATGTGGGTATTTAAATGAAAGGTCTTGATGAGTGTAACATCAAGATGAGCTTATATCTTTAACAATGTCAATATTACACAAGATATTTGTTAAATTGCACTGTACTTTATTAACTATTGACCTTTTTAAATATATAAGCTCATTTCAACGTTATACTCATCAAGAGCTTTCATTTGAGTACCCACATGCATTTTTCATATATACATATATATAATATATATAAATATATAAAAATTTCATGTGGGTACTCAAATGAAAGGTCTTGATGAGTGTAACTCCAGGATGAGCTTATACCTTCAAAAATGTCAATATTTCACGAGATAAAAGGTCATTTCTCAATTATGTGTCTAGAGATATAGAGCATTTTCAAATGCAGCCTAAATACTTATTATCATAAATTGACTATCGGTGAGAATGATATGAAATCTTGAAAAGGCACAACTCCAGGTCAAGACCTTTCTAATGATACTAAATTTAAACATAAAAACCTTTTTTATCATATAAATACACTGGCCAAAAAAATTTTTTTTATATTTTAATAATCTAGATGAACTATTGTCTCGAGCTGCAGTTTCATAAACTCAACAGTTTACACCATCATTTTTTTATAAATCAGATAAATTTTTAAACCTGCTACTAATGTGTGTATTTTTATAGCCACCAAAACGTCACTTTATTGTGTGTATATATCTAAACATGTATTGACGTTGCGAGAGGGAAGCCCGCCCAGAGGCGGAGCATGTTTAACCGAGAGTTTTGTAAAAAAAAATAAAAAACTCACTAAAATATCACAATAGAATTATATTCGTGTAAAGCAATGTCACATTAGTTATGGCTTCTCCTTCTGTTTTGTAAATATTTTGATCGTTAAGTCAAAATAAAAGTTATTAATTGATTATTTGACTTATAATATAATTATTACGAATTAAATAAGCCACTCTTTTATGAGATAATTGATATATTTCTTTACAGTATTTACTGGTATAAAATTTTATTTATTAAGACACTTGTGTGTGAAAAATAATAAATAAATGTAATTTTTGTGTATTGTACACATTAAGAAAAAAAATTTATTTTGAAAAAAAAAAAATGAGCAATGTTGTAATTAAAAATTAATTTAGCGAAAATTTTATTTCTTAACTGAAGAAATAAAAATTTATTTTACATTAATTTTCTTGTTAAAAAAAAATTTCCCAGATTTTGGAAAAAAAAAAAAAAAAAAAAAAAAAAATTCTAAAGAGACAATTTGCGAATTTTTATCCAAAATTTTATTTTTCTAATTTAAAAAATTTTTTTTGACAAGAAATTTACTATGAGAAAAATTTTTATCTCTTCAATTAAAAAATAAAAATGTTCAAAATTTCAAACAATTTGATTTTTTGTTACAACATTGCTCATTTTTTTTGAAAATTAATTTTTTCTCTAATTGTACACTGTTAAAAATTTTTGTAA
>CAJNRD030001117.1:3503011-3524179 GCA_905319865.3 Cotesia congregata | reverse complement strand
ATCAATTTTTTCATATATTTATATATATTATATATATATATGTATATATAAAAAATATATAAAAATACATATGGGTACTCAAATGAAAGCTCTTGATGAGTGTAACATCGGAATGAGCTTATATCTTTAAAAATGTCAATAATTAAGAAATTATATTGTATATATTTACTAAATGACTCATTACTCTACTGTAAATATTAAATACACATACCTTTTCATTGATATTAGTAAATGCTCTGGTGAAAACTTTATTGTATCATAAATTATGTAAGGTTGTGTAAGGTTGGAAGAAAGCGCTTAAGAAGTATTGCAAACTTTGTTCTTAGGAGTATTTTTGTGCAGAAATAAATTACATGCAATTATACACAATGAAATTTTTACATTCATATTGCTAATTAGAATTAGGTTCTTGTAAAGTACTTGTTAGAATACTGGTATTGAAGCTTTTATAAGTTTTAATGCATAATTTAAATAGTCAAAATAAAATAGGAGAAGAGAGAGAGAGAGAGATAGCATTTTTTAACACTTCTTGCTTTTCTAATATAAAATAATTGAATTTTGAATAATTAATAAATTGAAATTATTATCAAATGAGTAATCATATCGGATGTAAACTATATATCTATTACGGATAAAATAAACGAAAAATTCAAGGAATGAAAGTTTATTTTTTATCCTTATAACATCAATTTCAGAGAAAAAAAGTCATAATAAAGCCAATATTTAATTGTTCTGTTTTATTAATATAAGATTTTGTTATTCTCATGAATAGCCTTTTGTTAAATTAAAGAAAGAAAAAGTCAAAAGTCAAAAAAATTGACCACGATTAATTTCGACTCAATAACCAATTGTTTGTTTAAGGTTAAGTACGTCCGATTTAAAGGTAACAAAGTGATTAAAGTAAAGAAAAATTAAGATTTTAAATAAAATTGACCGCTTCAAAAGAAATCAGGACAAATAAAGTCAAAACTAATTCATTTTTGACCCAGAAACAACAAATACACTACTAACATATATGAATAGAGGATTATTTGAAAGGTATATGGTTTATTTGAAGAGTACGAAAAGATAATTTTGCTCCTATTATAACATAATTTAGCTTATATTATGTCTCTATAAAATTTATAACTCTATTGATGACTAGCAAAATCATTAGAAAATATACAATGGACATTTTTGTGGAAAATTCACTGGTCTGAGGAAATAGTTTCTTTTTGTTTCAATTGATTTTTAAATTGGATTTGACCTGATTTGTTATCAGGAGACGACCAATAATGAGTTTCCTTTGTACCAATACTGAGTTGTGTGTAATAGAAGGTTTTTGCTACTGTTTAAGCACACTTTTAAAATTTTCATTTTTAAAAGACGGATCTGACTACTTTTACATTTATTTTTCTTCTCAGTTTTCTTAAGCTGCTTTTTTTTTAAAAAGTAAAGAAATTAGTGAAAAAAGGTTCGTAAAGTTGATATTAAAAGTTCATCTTTGAAAAAAATTTTTTGAAGTCGCTCCTATTTAGTTGTTTTGGAGCAAGGAAAGACTTTCATGAGACAAAAAAATTTTCTTGGCTCAATAAAACTTCTCTCAGTCAAGAAAATTATCATTTTTGTTTTTTTAATATTTTTTTTTCAGTCAGGAAAATTTTTTATTGTGCAAATAACAAATTATTAATTAAAATTAATAATTATAAAAATTTTTAAAATACACTTAGAGTACAAACACAGTAAAAAATATTGTGTATTTGTGTCGAAAACGGTTTGTGTTAAAAATTGTAGTGTGTTAAAATAACACAAAGCTTGTGTCATTTTTTTTTGTAACATAAAAAATGTGTTATATACTCTTTATTAATATATTTTGTATGTTACTGGGCAATGAACACAAATTTTGTGTCAAACTCGTCATTAATATAACATCAACTTTGTGTTGACAGCCCGTCGATTCTTCACTTTACGCAGCAAATATTTTCACGAAAATATAATAAATATTAAATAATAAAGACAATTAAATTTATATGACACTGAAGTTAGCAGACGTCTAAAAATTTTTAATTTTTTTTTTTTTTACATAAATTACAACTAAAAAGATATTTCTAAAAAATTGCACTTCTAGTTTTTAAAGTTTTTTAGATGTGACACTTTTTTTTTTAATTGTTAAATTGAAATTTTTTCAATAAAAAATTTCTAAAAGTTTTAAAATGTCGGTTAACTTCATTTTCATAAATTTATAACTCTGCTGCTTCACTTTTAAAACCTATAAATTATTTTTTGATTTAATTATTAAAAATTTTTCACACTTTCTTCCTTCCAATTATTTATAGTCGGTAATTGTTGATGTTTCGTTAAAATGTAAATGATAAAAAAAAACATTTTTAAATAAATATTATTTACTGCAGTTGAGGAAATAAAAAAAAATTATTTTATAAGTTATGTTATAGACATCAAACAGTTGATGAAAATAAATAAATTTATTTAACATTTATTCTTTGCGCCTTCTTGTGCCGATATTTCAACATAATCTTTGTGTTAAAAAGGGGTTACTCAAAATTTGTGTTGAAATTTCAACACATATTTTGTGTCAACCGTTTTTAACACACATCAAACTGTGTTGATTTTACACAATATTTTTTACTGTGTATACCATATTTCAAAAAATGAACTAAAGAAAAATTTTCTTTCAAGTTAATGAGTTTTTCCCCCAATATTTTTTTCACCCCGGGTATTTTTCAAACTCATAATTTACCTACAAACCATATTTGTAGATACTAACACTATTGAATTTAAGTCAAGACATATACTCAAGTCATGTAAACACAAAAGCGAGTTAATCTGGAGCTTAAAAATAATCTAGGATGCCTTCATTAAGTTTATACTTTGCTTTGTAAACCAGGTATAAGTATGCACCAAAATGTTATTACACTTTGTAGCTAATATTATTTCCTAATCTCATATTAAAAACCTGTGCTACAAAAGCTTCACAGTTCAAAATTTTACGTCATTAGATCAAAAAATTTTGTGTTGAAAATAAAATGTTCCCAAAAAATCAATTATCTTAAAATTAATAATTTAATTTTTTGATTTTTTTTTTAATAATTAAATTAAAACAAAAAAAAATTTTTTTTAAATTGCACTTACAGTTTTTGAAGTTCTTTACAAGTGAAATTTTTTTTAAAATTTTTTTCTAATCATTTTTTCAATAAAAAAAAATTCTAAAAATTTTTAAATGTCGGCTAAATTAATTTTCATAAATTTTTGACACATTTTTCATTGTGTTAATAAAATTTTCATTAGTAAGTACAAAACTAAGAATTATTAAGTGATAAACAATTGAAAATAGTCCGACGCATAAATTATAAAAATGAATTTGAAAATAATGAATAACGTGTACGTGAATGGAGTGAGATTATTATCAGAAATTTATCATAATCGGTGTACATAGAGTAGTAAAGTCGCCATTGTGATGTATGTATAAAAGCCAAAGACGATTGGTCGAGTCTTGGCGTTAAATGCCGTAGTGGGGAAAGTTAAATTTTAGAGGCGTTACATACCAAGAGTGGGGAAAATATACCTACAGCTTTCAGTACCTTAGAATTGATAAACGGAGCTTGTGTCATTTTCGAGTTAGTTTTGCTCAAGTGCGTACACGTTTTTCTCTAGTACTTGTTAAGTTCGACATACCTGGGGCCTAATTGTGACATCTAGCCTTTCAATAGATTAGGTTAGTAATGTCGAATATTTGTCGGCTTAAAATAAGTGAAGTGATAAATTTTTATTTTCAAATAAAATTATTAAAAAAAAAAATAGAGGATTAATTTTATCAAAATAGACAACAAAAATTTTTTTTTTAATACGTAATGACTGAAATTAGTAGTGTAGGAATGGTTTATTACAATCAACTAACGATGTACCGACAACAGCAACAGGCACAAGCGTCTCTTCACCAACAACACTTAACCAGCCAGCAGCAGCAACAAGCAGCAGTAACTGCAGCAGTAGTAGCTGGAGCAGCTGTAGTAGCTGCAGCAGAAGGCTCCCAACAGTACTGGTACCCTCATGGGTATCCTCATGGTCATCCTTCGTCAGGGTCTTCGCACCAATCCTCACCTGGAAGCCAACACCAGTACCTAGATCACCTCTCAAGTCCCACTGGGGACGTTCTCACCTGCTCCTGGCCTCATTCTCATCCTTATTCCCATCATCTGCAGTATCAACAGCCTTTGTATCATCACCAGAACCAGCAGAGCCCCATGACTCCTACTCCGACTGACTGGAGCATGACCAAGACCAATAACAACAACAATAGCAACATAATTGCCGGCAGTGAACCCAGTCCGCCGATTACCATAAGTGGCAGTGAAATTAGCAGCCCTGGAACACCCGCTTCGCCTAATATCAGTACTCTTAATCCAGCTAATAATAATAATAATAATAATAATAATAATAATAATAATAGTAGTGCTTCCACGACCCCTGTTAGACCCGCGCCAATTCGCAGCCCTTATGAGTGGATGAAGAAAACTTCGTATATTCATCAGCAGACTCCTGGTAAGATTTTTGGGTTTATTTGCATGGAAAAATAATTTATTTCAACACGGAGAAAAGTAAACTGGATATAATATTTATTATTATGTATTAATGCAAGAAGTTTTGAATTCGTGATTAATTAATTAATTAAATAAATAATAATAGCGTTGCGTTTAAAATTTACAATTTGACACTGATAGAGGAATTTATTTGGATTAAAAAATATTTTTTTAAAGTTACAACTCTAATTTTTTTTAATACCGTTTAATATATTAAATAAATATTTCTTAGTATTTAAAATGATTTGTTTGTATTTAATAAATCTGATGATATTCATTAATAAATCTTTTTAAATACTAAGAAATATTTTTTAAGGACTAAAAAGTCGTCTCTAATAAATGATTTATTAAATATTAACAAATATTTTTAACTATAAACAGATCCTTCTATCAGTGTACTTTGTAAATATTAAAGTAATACTACCGGTTTTAGAATTAGTGTTCAGAATTTAATGAAATTTGGCATATTGGTACTTTATAATATCATAATTAAGCAGTAAAATTTTTGGAAGCCTGGCGAGTCCTGAAAAAAAGATATCAATATTTACATGTTTTTGCCTTTACCACACAGAAAAAAAAGTCATCTTGGGTCAAGTAATATTTACTTGATCCAAGTATATTCAACTGAAGATCCCTACAATAAAAATACATGACAGTTTGAAGTTAGTCAATAGTCGAAAAAATGGGACCTGATTCCTTATTGGTAGAATATAAACCCTCCTCAGTTACTATTGGTCAATCTCCTGGTACGTGAACATATCAATATATCGATATAAATCGAACAGGATAAATTCATTCTAGAATTCCGATAGGGAGCGCGCGAATGCGCGCCGTTAAAAATTCTAGTAAAATATATTCTTGAGTTAAGTAAATTTTTTTCTTGTTTTGGTCAATCTTGGTTTAAGCAAATATTCCCTAGTTCCAACATGCGTACCAACTTAAGTGAAGAGAAAAACCTCTTAATCCAAGTAAATCATTCTCTTGGTTTTTGAACCTGCTTGATGTACACACGGGCGCATCGAGGCCCGAGTAGGACAGCAGCCGCGCGGAAACCCATTTTCAACATTAAATAAAAATTATTGTTTATGGAGCTAGAGTTCCGGGAGTCGAGACTTTTTTTCAGAAATTTCCTCCTCTTCAAGGATCTTTTTTCTGATTGTCGATATTACTTATAGTTATTGAGTTATTAGCGCAACAAATTTCTAACCGTGTACTTTGTATGAGTCGAGCAAATACTTGTATATACATATATTTTTGTCACTATATACACACTTAATTGTAAAGCAGCAATATAATGGGAAATCAGCACGTTAAAAATTAATCAAAAATGTCTAATTAAATGAACACAAAAAATAAAAATCATGCATAAGGTTATTTTTTTTAATTTAATTCTTTATTAAAAAAATCTCGGTTTAGTCCAAAAAATCACGTTGCCAACGTTGGCGCTACTTTCCAAACCAAGAGAAAGATTTACTTGGGATAAGTATATGACATTATTAGTTCAAGAATAAACAATAACTTGAAACAAGAAGTAAATTTTGAAGAAAATAATTTTCTTGAGTCAAGATGACTTTTTTTTCTGTGTATGGTTTCCGAGCATATGAAAATATTTATTAATAAAAAACATCCAAAATTTGTTTCTATCTCTCTTTCTCCAACGTGACTTAGTATAGGGAAATCTACTACGTTAATCAAATAAGGTTAAGTTTTGGGATTTGACTCTTGTGGTAACGGTAGTACTATCTTAACGTTGCTTTTATAGAAAATTTAGTTACTGTAGTTTATATTTTTGACATATTCTGCAATCATTTTTTAAAGGCGAAATGATTAATGTCAAAGTCAAAATTCTTAATTATTCAACAGAAAAAAGTAAACTAAAATTCACTCGGATTCCCGGTAATTTTTATAGTTTCAAATAGTACAGCGGACATCATAGCACAAATGTAAATATTACAATTAATGTAGAAAGTGTAAAGGCCACAATTTATTATTTAATATCGAAAATGTGAATAGTAACTCTATCTTAAAAAATTACAGTGTCAAACAGTAAAAATTGCTGTTTCAATATATTGAGGGGAAGAGGAAGGTCTTACGCTCGGAGAAATTAACATTTGAAACAGTAAAAATTCTACTTTTAATTAAAATATATATTTGACCAGTCCAAATAAATTAATAATTATGTAGTTTAATTTTTAGAGTTGCGTTTAAAATTTACTATTTGTACTTTATAAAAATTGACGATTTTATAGAAAATTTAGTAACTGTAGTTTATATTTTTTAGGTAGATTTTGTTAGAAATCTAACTATTGCATTAGTCCTCATGGTGGAATTTTCACCTGATTTTGCTATTATATGTTATAATTAGTCGAGTAGGTTCCAAAAATACCATTGGTTAAAAAATTTATATATATATATGTAATATAACCAGCCTTGTCATCAGGATATCTCAAAAAGTTTTCAACCGATCTTTATGAAACTTGGTACACATATTCTTTGGGTAATTACCGAGGTCGAGTTCGAAGATGAGCAAAATCGGTCAATTAGTTTAGAAATGGCGGCCTCAAAAGAGCTCATTTCTGAAAATCTCATGGTGAAGCTGATTATATTTTCTTCAATTTGACCTATAACACTTATACTTTAAGAAGATTTTTATTAATTTTATAGGCCACTCAAAAATTTTAAAATAATGAGAACTTTTTTTCAAATGTGGTTTTTTTAGAATGACTTTTGAACAGCTTTATCGACCGATACCAAAAACTAATCAGCTCTTAACATCAAAAAACTACGTCGATCGCCGCTGGACCGGTCAAAATCGCTTGATTCGTTTGTGAGATATCGTTGACAAAAAAGCGTTTTTTTTCAAACAAAGTCCGAAATTTTTTATCTGATCTATTCACGGTTTGAAATTTATCATAGAATTCAAAAAACTGCATCGACTGTTGTCAACTACGTGATAATCGGTTAAATCGTTTAAAAGTTATAATAGCGGATTGAAAATTAAAAAATTACTTAAACATGTTATCGAACAAATTAAATAACATAAATAAAGAAAATCTCATATCACATGAAATCTACCTTCCATTTCGGGTGAGGCCAAATGGCATTTTTTACATATGCGATCATTTTTTAGGCGGGAAATGATAAATGTCAAAGTCAAAATTCTTAATTATTATACTTAAACATTTTCAACTTTTATACAGCGAATATTACAATTGATCATTACTTATTAACTTATTATAAATCGACTATTATTTATTAGTTTACTTTTTTCTGTGAATCAAGAGAAAAATTCTTAAACCAAGAAAATAATTTTGAAGAGTTTCATTGTCTTGGAAGACAAAAAATTTCTTAGTTTAAGAATTTTTTTTACTCAAATTAAGAAGATCAAATTCTTAAAAATTATTTACTTCAAGCAAATTTTTTTTCTGGCTTTTGGAGATAAAGGGGATTTCGTGGGTCTGATAAAAACTAAGACGAAAATAATAATGGATAAATTTTTAATTTATATATTAAATTCTTGTTACATTTATTGCGTTGTAAATGGGATAGTTGACTCGTGGTATAGATATGGAGAAACAATGTAAACATTGTTGGATAGATGAAGGTAAACATCTAATTGTTATCAAATATTTGTAAGATTAATCTACAATACTTTTCGTCATACGTGTACTTTTAGGTTTTATTTAGAAGAATTGCGTTCATTTGTAATTTATTAATCGACGGTAAGAATATGAATCTTGTTGAATTGATTTATCATGACAAAATTAGTCATTTAAGAAGAATATTTTTTATTTTTCTTGGATTAAATCATTTTTACATGATTTACATGAGAATTTTTTATGAAAACATTTTTTGACGCAATGACGGAAAATTTTTTTAATTGAGATTATTCTTTCTAGTTAGAACTAATTAGAACGCCGATGTGTTATGCAATATGTAATAGAAAAAATTATCGGAATAATAATTTTTTCTTTCCCTTCAAAATTATAAATTTATTACTTTTAATTTGCACAGTAAAAAATTGTGTCAAATTTTGTCATTGCGTCAAAGTTTTTTGATGCAATCGCAAAATATTTTTACTGTGTATCTTTAAAAGTCTTAATTTTTTAACTTAATTTATCTTCGGCAACTAAAAATTATCATTATATTTAAAAATACCAAACTCAAAATTTTAATTGAACTTATTTTGTCCTCCTGTCCGTCCAGTGATATAAACTTTAAAAAATGTTTCTCAAAATCTGCTCTTTACCAACTTTTACAGCTTGTAACATTGGGATCACAAGCTACTCAATATCGGTGCTACCAGAACTTACCCTCGACGGTAATAAAAATACCCGTTGAACTGAATGTTTTTAAAAATCTGCATGCCTAATAATTATCCGTCCATGTTTTCCGTAGTTGCATTATACAAGTAGAAAAAAAAAATAATTGATTATTTTTAACGATTTTCAAACGCTCGTTTCTACAAGCGTGAGACTCTCATATTTTTTTACTGGTGATTATCTGCATTTTATGGTTTTATTGCTGCATTGCCGCTCGTATAATGCGCCTTTGCATGACTTGAAATGTAGGTACATTACAATTAAATAAAACCCATTCGTGTAGCAACGTACACCATCTTTTATGGTGTATTTTCCTGTGTTTCAAACAAACAGAAACACTTGGCAATATCTAAGTTTGGACATTTGCAAGTTTCGAGCTTATGACTCGAATAAAAATACGATTCATGATACATGTTTGAATTATTTTAGTTACACGCGATTTCTCTCCATGTTCCTAATACCAGATACAGTGAATAATATAAAAGAAAATGCACGCGATCATATACTTTATCGCTATTGGTATTTTGCATATAATTTTTGTCCATAATAAGAAAATAGTTTGATTGATTTAAATTCCTAGATTTATCTCAAATAACTTAAAAATGCGTATTATAATATTAACAAATTTGTTTTATTTAAATTTGGACCAAATGTTATTTTGTTTTAGTTTATTTCATTGAAGTCATCTATTTATTTCATTCAAATAAAATTTTTTAATAGTTAATAAATCTCGTTTGGAATAAATAGATAGATAACAAAATTTATTTGACTCTGGAACCTAAATTAATTAGTTAATTAATTAATTAAAGGTTTACAAAGAAATTTAATTTTTAATTTTAATTAAATGCAGATAGATCATTTAATCCATACACAGAAAAAAAAAACAAATTTTTTGCACTAAGAAAATTTTAAGGAAGACAAAAGTTATTTTGGAGAAAGAAGAAATTTTCTTGACCCAAGAAAATTTTGTTGGTTTAAAAAATTATGACTTCATTCAAGAAATTTTTAATCTTTCTTAATGTTTTTTTGAGCCGAGAAAATTTAAAATTTAAATTATAAAATTAAAAAATTTTAAAAATTTAAATTAAAAAATTTAAAATTATAAAATTAAAGTCGGTACTGTCACCATATGAGTTTTATCGTAATTTTAATATCTTTATATTATTTTAATACCTTAATAATGGACAAAACTATCAAAATCCAACTTGGATCTAATAGTTTTACTTTATTAGAAGATACTCCAATATGAATTATCTAAATAAACTCATTCTTATTCATTTCATAATTTTAAAAATATTTAAAATATGATTTAGTATACCAACATTACAAAGCATAATTTCTTTACCGACTTTAAAATATCAAATTTTTTAGAGTTAACAAATTTAATCAAGGCGCGCGCTTGCGCGCGTAAATTTAAATTCTAGTCCCATAATAAAATTGAGATGAAATGTATGTGAAACCAATTTATTCGTGATGTGATTGGTCGAAAATAAATATTCTCATTCTGATTGGTTGAAAGTGAATATAATATACATAAACGACACATAAATATATCATGACAACAAATATGACGCGCGAAAATTAAATTCTAGTCCTATAATAAAATTGAGATGAAATGTATGTGGCATCAAACTATTCGTAACGTGATTGGTCGAATATATCATAAGCATGAAAATATATGCAAACTCTATAGTCAAGGCGCGCGCTTGCGCGCGTAAATTCAAATTCTAGTTTTATTAAAATACATGATTTTAAAGTACACTGAAAAAAAAAAATTCTTTTGAAAAAAATTAGCAATTTTGTAACAAGAAATTGATTTGTTGAAAATTATCAACAATTTTATTTCTTAACTAAAGAAATAAACATTTTTCTCACACTAATTTTATTATTGTAGAAAAACAATTTTTTTGATATAGAAGAAAACAATTTTATTCTAAAATTATTTTTTTTTTAATCAAGAAGAATTTTTTAGTAATTATTTACAAGTGCTTAGTAAAAAAATTTGCGTCAAAAAACTTAGTGTTAAAATTTTTGCATTAAATATTCAACACTTTTATGTGTAAATTTAACATTTATTCTGTTAAACCAACACAAAAAAGAGTTAAATATTTAACATAAAAATTTCCAACTCAAAATTTTTTGACGTAATGACGCAAAATTTTTTACTTTGTGGAGTCAACCGATGAATGTTAAATTTTTTGTTTTTTTCGATCAATTTGTTCGTTTTTTTATTTACTTTTCAAAAAAAAAAATATATCAAAAAAAGATAAAACAGAAATTTTATCCAAAAAAAATGAGAGCCAAAATTTTTTCCAATTTATAAAGACAAAAAAGCTGTCGAAATTTTTATTTTTTCCTTTCACGACATTTTTTATCATAAATGCGCCGTAAAAACAAGTAGAATAAAAAAAAATTTGATAATATTAATTTTTCACCTAGTTATGGCCCAAACTGGGGCTGCTGACCCCACTTGTAAATAATTACCCTTTTTTTTTTTCAACAAGAAAGTCACTGTGCTCACGACAATGCTCATTTTTTAGTAAGAAATTTTTTCTCTTGGTGTATTAAAAAAAGATTTATTAACAAAAAAAAAATCACTACATCTTTCAAAAAAATACACTGAAAAAACTATATCTTTGTCTCATTAAATGAATTTATTTCCATTTATTAAGTAATATAGTTGGTGGTATTTAAATAACAGATTTATTTATAATAAACGAGTCTTATTATTGACTAAAATAAATACTTTTCTCCGTACACGCCCATGATAAATTTGAAAATGCACCCTCATTCTTTACAGATCAATTTAGCAACAAGAGTTGCGTTTAACACAATTGAATGTTTATAAGTTGTCCTAATCCTGTTCGTATGGCACTTCAAATCATTTAACAAGCGTATTTAAATTTTAGAAATGTATCTGTGTCTTAGAGTAGTTCTGCTGCGGCTCCAAATCGGAACCCCACACAGAAAGAAAGGTTCACTTGAGCCAAGAAAATATTTTACTTCATAATTATTTACTTAGGCGAAAAAAAAATTTTTTTTTGACACAAGAAATTTCACTTATTCCAACAAATCAATTCTCTTGCTTCAAGAAATACGTTTCTTGATCCAAGACAATTTATTTAAGTCAAGAAAATTTTTCTTGTCTTGAGAAAATTTTTCTCTTGCTCCAAAAAATTAAATATCTTGATAGTAAATTTTCATTAATATTTCTATTGACTAACATGTCAAATGGGAAGATCAAATAATATTTCATCATTTTTTTTCATTCAATATGTATAATTACGCGCTAAAATAATCTAAAATGGGTATCAAATATTCAAGAGAAAAATTTTCTCAAGATGAGATAATTTTTTTCTCAGCTGAAGTAGGTGGCGCTGCTTCCCTAAAGTATCTAAAAATCTTGATCACATAAAAAAATTTATTGTATCAAGTATTTATGATAATTTGAATTAAGAAAAAATAAATTCCACCAAGAATAGAATTTCAAGAAAAATTTTTAATTCGGCCAACACAACTTCGGTCTTCCTTCGGGCGACCGAAAATTTACTTAAGCCAAGAATTTTGTTCTCCAGTCAAGAAATTTTTCTTTCTGTGCAGAGTCACAGAAGGTAGTTTTGTTGGTCAACAACATAGGTCAATTAAACGTACTTAGGGTGGAGATGGAAGCATTACAACCGTAACATTATTTCAGTAAGGTTTACCTTTCGAAAGGGACAATCTTTTGTCTCCTACTCAATAAGTCACAACAGGATATTGTACACCGGCTACTTTGGAAATTCCCAAACTTTCTTTTCAATCTATTGTATTTAGTATGCTAAACACTACTTGTCAGGTAGTATAATACTCATTTTCTTTTAATGGCCTCAACATATTTGGAAACATTCGTTTTCCAATGTTCTTTGATTTATGGCGGGAAAAACCTTAAGGTATTTTAAAGTTTCCGGGGTTTTTTGCTAATAATTTGCTTAATCATCGTTTAAATTACCGTTTAATGACTGTTTTCAGTGTTTAATACTCGTCAACTCACGAAAATATTATTGTAAAATTATTGTTATTAAAATTTTAGAAAAAAAAAATTTTTTTTTTAATTTATAATTAAAAAAGAAAAAAAAGAAAATTATTCTTAATTAATTTATTGTTTTTAATCAAGACGAAAAATTTTTTATTTTTTATAAAATTATTTTTTTTATTGAATAAAATTAAAGATAATCCATATTTGTAATTTGTACGAGTTCTAAATAAGTAGAGTAGAGTTTCCGACGGCATTTTTTTAAAATATAACAAGTGAAAAATTTTTTTGTAAAAAAGGATGGATAATTTATTTCAGAGTTCTTTGATCCTCCGCGAAAATAGAAACGCTAACAGGAAAATCATGTTTTTTTTCCAAGGATCCTTTAAAGGTCGCGGTTAAAATCAAACAAAAAAAAAATAACTCATTTTTTTCAGTGGTGTAGAACTACTAGCTCAAAATAACTAACACCTTTAGAAAAGTGTTTTGTATAATGTATGTTGGAAAATTATTATCTCAAAAGTCTCAGGTGCTATGAGATTATTTTTGGAATGTCAACTTAAATTATTTATTTAGTTCTGTAATCTAACATTCAAGTTTGAATTTAAAGAAAAATTATTTTATAACGGTATAGAAATTTTTTATATTTCAAAATTATATAAAAAGAGGTTTTTTAAATATAAAAATATTTTCTCATCAAAATTTAATATTGATAAAATCAAAAATCTATATTATTAAGAGAATAAGCAAAATTTTGAGAGCCAGTATATTTATAAGATAAAATGAGTTTTTATAGATAAATTTGGCGTCGTTAGAAAAGTCTTGACCTTTAGTTGCGCCTTTTCATGGTTTCATATTATTCTTACCGATAGTCAATTTATTATGATAAGTATTTAGGCTGCATTAAAAAATGTTTTATCTCCAGGATACATAATTAAGAAATGACCTTGTATCTTAAGAACTATTAACATTTTTAAAGATATAAGCTCATCCTGGTGTTACATTCATCAAGACCTTTCATTTGAGTACCCACATTAATTTTTCATATATTTATATATATCAAAATGCATGTGGGTACTCAAATGAAAGCTCTTGATGAGTGTAACATCAGAATGAGCTTATATCTTTAAAAAGGTCAATAGTTAAGAAAGTACAGTGCAATTTAACAAATATCTTGTGTAATAGTGACATTTTTAAAGATATAAGCTCATCCCGATGTTACACGCATCGAGACCTTTCATTTGAGTACCCACATCAATTTTTCATATATTTATATATTTATTTATATAAATATATGAAAAATATATAAAAAATTGATGTGGGTACTCAAATGAAAGCTCTTAACGAGCGTAGCATCGGGATGAGCTTATATCTTCAAAATTGTCAATAATTAAGAAAGTACAGTTCAATTTAACAAAAATCATTATTTAATAGAGCAAAATTTCATTTATTAACAGTTCACAAGCCACGGCAGTCACGTAGTGACTGCAAGGTTGCTAGCAGCCTATAATTTGAATTTTATTCAAATATTAATTGTTTCTTAAAATATTTTAGCAAAAAAATAGATGGATTAAAAAACATGTTTGATAAAGAGATTAAAAAAAAAAAAAACAAAGTACTTTTAACAAAAAATAATGTGATCTTGGATTATAATAAATATTAGCACAGATTATTAAATTCGCTGAAAAAAGTGACGCAACACTAAAGCCTGTCAAACATTTGTAATTCCCCAAAATACAGGTAACGTCACTCGGACTTTATCTAATATTGCTTAAAATTGAGCTTACTTATTAGATTAAAAATTGCTTCTTTCGAAAAATAAACGATTATAAATTTAAAAATAAGAAAAGTCAGTCAATAAAATCTCCATTATTTTACACAAAATACATCCGCCATTTTTGTTTCTTGTGTATCAACGGATTAACTTATTAGTAAGTAAAAAAGATAAACAAAGAATAAAAAGTTGATTATACCCTGGTATTTAAGATTTGTTTATCAATTACAGATTATAAAATAAAATTTTTGGTTTATTTGATGAAATATTTTGTCAAGAGAGAATTTATCTTTCCGCGGTCTCAATTCCTTAATAAATAAAAAGGAAAAATATTTGTAAAAATTGAAAAAAACGGGCCAAGGATATTATAGTGAGATCTTTGTAAACTTTGTTTCGAAAAGCGGCGTAATATTTAAAGGTCGCATCGAGCTCGGAAGCTGTTCAAATTGACCAATAAAGCTACGGTTGTAATAAATGAACATAACAGTAACCAAGTCATAAATAAATTTCACGTCGATAGACCTGAAGAATATAATACAGTGTAATATAACCTGAAGCAATAGTTCGGGAGCATAAAAATTTTTTTTTAACAAAATTTCCGATTTATATTTTATTATTTAGTGCTCTAAAATCTAAAGTTATTTTCCATCGTCTTTTCTTATCTTTAACAAATAAAATTCAACAAAAAAACGTTAAAAAATAATCTAGATTTTTATTTAAAATCAGAAATTAAATTAATACTTGATTAAATACTTAAAAACCTGAGTGAGTATTTTTTAACAGCAAGATAAGTCATAATACAACAAAGTTACAACTTAAATAAAACGTCCCAGAATTAGAAACTTGTGTTTAAGACTATACCATGGGTTTAAAAGAATTCCTGCGTTTTAAAATACATAAATAACAGGTACACAAAAGGACGTGCTCCTTATCTGTGAAATCAGATGTTTACCTGTTACATATTATATCACTTTAACACTCAGGAAAGAAAAACAACATTATTTTCCTTAAATATCTCTGCTGGAAACTGACAAATCGCTCTGCCGTCGGACATTAAATTGTGATTATTTCTTCGTAAGAGAGATCAATAGGTTTCAATTTCTTGGATAGGTGATGACATTTTACGGATACTTTTAAACACTCAATTAAAGAAAATTATGATTTTCATTTATTTGTCATTCTAATAATTAATATTAATGGTAGTAACTAATTATTTCAAGTGTAATACTTATTACAGTCATTCTATCAGGAATAACTGATGAAAAATAAATTTAAAAAAAAATATTGTTATTTTTAGAGAAATTATTAATGAAAATTAATTTTAATTAATTTTTTGTTTGAATTAATTTTAATTAATTTTTTGTTTAAAATAATTTGAATCAATCTTTTGTTTAAATTAATTTTTTTTTTAATTCATTTTTTTTGAATTAATTTTTTTAAAATTATTTTTTTTTTTTAATTGTAACTTTCTATAACTTAAATTTGTTGAATAGAAGTTGAAAAAAAAATTGTGAAAATAATAATATAATATTTTTTTAATAATTAAAATTTAAAAACAAATTGAGTAAAAGCAAGTCAGATAGCAAAAATATTTGATTTTTTAAATTAGTGTTTGATAGTTTGAAAATTTACAGCGGTTTTATATAGCAGAGCTAAAATGGAGTCAGATTTTAAACGGCAGGCATAAAATTCATCCCTAGAGAAAAGCGCACGCTTCCATCCAAAGTTGTTGATGGGTCTAAAATTTTCCTGTTTTGACAGATTTAACAGGATTTGAAACTCAATAGGTACTTACAACTCAATAAATAAAATCTATCAAGTGTTGTCAATTTCGGTTCTTCATTTATTTAAGTAGAAAATTTATATTGAATGCAATTCAATTGGTTTTTTTTTTTTTATTATAAATATTTAAAAAATTCAAAAAATGTATACAAAATAAAAATAAGTAGAAATTTTTACTGTTTTTGATGAAGATTTAAAAATTAAAACTGCATGCAAATAATATTAATAACTAAGAATATATTTTTAATAATTTTGTTTTAATTTGCTTCTTTTACTTGCCTTAAAAAAGTTTTTTAAATTTGGAAAAAAACCAATTTTAGAGAGAAAACTTGAGATTTTTCATCCATATTTTTTTTCCCAAATCTAGAAAACTTTTTTTCAGCTAAAAAGGGACTAAGAAAAAATTTTGATTTTTTTCAACTAAGAAATGAAAATGTATAAAATTTTTAACAAATTAATTTTTTATTTCAACATTGCTAAATTTAGAAAAAAAATTTTTTCTTGAATGTTAGAAAATCTTAATTGGTTAAAAAATTTTCCTGCTTAAGAAGAATAAATTCTTCAAAATGATTTTGTTGTTTCAAAATTATTTTTCTTTATACATTCTTTTTACTACAAAGGATTGTAGTTTATTTGTCAAAACAGTTAAAAACAACAAATGACTCACCCCAATTATTAACACGATCAAACTGTCTGCTGAAGCAATAGCAGAAGAATTTTTTCGCCCTCAATAAATAATCCAAAACCATTTTATTCATAAATCCCGGCAATAATAATTGGATGAATGTATGAGTGTATGATAATTACAATGTAACGAACGAGTAAAACAAATTGTCACATGAAATAGGTGGTGAAGAAATGCCCAAAAGGAAATATGAGGACAAATATATATCTATAATATAACTATAACTAAAACTATAGAGTATAGTTTTATATAACTGCAAATGCCAAGTGTGGAGGGTGAAATAGAGACGAGAAGCATTGTAATGGGGTGACAACGAGTCCCGCGAGTACCGTTTTTACACCCCTGCTATGTGTATACAGTAACACCAGTCATACGAATTTACTCACTGCCATCTTACCAATTTCTACTATTTCGCTCACATTCTATTCATATTCTTCATGTTATTCACGCACTTCCGACCATTATCTGCAGTTACTTGCTCAAGTAACTTAATAACTATCGTCTTCTTTGAATTACAGTAAAAATTTGTTCCTCAAATTTAATACAGAAATTTGTATTGATGACTTTTTTTTAAACAAACTTAGTTTTAATTTAACACAATCTGTATGTTACGATAAAGTACACAGAACAAATTTTTTTTCGAAAAAATGAGGAATGTTGCAATGAAAAATTTTAAACAATTAGACGTTCTAATTAGCAAATTGTCTAACTCCATTTTAAAGAATCTTCCATTTGTACGAAAAAAAAATTAGATCAAAATTTATTGTCACTTAATATAATATTGTGGCTTGGATCATTCAAATAATTTATAATTGGTCTTTCGCTATATACATCAAAATATTAAAAAATTACCCTCTAAAAAATAAGGAGAGACCAATTGCTGATTAGACCGTCGAATTTCATTTTTTAGTTGGAAAAATCAAAATTTTTCTTGCAGTAACTATTGCGTTGAAAAAATGTTTTCTTTATTAGAGAAAAAACAATTTTAGATAGACAACTTGCGAATTTTCATCCAAAATTTGGTTTTCAAATCAAAAAAAAATTTTTTTTAACAAGAAAATTACTGTGAAAAAAATTTTTGATTTCAACGTTGCTAAATTTTTTTCAAAAGAAATTTTTTTTTCTCAATTTAATACAGCTCTGTATTAAAAGTAATGCAGCTTTAGATTAATGTAACATTAAAAAAGTATCAATAAAAAATTTTTTTGACGCAATGACAAAATTTGATCGAATTTCTTACTGTAAATTTTTTACGATAAATTATCTAAAATCAATACAAAAAAAATTTTAAATATTGAGGATAAAATTTATTAACATTCATTCATTTGACGCAATAACTCAAAATTTTTTCCTGTACACTTCCAAATTCTTGTAAAGAAAATTCCAAAGATCAAAAATTTTGACAGACTATTTTTTCCCAATAACTAAAAAAAAAGAAACATGAAAATTTTAAAACGTTACAAGTTATAAAATATAAAATAAGTAAAGCAGTAGAATTGCGGGCTCTTTCGTCTCACATATAAAGTTATCGAGGAATGGTGGATTAGCGTGTCTGTCTTTGATCTTGCCGCATCAGTCTTATCTAATCGTCTTCCTCTCCTCACCACTTTACCAACTCTTCTCGGTTTTAAAAATTTTTATATTTTTTTCACTGAGTCCTGTGTCCTTGTAATACAATGTTTATTGTTGCAGGATTACATTAAAATAAGTAAATAAAAATAAATTCATTTTTTTACAAAACAAATTTTCCGATCCACATTTTGAATGAATATTTATATTTTATTTGTCGATTTTTATATCCGTTAAAAATATATTTTTAGATATAATATTCTAATATTCGATGCGTAAACACCTACTCGTATTTCTGTTGATAAAATATATAAACGCATGAATATTAAAAGAATTTGTCAAGCGAATGTGTTCATCTTATAATTGTAAACAAATGCTTATCAAAGAGGGTAATTAACAGTGCTTCGCCGACGTGAGACATGACGCATGATTTCGTGTATCTTGTATATATGATAATATGTTATCATTTTTCAACGTTTTAAAACAATTTTTTTTGTTTTATTGTTATTTTTAGAATTATACACTTTTGTTCTTAAATTTATTTTATTTTAATAATAACAATAATGTATTTTATTATAACTTTATGTATGCGACGGCTAAATGCGCTTTGCATGTTATTGTATGTGAAAATTATTTCATAAATGTTATTAGAAAAAATAAGGCAAATTTTAAATAAATTTTAATTGATAAATTTTAAATTAATAAATTTTAATAAAAATATTAGCTTCAATCTTCAATTCAAAAATTTTATACAATAATAAAAACTGCTATGTGAAATTGATATTAGTTATATCTTGAGTATACTCAAATAATTTTTACCTATCACAAAATTATTCCTTCGTGTTGAATGTAAGATGAAAATTTCATATTTTGCAATAAAAAATTTTTTTTAAATTTAGTAAAAATTAAAAATTAGTAAAAATTTCCGAAACATTTATTTGCACCGATAATTATTGTTTTAACAAAAATTTATGTAGAGAATTATTTTATCCATTCATACACACATTTGATTTGTTATCTGTGCCACAATTAAAGTGTTAATTTTCAAGCCGTCTTGTTAAACTTTTTAATAAATTTAGAAAAAGAAAAATCAAATGACCAATCAAATATCTGAATATTATTCTATTTTTTATATCAAAGGAAGAATGTGATTTTCAACACATTACCTCTCATGAATTCAACATATTTTTCGAGTAATTTAAACAAATTAACACGATCTTTAAACGTTATTGAATTTACATTTCAAAAGATCAAGTTTTTACCTTCAACTCTTAAAGAATTTCCTCAAATAATTGAGATTTCTTTTTTCTTATAAATTTTTTATTCAGAAAGTGTTACTTTTAGGTGTAATATCAAAAGAAGCATTTTTATGTGTTATAAAAAATTTAATCTTTCTTTTTTTTTTTTAAATACTTTTATATAAAAGTATATAAGAAAAAATTTCGTCAAAATTTTTATCTTTCAAAGATTTCCTCGCTATAATTTAAATCTTCTCTTGGAAAATTCTTATCTAAAAAATTCAAATACATTCGTTTTATTTACATGCAATTTAACAAATACTCTCATTATTTTTCGTTGCAATAATATTTATCTTAAATTACATAATCCAAATTTTAGAGTAAATTTTCTTCTTTTATCAATTATTCAAATTTGACTCCAATTTTTTTTATTAATGTTATTATAATGTAAAAAATTTTTTGTTGATAAAAAAATGTAAACACGGAATAAAGAAAAATCGAAAAATTACATTGTAAATAGTAATAAGCGTCGCTTTACATAAAAAAAACTATAAAAATTGCAGTTCAAAATAACTTTTTTATAAGTTCAAATTTTAAATGTTAATTTTCAGACCTTTTAATATAATATTTACATTTTAAAATGTAATTTTTTAAAAATCTGTAATAATTACAATCTGAAGCTGTAATTTTTCCAGTTTTTAATACTGAGTGCTACATTACATTATTTATTTATTTTTATTTTTCTTTTTTCCGTGAATCAATTAATAAAATTGTATTTAGTTGAATAAAAATTAATTCCAAAAATCAGCTTCAAACTACTAAAAATTTAAATTTCATTTTAATTTATAAATTCTTTCAAAAATTAATTTAACTGGATATTATTTTTTTGAACTTATAATTAGGGTAAATGCACCAATTATTGACCGATTAAGGTTTTCTTTTTCTGTACTAAGCTATAAAAAATCTATTAACCTACTAAAAACAATTTGTAATGAATTTTATTAAAGTTAAATACTTAATTAATAATAATTAATAACTATTTATAATAAAAATTAACAAAATTATATTAATTTTGTTATTTGAATCTTGAAATACTAAAATCACCAATTATTGACCGAATAAACCCAATAAATGACCGACCGTTCTCCAATTAATTCACCGCTCAAATAATTATAAGTAATTTTGTAAACTACATATATGTAATTAAAT
>CAJNRD030001117.1:3471199-3502913 GCA_905319865.3 Cotesia congregata | reverse complement strand
ATAAAGTCACATTTATTTAGGTCACAAATAATCACAAGTTCATTTTGATGACGATAATTCTTCTGATTCACTTGAAATTTTTTTATTCTTCTCCTTGTTTTTTTCAATTAAAGCTTTTTTACTAGCTTGTAACTCTTTTTTATTTTTTTAATTGCTTAGCAATTTTTTCTTCTAATAATTCGTTCTTTGATATAACCGTTCACTAAAAAAATTAGAACAAAATAAAATTTAATAATCAAAAAAGATTTTTAAGTATTATTTTAATAATAAATATACATTTTATAATCATTATTTTTATATTTACAAAATATTTAATGACTATAAAGTACTTTAAACACTTGACAGATTTAATTTTGAGGTGAAGAAGTTAGTATTATAAATATACGGTGATTAATTGGATTGTGATAAAATCAGAGGATCTAATAAATGACCGAATGAATTTTTTACTGGGTAAAGGACTTGTGACGGATCCAATAGTTGACCGGTCTTAAAATAATATTAAAACTTATAATTTAACTTTATTTTTTCAAAAAAGTTGGAATTTCGATCTTTAATTAACATAATAAAACTAAAATATTTTATATTATGCCGATAAATATCACTAAATTAATGATGAAATGCTCTCACTCTCCAATTGTACGCTAGTTATTTTTGACCGCTTTATGGCTGGTTGCGTTGTAAACAAACTCAGAATATTTTTTTAAAGCTATAATCACTGCGCAATTAATTGCGTTATTCTTTATTATGATGATTAAATGCCATATATTTTTATTTTAATACTTTAAGAAAAAAAAAAAACCCTTGTAAAATATTAATTAATTAACTTTTTTATACATCGGTCAACAACTGGTGCATTTACCCTATAAATTTAAAGAAAAATAATTTTTTCCATATTTATTTTGGCTGTAGCTTGTTTAAAATTTTAAGTAATTAATTTAAAAAAATATTTTCTTCATACTAATGACAAAAATTAATCAATTGCAGGTAAAACCCGAACAAAAGATAAATACCGAGTAGTATACACAGATCACCAGCGGCTGGAGCTGGAAAAAGAGTTTTATTGCAGCAGATACATAACAATCAGACGAAAAGCTGAACTAGCTTCGCATTTAGCGCTCTCGGAACGACAGGTAAGCAGCAAACTATCTCAAAACATTTAAAATCAACAAAAAAACAAGCAGACATTTAAAACGAGAATTAATTAACATGTTTATGTTGAAACGACAGGTGAAAATTTGGTTCCAAAACCGTCGCGCCAAGGAGCGTAAACAAGTAAAGAAGCGTGAAGAACTCGAACAAAAAGACGTTAAGCCTAATATACACCAAGAAGGTCTTCAAACACCCGGCGGAATGGTCACTCTTTCAGCTCTGAGTGGGATGAGCGGGATGCTGAGTGGTTTGATGCACAATGGCAACTCGCCGCCTCTAAATCTTGGACCTACGTCACACAGTTTAGGTCTCACTCACACCAGTTCATCTATTCATTCACATGCACACCAACATGTCCACTCCCACAGTGTTCTTGGATTGTGACCCGAAAATCATCTCGGCAGTGCCGAGTCTTGGTCTACCCCCAACTGGTCGGGTTAACAGTTTACTTAGCTTCTCAATTTTATTTTACATTAGTTGTAATTAATACTGCAGATTACACGGTAGAGAAAAAGGAAAAAATTACATTGTTAAATATATTGCTTTATATTAAACAACGGGAAAAATTACAATTACAAGGATTTGTTTATAGTTAATAATTAACAAATCATTTATTAGAGACCACTTTTTACCCAACAAATATTTTTCTTAGTATTTAAAAAAATTTATTAATATTTTAAATACTAAGAAATATTTTTTTAATACTAAAAAGTCGTCTCTAATAAATGATTTGTTAAATATTAAAAAAATATTTTTAACTATAAACAAATCTTTCTATCAGTGAAAATTTTAATTATTTAAGGACCGTCTAAAAATTAAAATGCAAAATGTAAAGTTTGAATTTTTTAATTCGAACTTATCAAGCTCTCAACAATTTTTAAATTACATTATATCGATGGTCTAATTAGCAATTGGTCTAACTCCTCTAATTTTTTAGAGGGTACACAGTAAAAAATTTTGCGTCAAAAAACTTAGAGTTAAAAATTTTTGTGTCAAATATTTAACATAAAAATTTTTAACACAAAATTTTTTGACGCAATAACGTAAAATTTTTTATTGTGTAATTTTTTAACATTCTCATACTGCAATAGTCCAATTATAAATTATTTGAATAATTCAAACCAAAATATTATATCTTGATTAGATATTAATGATAAAAAATGGTTTTTTAAATTGATATTAAATTTTTGAATCAATTGTTTTTTTATACAAATGGAAGATTCTCTAAAATGGAGTTAGACAATTTGCTATATAATTAGAACGTCGATATAATGTAATTGGAAAAAATTGTATCATGTAACGTGATGCTTTATAGACTGAAAAAAAAAAATTCTTGACTCAAGGGTAAATTTTCTTGGCTCAAGAAAATATTAAGGAAGATTAAAAATTTTCTTTAGCCAAGAAAATTTCTTGCTCCAAAATAAATTTTTTCTTTCTTAAAATTTTTTTACCTTAAGAAGTATTTTTTTCTGTGGATAAAAAAACTGGAAAAAATACAATAGTAATTTATTATTAATTCAAATAGTAATTTAACGAACCTTGTAAAAATTATAATGCAAAATGTAAATATTAGATTTAAAGCTGTAATTTTTCTAGTTTTAAATTTGAAGCGACACTTATTAATATTTAAAATAAGGCTTTTACCTTATAATGTAATTTTTTCCTTTTTTTCTTTTTTTTCTCTGTGTTATTCACAATCCTCCGGAAGGGTAAATTTGTAAATATTTTTACCGAACGAATATTATTGCTTGGTTTTGAAAACTTAAGTATTAAGTGAAGACAAAATTATTTTGTTTTTTTTCTTCATTTTTTACCGCTTTTTTCCTTTTGATTTTCAAAGCCTAGGGGCAATATTTCGTCCAAGCCTTTTTAGAATTGTAAAAATAAATTAAATGTTAAAAGTGAGAAGAAATAAAGACCAAGATATGAACACTTACTATTATTATAATTATAAATAACTATTGTTAACGCGTCCGATAAATATCGTAGATTTATTTATGAGAAAGATTTGAACAATACTCAATCTGTTCTGTTTGTTTATTATTCATTATTCAATAGTAAAATAGTATAGGTTTTAATATTAATTGTACTTGGTTAATTTATTCTGCGTATTACACTAAAAAAAAAAATTGACTTGATTTTTTTACTTTAATCAAGACAATTAAATTCTTCAAAATAATTTTTTCGATTCAAGAATTTCTTTTTAGTATATTAATTAAATTTTGGAGAGTAATTAAAATTTTTAAATTTATAAGATAATTCTCTAAATCAAATTATTTTTTACTGTAAAAATAATTTTTGATTTCTAAAATGTACACAGTAAATTTATGTAAAAATTTTTTGTTAGATATTAAATATTATTTGTGTTAATTTGATACACTTTGCAAAAAATTAATGCACTGAAGTGTTAAATATTTAACATAAAAATTTTTTACTATAAAAATTCAATTATTTTCGGTAATTATTTACAAGAATCAACCCATTTTTTTTTTTAAATCAAATAGAACAATTTTTCTTTAATTATTTGTTTCTTTATATAATTTCCAAAAAAAAAAAAATCAAAAAAAAAAAAGATAAAATTGAAATTTTATCCAAAAACTTGAACTTCAAAATTTTTTCCAACTTTTGAAGGCAAAAAAAGCTATCAAAAATTTTATTTTTTTCTCACAATATTTTTCATCATAAACAAGTAGTATAAAAAAAAGGTTGAGCCGACTTGTAAATAATTGCCTTATTTTTTAACTGAAAAATCTTTGTCTTGTTAAAAATTCTATTTATTGTAAATAATAAAACTAATGAATTTTAACAATTAAAGATTATTTGTCAATTCAGAATTTTAATTAAAGGAGTAGAAAAATTTTAAAGAAATTGTCACCATAAAAATTGCTTGATTTTGTAAAATAATTTTGCTTTGAGCCGTAAAGTATTTCATAAAAAATTGTAACATCTAAATTGCTGCCCAATTTTAAAACACAACTGCAAAATTTTTATTTAGTATTGCTGAATTTCTTAAAACTTTAAGACTTTAATTTCAAGTTTTTTTTTTTTAATTTATATTCAAGTATTTTCAAGTATTTATAAATAAAATTTTTTATCAATTAGGCGAGCAAACTTTTTTTTTTAACTAGATAAATTAAAAAATTTTCAAACTGTGTTTTGAAATTGGGCAGCCGTAAAACTTTGTATAATTGAATAGTGATATAATGAATTTGTTATGGCTTCTAAGTATATTCAAAGAATTATTAATGTAATATAGTTTATGATAATTGATAAAATAAATTGTACATAAAAAATCTATCATAAGATATTTAGACTAATTGTAAATTCACTTGAAAAAAAATAGTTAGAATATTATATTATATATAATTAATTAGCTAACAAAAAAAAAAACTATTTTTGTATTAAAGTAATAATTTGTTGTAATTATTGAACATTTTTTACGGCAGTGAAAACAAATTGTTTGAACTGATTCATAATAGTGTACATAAGTTTGTAATAAGAAGAAATATTTTGAAGTTTGTTTATCAAAAAACTTTGTTGAAAATGAATATTTCAACGTTGTATTGTTAATTAATTTTTTTTAGTAATAATTATATGTTTAATCATGGTGCAATTAATAATAGATAGAAAAATTAAAGTAAATTGTAAAAATAAAATAAGCTTATAAAAATGTATAAAATGGTTTCAATAAATATTGAATGTAAGTTTTAAGTAAGATATAAATATATAAATAGATCCTTAGTTTTATATTTTATGTAGTAAAGTTTATTTTTAAACTTTGTATGAGTTGTCAAGTTTTAAACGAAAAAAACCGAAAAGAATTGGTGGATAAAATAAAAAATAAAAAATCTAAAGTGGTGTAAAGAAAATAGAGTAAAAAAATGAAATAAAGTACGTTGTGGTAGAATTACCGAACAGTACCGCGAGTTGGCAAAGTTGAAGAGGGGTACGTGTTAGATGAAGTAGTAAGGGTCAGACATCGATCTGGTAGTTAACTCAAGAGCACCCGCGGGACTCGTTATCGCTATTTCCAACGCGTCCTAGCGTTTCCAAACGATTCACTACCAAACATTTATTCTTGACATTCACATTAACTGCGTGGTATGTCTTTTTTATTTTAGCATTATCTTATAAGTAATAATTGCTACAAGTATTTTAATCACGTTTACTTACTAGTCTAAAAATGAATTTGTCAATTTAAAATTGAAGAAAATTTTACAAAGTGGAAGGATACTTTTAAAAATTTTAGATAAAAAATTTTGATTAGAAATTCATATGATAAAAATTGTGAATATTTTACATTAAAAAGAAATAACCACTTTTTAATTATAAAATAGTTTTTGATTTTTACATACTGATAAGCAAAGGTTGGATAAAAAAAAAAATTTTGGTGTGCATATTCAAATATACCGTCAATATTTTGCCAGCATTTTGATGTAAACTATGCAGAGCAGCTTGACTCCCGGTCAGTAAATTATGGCGCAGAAAAGTAGGGACAGGAATTTTAAAGAATTGTTTTACTAGGATGTTAAAATTTTGCTCAATCTAACTGATGATTCAATGACTGATTAATATTTTGATAATCAACTAAAAACAAGAATAAAATACTTACCTAGATAGCGCCAAAGTTTCTCAGCGAAAAATTTGTAGTAAATTTGACGTCAACCTTACGACAAGCGTTGCTGGGTAAAATGTTATTGCATGATCATTGAACCGCGAAATTTGATGCCAATTTCTCCGCAATACTTTTGAAGCTAAACCTTATGGAAAACACTCGGATTACTTAACAGAAGCTTGATGCTAATTTGTATTACATTTGTGGCCGTAAGTTTTCATTAAATTGTATACAACTTTGATTCAGAAAGACTTACCGTAAACTTTACTACAATAATTCTACAAAAATATACTAAACTGCATGTTCTTGTAGTAGTTGAAGTTAACTTAACGTCAAGCTTACTATAATTTTTCTGAGTAACAGTTGTATATAAATTGATGAAAATCTACGGCCGTAATTTGAATGCAAGTTAAAACATCAAGCTTAAAGCAAGCAGTTTCACTCTGCAGTTTGACATCAAGACTTGCTGTGCAACTATTTCAGTCTAGTTGTAGTAAAGTTGACTCAAAATTTAATTTGTTTGTTAGCTTGCATTCAAATTCCGGCCATAGATTTTCAATCAATTTGCTTACAACTGTTATTCAGTGAAGAATTACTGTAAACTTAATGTTCAGATTAATACATATATTGTTATAAATTTAAAGATAAAATATTCAAGAGAATAATAACGTTATAATAATTCATAAATAGTTTAATAATTAAAATTGTACCTGATCTGTTGATAGTTTTCGTTGGTTTGTTTAAAATTAGATTATTTACTTAAACTTAAATTCACTTCAAAAACAATTTATTTTAATTTCATACACGAGGTTTCAGTGAAACTTAGAAAAACTTTACGACGATGTTAACACAAGGAATTCAAGGACTTTGGGTCCTTACCCCCTCTCTTAAGTTTGTCTAAAAGTTACGCATAAGTTCTCTCTACTCAGGTCAGAGTGCAATATAGTTTTTTCACTCTTATGTTCTATTATACATCTATTATACAACAACATTTATCAATTTTTCGTAATGATTTAAAATTTAATTGTTTAATATTTGTTCATTTTAAATTGTTCAACTATCAAGTTCTATTCTTTAAATTGTTTAATATTCAGTTTTTTGTTATTCAATATTCTATTTTTTATCTGAAAATTATTTAAAAAAAAACATCGTTTAAATTTGATCTAGACATTTTGTCTCAATATTGAAATTCTGTAATTGATATACTGTAAACCTTTTCTGTTGTAACCCTTCAGGACATGGACTATGAGATTTTTTCTCATGCTCAACTTCAATTTCAAATATTTTTTAAATTTCAAATGGAAAAGCTACTTGAAAATTTTTGTATCTTCCTATAATTAAGTTTTCTAGACGCACATACAATAAAAACTTTTTTTTTTTTAATTAAAAATAATAAAAAAAAAATTTTTTTTGGACGACATGAGATTTTTTCTCATGGCCAGAGTATTAAAAGGTGAGAGATTTTAGCTTTCGTTTCATATTCGGCCGAGTTCGGTTCATTTCGCAGTCCGCATCCGCCATATTTTTATTTACGTGACACATAACCGCCAAAATGATAGTTCTATTATTTTTCTTAATTAATAATACTCTAACAATAAATTTAAACTTAATTAATTACTCATTAATTATTTTATAGTCTAAAAACATTAAAAATAAAAAATAAATGACGTTTTTGTAAGAAAACTGAATTTAAATTATTCTATGCGCATGCGCAGAAGCCATGAAATTTTTTCTCATGGCCAGAGTAAATAAGGTGAGACAAATCACCCATGTCCTGAAGGGTTGTTAAATAACGTCTAAATAGAATCATTTTATTTAAAATTATTCCTTTTCCGCGCTGAAACCGAGTATTTTAAGTATTTTAATACTCCCGGGCGGAAGAACTACAGTAAGTAAAGTTTTCAATAAATAAAAATAACATCCACTAGATGGAAGCATAACAATGTATTGAGATGGGATTTTTCAATTTTTCATACTCATCAACGATAATATAAATTTCTCTTGCTACAACTTTCTTACCGGCTGGTGTTATGTCAAAAATTTCAAATCCCGCGCAAAGTATAAATACACCTTGTCTCCTCATGTATCAAAATAACATGGCGTCAATATGTGACCGGCGACAAGATAAACACAAGTTATATTGTTGATTTTACGTGAATTATTGCAAAAACCACTGAAATTAAAATTTTTAATAGTAATTTGAATTATTTTAATAAATATCAGTAATTTAAACTAACAAATATGGATCAATCAACGTCAAATTATTCCATGCTCAATTATTCCGGTAATTATAACCTCAATTTTGCTAACAATTTCTACTGGTTTAATGATTATAAATTATAATTGATAATAATGAGTTAAAAAATATGAATATTTTTATTTTTTTTTTTTAATAAATAAATTAAATATTGATGAAGTAATGGAAATTAAGTTAGTCGACATCTAAAAATTAAAAAAAATTTTTTTTTATTGAAAAAATTGTAACAAAAAAAATAAAAAAAATTTCATTCGTAAAAAACTTTGAAAACTATAAGTGCAATTTTTAAAGAATATTTTTTAGTTCTAATTTAATAAATGAAAAAAAAATCGAAAAATTAAAAACGTCGGCTAACTTAAGTATTTTATTGAAGTAGTATGAAAAATATAGCAATTACACATCTTTACTCAAAATTACTCAACTCTGCGACATAGTTTACTCAGTTCCAACTGTATTTCGTGAAATCTTTATTCAATGGTATTTTATAAGTGATGGCGCGCTTTTAAACATCTCTATTCAATTATTTTTTGTTTAATAATATGTTTACTTTAAATAAGTTAAAAAAAAAATTTACTTAGTAATTTTATTTTTAAAAAATAAAATTCTATTGTTTTACAATCTTTATTGAATGTCAACTTTACTCAATTACATGTAATTTATATATCTATACCTATATAGTAAAAAATTTTTTTTTTAATTGATTAAATTATTTTATTGGAGTACAGATTGCACAGAGCTGAGAAATTTTGAGTACAGTTTTGTTTTTGCCGAATAAAATATTATTAAATAAAAAAATATTGAATAGAGATTTTTAGAAACGCGCTATCACTTATAAAATACTATTGAGTGAAGATTTCATGAAATACAGTTGGAACTGAGTAAACTTAGCTTTGAGTAAAGTTAGCATTGAGTAGTGAATGAATTGAATAAAGTTTTTTTTTTTTGAAAGTTATTCAATTTTTTTTGTTGAGTACAGTATGTCGCCGAGTTGAGTAATTTGGAGTAAAGATGTGTAACTACTGAATATTTTGAAACCCGAAAAAATTTTAAACTTATAAAAAATTCATACTATTTCATTAAAATTATTATAAAATAAAAATTATAATAATAAAATTAAAAAAAAAATTTTTTTTGTAACAAAAAATGGAGCGATCATTCTGGGGGTGCTTATTTTTCAGGAAATTTTTGGGTGTAATGTACAATTATTATTGTTATTCTTATTTTATAATAATTTTAATGAAAAAATATGAATTTTTTAATTTTTTCCGATTACCGAAAATTTTATTGAAACCCTTATTCAAAAATTACGTAATAATAATTAAAAAAAATTAACATATGTCTGTAAATTTCAATCTCATTATTTAAAAATAAATTAAATTCAAAGTACCCTTAAATTTTTTTTATTAACTAAAAAACTTATCAGAAGT
Organism: Cotesia congregata; assembly: GCA_905319865.3. NCBI lineage: Eukaryota > Metazoa > Arthropoda > Insecta > Hymenoptera > Braconidae > Cotesia > Cotesia congregata. Next base: position 3,493,465 of record CAJNRD030001117.1, on the reverse strand, counting down.
TTTATTTTAATTTATAAAAATAAAATTCATCTAATAAAAAAAAATTTCAGTGGATCGTTCGCGGCTAAGAAGCCATCTGGACGAGTCCGACACCTCAGTATTTCCCGACAAGAGTAACTGGTCATTATTCGAGCTGATGGAAGACAGCGCTTCAACAGGGTTGATTTTAAAATCCGAGAAGCCATGGCGTAAAGTAGCATCAAATCTTTACCAAGAATTTTTAGAAATAATCCAGTCACATTCCTCGGAGCCCCAAGTTTTTGACACGATCGCGGACTTTGTCCAGAATTGCACTCACGCTTTAGAAGTAATGCGAGACATGCAATCAAAGGTCGAGAACACTGAGCTTTGCGAAGAAGAAATAAGCTTGACCAATGAGCGAAACACCTGGCGGCTTTTGTACTGTCTCTACAAGAACCGACTAGCCTCCCACTCGCAGATGGACACCGACGCTAATGGCAATAACTACGTCTCGGAAAAAGACGTGATAACAAACTTGCTGAGCAGCGAGAGCCAGGTTCGCGAGTACCAGCTGATAATTGACTGGCTGGAGAAGAACGCTTGTGATGAGCTAGAGTATCTTCCTAAAATTGAACACTTTACTGATAAAACCGTCGCTTGGGAAAACACACTTCATCAGTTGCAAAATCAACAGTCGGGAATTACCTTTGGCTCGAGCAGACCGCTGGTTACTTCTTTGGATCCCGATGCGCCGATCAGGGAAGGCAAACCTTTGCACGACCTTGACAGAGAAGACGATGCGCGGCTTGAGAAAAGAATGTTCTTGGAGGTTCGCTGTGGAAGACTTCAGCGGGCTCAAGAGTTGGCGATTCACTGCGGGCAACCTTGGAGGGCTGCTTGCTTGCTTGGTTGGCAGCCTCATCATGATCCTAATTACAAGAATCCACTTGTTGATACGAAATTACCGATAGAGGGAAATCCTAATCGAGCACTTTGGAAACTTAATGCCTGGTACATGTCTCAGGATACTCGTCTGGGTGCGTTTAACCGCGCGATTTATGCCAGTCTTTGTGGGAATATTACTCAGCTGTTGGCGGTTTCGAGGAGCTGGGAAGATGCTCTTTGGTCACATGTTAAGGTAGATATTTTACTTGAATTTTTTATTTTAAAAAAAGGAATTAAGGAAATTCGAGGCAAAATTTAAATAATTAATTGAATTTAAAAAATTTAATAGTTTTTTTTTTTTTATTAATTTTATAAATAATAAGATCAAGTAACAATTGAAATTTTCTTACTAAATTTTGATCTTAATATTATGTTATAAATTATAAATTTTAAATAATCTATAATAAGAGAATAAGAAAAATGTTGTCTCCAGGATATTCAAATGATAAAATCGGTTTTTTTAGTGAAATTTGGTGTCATTGCAAAGGTTTTAGTTTGAATTTCTGCCTTTTCAAGGTCTCATATCGATTCTCACCAGTCAATTTATTATAAGTATTTAGGCTGCATTTGAAAATGCTCTGATGCATTTGAAATGCTCTATCTCTAGATACATAATTAAGAAATTACCTTGAATCTTGTGAACTATTGACATTTATAAAGATTTAAGCTCATCACGATGTAATACTCATCGAGACCTTTCATTTGAGTACCCACATCAATTTTTCATATATATATATATATATATGAAAAATATATGAAAATACATGTGGGTACTCAAATGAAAGCTCTTGATGAGTGCATCATCAGGATGAGCTTATATTTTTAAAAATGTGAATAATAAAGCAATGACCTTGTATCTTGTAAAATATTGATATTTTTAAAGATATAAGCTCATCCCGACATTACACTCATCAAGACCTTTCATTTGAGTACCCACATCAATTTTTCATATATTTATATATTTATATATATTAGATATATGTATATATGAAAAATATATGAAAATGCATGTGGTACTCAAATGAAAGCTCTTGATGAGTGTAACATCGGAATGAGCTTGTATCTTTAAAAATGTTAATAATTAAGAAATTACGTTATATCTTGTTAACTACTGACATTTTTAACGATATAAGCTCATCTTGGATATACACTCATCGAGACCTTTCATTTGAGTACCCACATCAATTTTTCATATATTTATATAAATTAGATATATGTATATATGAAAAATATATCAAAATACATGTGGGTACTCAAATGAAAGCTCTTGATGAGTATAACATCTTTAAAAACGTCAATATTTAAGAAAGTACAGTGCAATTTAACAAAAGTTATTATTTAATAACGCAAAATTTTATTTATTTATAGTTCACAAGTTACGGCAGTCACATAGCGACTGCAAGGTTGCTAATGTAAAATTATTCTAAGTAATTTTCAAATGAACAAAAATCTAACCGCTTATTCATACTTACTCATATTATCTTTTTAAAATATCAAATCTTGTATTTGATTAATTTGTTAGTAATGAAAATTATGCTAAAATGTCATCTGAAAAAAGAAATAAAATTATTTAGTCAAGTTTTTAATTAGGTTATTTTTAAAAAAATGAATTCAACAAAAAAATAATTTTTTTTCATTCAATTAAAAATTAAAAAATTGAAAAAATAAATTATTATGATCAGTGTATTAATTATTAATATCATTATGTATATCATGATATATTAATATCATTATATATTTTTTATATTAAAGGTATTGATGGACATTGAAGTAGAATCAGAACTTCGCGGAGTAGTACCAAAAAATTACGTCGCTATGCCAGACGAATACTGGAAATCAAAGCTAAACTTGGAAGAAATCTTCAACGACCTTCACTCCTCCAAGGAAGCTATAATAATGAAGCTATCAAATACACCTGACCATATGATCCAAAAGTACTTAATATTAGACCAAGTTCCTCAGCTGATGGAAATAATCGAAGACTGGATTGACAGTGACCAGTGCAGACCTCAATTCTTGAGGTTCCTCGCGCACTTAGTACTATTTTTGCGGCAAATCGGTAAAATTGGCAATCAAAGTGACAAAGTTGGAGACAAAGTTCTACTCGCGTATGTGAAATTGCTGATTGAAATCGGGGAGCCGACTTTGGTGGCCTTTTACACCGCTACGCTCCAGCAGGAAGAACAGGTGACTTATTATGCCCAGTACTTGGAACGTATAAGAGGTACTGAGATGAGGAAACAGTGTCTCACGGCTGCTGAAGATGCAAATCTAAATGTAGAAGCTGTTACTAAGATGGTCGTTGAGAATATTCGGGGAAAGAATGTCGAGGATGTTGACAAGTTAGATATGTTGGGAAGCAAGATCACGGAGTTTGATTTGGAGAAGATTGACGCGCTGGAGTGGATGACTTTCTATCCCAATCAAAGAGAAGAAGCTCTTTGGCAAGCTAATGCTCTTATTAGATATTTTCTGACGTGTGATAAGATTGATGCTGCCAGACAAGCTTTTGATAAGGTGAGTTATATTTATTTATAAATAATAATAATAAAAAAATTAAAAAAAAAATACTAATTTTTTTAAATTGAAATTATTATTATTATTATTATTATTATTATTATTATTATTGTTTTCTTATATTTTGCTGTATCGAATAATGACTTTTGTTAAATTGCACTGTACGTTCTTAACTATTGACGTTTTTAAAGATATAAGCTCATCCCGATGTTACACTCATTAAGAGCTTTCATTTGAGTACCCACATGCATTTTCATATATTTTTCATATATACATATATATGATACATATAAATATATGAAAAATTGATGTGAGTACTCAAATGAAAGGTCTCGATGAGTGTAATATCAGGGTGAGCTTATATCTTTAAAAATAATACATTAATTGACAATACAATGTCATTTCTTTACTATTAACGCTCTTGATGAGTGTAACATTGGGATGAGTTTATATCTTTAAAAATGTTAATAATTAAAAAATTACACTGTATCTTCTAAACTAATGACATTTCTAACAATATAAGCTCATCCCAATGTTACACTCATCAAGATCTTTCGTTTGAGTACTCACATGCATTTTTGATATATTTTTCATATAGACATTTATATATATAATATATATAAATATATGAAAAATTGATGTGGGTACTCAAATGAAAGGTCTCAGTGAGTGTATCATCAAGAAGAGCTTATATTTTTAAAAATGTCAATAGTTCACGAGACACAATGTCATTTCTTAATTTGTTTTTTCTATAAAAATTTTTTTTTTATTAAACATTATTCAAAAATAATATTTTTGAACATTTAGATCCCAGCAGACACAATTGGATTGGTAATGATGGACCAGCCGTCAATGGAAAATACTTTCGTTGACCAAACAGTAACCGAAGACTTGAACCACCATAAATCTTCAGCATCTATCCGCGAGTACCTCTGTTTTAAGGCTTACCTAGACGCACAGGAGGGTTTCCAAGAGTGGTTCAGACATTTTCACCACGGAAAACCCATACCACTGGAGCCACTACCAATGTATGCTACGTTTACCGAAAAAGTCGCCTACGACCACAAAAAAGCTGAGTATCAAGCCAACCTAGAAAACTGGAAGGCTACCATGCAGCGTCACACAAAAGTAATTTTATTATTAATTATTATTAATCTAGTCATAAAAAAAATTATTCAACCATATTAATTATATTTATTAATTATCTCCAGGCCGTTAAGCAGCTGCTATTCAACGTTCTTCTGTTTCCCGACGGAGGTTGGCTGGTCGACAGAATATCAACAATGCCGCCAGACCACCTCCGCAAGCACCAGCTCTTAAAATTGCGGAGTCTGTGTATCCCCAAAATAACGCTGCTGTTGATAAATGTCATGTCGGAGATGAACGAGCATGCCGAGTGCATTGAACTTGCAGATACTCTCGCCTCAGAACGGTACCAGCTGTACAAAGTATTCCCGAAAGAACGTTTGCGAGAAGTCTACAGGAAAATATGTGAGTCGTCTCTTGTTCTTATGGATCAAAAAAAAGATGCATGGGGTTATTCTAAATAAATTATAAATATTTCCGTATAATTATAATTATTATAATTATCGTTATATTTATAGTTACAATAATCAATAATAATTAATTATATTAATCAATGATAGGTTTAATTAATTAAGCTACAATTTAAATAATAAATTTGATACATGGTTTTTTTTTTAATCGTCAATGAGTTTACAAAACGAGTTATTTATTGTCAACCACACGAAGTGAATATAAAATTTCATACATTGTTAATTAATCATAAATATGTTTGTGAATAAATCGTAATAATAGCAACAATCAAGGTAGCCAATACAACAAGTTAGATAGTAATTTTATTTTTTTTTTTTTTATATTATTAATAAACACATTTAATAAAGCTCATTCGTGGATAAGAATTATATTTTTTATTCTTTTGGTTGACTTTTTAAATCCGGTTATTTTAAAACACTTGTGAGCTACGCTACGATGGCTGGGTCTGGACGAAAGATTCGTTCATTTTTTTTATTTTTATATATATTTATGTGTATATATATATATATAAGATATTGATGATGAATGTTGAATTGAGTGATACAGTAATAAGTTGAAGGGATAAATAGCGTGCCTCGTTTATAATTGCAAAAGGCAGCGCAATATTAATATAAATAAAAAAAGGTTTATTAAAACGTAATAAAAAGAAAATATTTTTATCTAATTTTCTATTACATACTTCTTCTACGTATGATATATAATATATTTTTTTATTATCATTATATACTTATATATTTAATGTATATTGACAAAAATTTATTTTTTTTTTTTTTTTTAGAGAGACTAATGATTCAGATCTTATTTATTGTTTTGATATTTTGTAATTTGTAACAAATTAGTAGAGTAAAAAAATTGAAGAATTCAATTTTTTAATTTTCATTAAAATATTAAAGATTGGAAAAATTTTTTAATGTGCCTTTCCATGGTTTCATATAGTCAATTTATGATGATAAGTATTTAGGCTGCATTTAAATATGCTTTATCTTTAGATGCATAATTAAGAAATTACCTTGTATCTCGTGAACTATTGGCGTTTTTAAAGATATAAACTCATCCCGATGTTATACTCATCGAGACCTTTCATTTGAGTACCCACATCAATTTTTCATATATTTTATATATTTATGTATATGAATATATGAATATATGAAAAATATATCAAAATGCATGTGGGTACTCAAATAAAAGCTCTTGATGAGCGTAACATCGGGATGAGCTTGTATCTATAACAATGACAATAATTAAGAATTGACATTAGTATCTTGTCAACTACTGACATTTTTAAAGATATAAGCTCACTTCGACATAACACTCATCAAGACCTTTCATTTGAGTACCCACATCAATTTTCCATATATTTTATATATTATATACATGTTTATATGAAAAATATATCAAAAATGCATGTGGGTACTCAAATGAAAGGTCTTAATGAGTGTTATGTCGGAGTGAGCTTATATCTTTAAAAATGTCAATAGTTAAGAAATGACCTTGGATCTCGTGAACTATTGACATTTTTAAAGATATAAGCTCACTCCGACATAACACTCATCAAGACCTTTCATTTGAGTACCCACATCAATTTTTCATATATTTTATATATTTATATATATTATATATATGTATATATGAAATATATATCAAGAATACATGTGGGTACTCAAATGAAAGCTCTTGATGAGTGTAACATCAGGATGAGCTTATATCTTTGAACACTTAAACAGTTAAAAAAGTACAGTGCAATTTAACAAAAATCACTATTTAATAAAGCAAAATTTTATTTATAGTTCTAAAATCACGGAAGTTACATAGTGACTGCAAGGTTGCTAGTTTGATATGAAATTTGATATGATTAATTACTTTGATATGCGATCTAGTAAAATTGTCTAAAATAAATAAGATCTGATTCATTGAATCTCAACAATCAATATTAAGTCGAAACATTTAATAATTAACTACAATTAACCACCTCTCCCATTTTGATCCTTTTTGCCTTAAATGGATAATTATTCGTTCTTTAACCCGAGTTTTAAAACACCGTGTGTTATCGAGAAGCAACTATTTATCTTCAATAATAATTTACAAACAATAAACCTGTTAATTTAAAACCCTTAAACCTTTAATATAGTAATTAATAATTAATAATTAATTATTAATAATTCAACATAGAATATACAAACAAAATTTACTAGTTCTGTGCGTATTGAATGCTTCATAAGCTTTTATTTTATTCAATTATTTTAAATGATTTGTAATTAATGATTTATCTTCTCATCAACCACGGTGAGGTCTTATGATCGTTTTATATTATTATTATTATTATTATTATTATTATTATTATTATTATTATTATTATTAATTATTAAGTAGTTTTATTTTAAATATTAATATTAGTGTTTAATTTTACTTTTTACACTTTAATAATATTTATAGCAAAAGACGCTTATTGTCTATTTGATAAATTTATTTAAATAATTATTTATCATTTTTCCCTAAGAAGCTATAGCAAGTCTGGACTCTGCCGAGCTGCTCCCAATCTTCTATTATTTTTTATTTTTTATTAATATTAATTCCAATTAATAGCATTGATAGTACAGAGCAGCACTGACTGGTAATCCGGGTACTTGATGAGTAAATTTTATTATTGTCAAGTTCACAGAAGTAGGAGATTTATCCGCTTAATTTCTAATTATGTTACTTAACTTTTTTTTAGTCAGTTTATTTAGTTGTTACTTCATCGTCGTAAGTTTGTCCGCAAAGATTTTATATTTTATCAAGTGGACAAACATCCCTACTTTCATCACTTTTTATATTGTCTTAATTATCTCGTTTATTGTCCGAAATTGTCGTACTTCGACATTATTTATTTTGTTAATTTTATTTATTTTATTGTCGCTTGATTATAAACAAGTATTATGTTGATTATTTTTATTGTTAATTAAATTGAAGCTAATTTTAAATAAAATATCTGTTAATTTTTTTTTTTTTAATGAAAAAAAAAAGGTGAATAATTATTTTGTGCGGTAAATAATTTTGTCAAGGAAGAAGTTATTAATTAAAGAACAAAAAATAGAACCCATTAAATTTTCTGGGACATTAACTCTAATTAGCATTTTTATTAAATATGACAAAAAATTCGTATAAAAATACCAAGTTTTTATTATAATTTTTAAATAATTGAGCGTTAATTTATTTTTTTAATTTTTTTATTAAATTATTTTTTTAAATCTATATTATTAAGAGAATAAGCAAAATTTTGTTTTATCTCTAGATACATAATTAAGAAATTACCTTGTATCTTGTGAACTAATAATATTTTTAAAGATATAAGCTCATCCTGTAGTTACACTCATCGAGACCTTTCATTTGAGTACCCACATCAATTTTTCATATATTTTATATATATTATGTATATGTATATATGAAAAATATATCAAAAATGCATGTGGGTACTCAAATGAAAGCTCTTGATGAGTGTAACATCAGAATGAGCTTATATCTATAAAAATGTCAATAATTAAGAAATGACATGGTATTTTGTCTACTGATGATATTTTTAACGATATAAGCTCATCCCGCAATTACGCGTATTAAGACCTTTTATTTGAGTACCCACATCAATTTTTCATATATTTTATATATATTATGTATATGTATATATAAAAAATATATCAAAAATGCATGTGGGTACTCAAATGAAAGCTCTTGATGAGTGTAACATCAGGATGAGCTTATATCTATAAAAATGTCAATAATTAAGAAATGACATTGTATTTTGTTCACTGATGATATTTTCAACGAAATAAGCTCATTCTGGAGTTAGACTCACCGAGACCTTTCATTTGAGTACCTACATCAGTTTTTCATATATTTTATATATTTATATATATGTATATATGAAAAATATATGAAAATGCATGTGGGTACTCAAATGAAAGCTCTTGATGAGTGTAACATCAAGATGAGTTTATATTTTTAAAAATGTCAATAGTTAAGAAATGACCCTGTATCTCGTGAGCCTTTGACATTTTTAAAGATAAAAGCTCATCCCGATGTTACACTTATCAAGACCTTTCATTTGAGTATCCACATCAATTTTTCATATATTTATATACATGTATATATGAAAAATATATCAAATTGCATGTGGGTACTCAAATGAAAGCTCTTGAATAGTGTAACATCAGGATGAGCTTATATCTTTAAATACGTCAATATTTAAGAAAGTACAGTGCAATGTAACAAAAGTCATTATTTAATAAAGCAAAATTTTATTTATCCATAGTTCACAAGTCACAGCAGTCACATAGTGACTGCAAAGTTGCTAGTCATTTATTAATTTAATTTTTCTTTGTCAATAATTAAAAATAAAAAGTTGTTGATAAAAATAAAATTAATTTTTACTCAAAAAAAAATAATCAATTAATACTTGCCTATTTATTCTACGCGTCTCTATCTTACATATTAATTAAATTCTACATTTAATTACCTCATTTGGATTTTAGTCTCAAGCCAAAAACATTCATTAATAATAATTATAATTTATAATAATTGTTGATCAATAATTAATTAATTATTAATTATTAGTCGTAATATAATTAACTTGTAGTCACTCTATTCCATACCTTCGTTCTCCCACGGAATTTCCAGGACCCACTTGGCTAAATGGATGGATACAATTACAACAAAAGACCTTGGGAGAATGTATTATCAATTATCACCCTTAATCTTTAATTATTAATTATAAATTATCATTATCAATTATCATTTATATGATTATGTATTAATGTTGATTTCTTGGTTTTTCACCACGCTCAAACGCTCCTCTGGCTACACGTAATTAAGTGTAAAATTTTATTTTTATTATTTATTATAATTATTATCATCAGATATATGTTTTTATTTTATTATTTTAAATTCTTTAAATATTTAATACAACAAGTCAGGAATTTTTAATTTATATCTACTACTTTCATAAAATTACGACGGGTCGGGAACAAAGGAGCGTTTTAGTCAATCCCAATTACTCTTTTTTTCACAAACGAGTGTCATGTTTATATTTTTATCCAAGTGGGTATCCAATTAAATCCGAGATATATTTAAATATATATATATATGTATTGTAGAATAAGTGAGACATATACCTGCACCCAAGGCACGTTTTATACTTTCACTCCGTTCAATAAAAGGTCCACGCTTTATTTTTTATTGTTTGTCCATTTACGGTAATTTTATTTATTATTATTATCAGGGTAGAAAAAAAATTTTTTTTTTTTTCAATAATTAAATTGTTTATTTCAATTATTCTAAAGAAAAAAATTATGTTTGAGAATTTGTTATTTAATTGATTTTATTTTAATGTTTGTAAAATTTTTATTGATTGGTTTTTTTGAATTTTTTTATTTTAAACAATTTTTAAAAATTTTAATTTTCTACCCTGATTTTAATAGAGATTATACTTCAAAAACATAATTTTAATACATCAAGTAATTTAAAAAAATTGAAGTATAATTTCTAAATATATTACCGTAATTCACTCAAAATCAATCTTTACTCACAAATAAAAGTAATGATTTCCGAGTCGAAATTTTGTAACACTGAACTTTATTGGGCATAAAAAAAATTCATTTCATGGAATTCTTTATTTAAAAATTCAAACTTTGTATAGTTAAATATTACTTATTAATTATACTAAAAAATATTTAATAAAATATTTTTAATTTAACGATAAATATAAGTATATTGTCATGTAAGTTCTTAAAAAAATATCAAGGATAAGTTCAGTGTAACATACAAAGGTATTTGTTTAGTTTTACGGTGACTTTTTTGGTAAAAATCTAAAAATTTAACCTTTACAGTAAAAAAATTTTTTTAGTGTCATTGCAAAGGTCTTGACTTGAATTTGTGCCTTTTCAAGGTTTCATATCACTCTCACCGATAGTCAATTTATTATGATAAGTATTTAGGTTGCATTCAGAAATGCACTATCTCTAGATACATAATTAAGAAATGACCTTGTATCTCGTGAACTATTGACATTTTTAAAGATATAAGCTCACCCTGACATTACATTCATCGAAACCTTTCATTTGAGTACCCTCATCAATTTTTCATATATTTATATATATTATATATATATATATATGTATATATGAAAAATACATCAAAAATGCATGTGGGTACTCAAATGAAAGCTCTTGATGAGTGTAACATCAGAATGAGCTTATATCTTAAAAAATGTCAATAATAAAGAAATGACCTTGTATCTAGTTAATTATTGACATTTTTAAAGATATAAGCTCATCCTGACATTACGCGCATCGAGACCTTTTATTTGAATACCTACATCGATTTTTCATATATGTTGTATATTTATGTATATGATATATATGTATATATAAAAAATATATCAAAAATGCATGTGGGTACTCAAATGAAAGCTCTTGATGACTGTAACATCGGGATGAGCTTATATCTTTAAAAATGTCAATATTTAAGAAAGTACAGTGCAATTTCACAAAAGTCATTGTTCCATAAAACAAAGTTTTATTTCATAGAAATAAAATTTTTTAATTAATTAAAAGAAAGAAGTAATTATTAAAAAAAAATTCTAAATAAAATTTTCAAGTTTTTAAATTTTGTGAACCGTAAAACTAAACAAATTTTCGACTCGTGTACATTTAAATTCGTCATACCTGCCTTTCACTCTTACAACAACATTACATTACCCCGTAAAATTATCCATTAAACATTACTTATAATTAATAATTATAATTATTATTTATAATTTATCATACATTTAATTATTGTCAAACAGACAGCATTTTATTATTGTTAATAATTAATGAATTTAACAAATTAATTAATTATCAATAGACACTAGACCGATTTACAAAATAATTGGTTTTAAAATCGTTTTGTTAATATTTTATTTTATACTTTTCTAATACTTTGTGCAAAATTTACACCATTACAACCCGCCGTCCCTATTAATCGATATCGGTGACCCAAGAGTGGCCCATTATTAGTATAGATAAACTTTAAATACAAGTACGAAATTTATGTATACATACACGCGTTAAAAGATGTATAATTATCCTAATACTTTCTATAAACTTTTTAATTTTTATTTTATTTTATTTTTTGCCCAACGTCTCTCATCTGATTATTTTATAGGAAGGTCTTATACTTATTAAGTATTTTTTTTTTTTTTTTTTTTTTTTTTTAATTAAAATTCATTTATTGTCGCCATTTCGTCGTATTGTTTTTTATTATCAGTTAATTCTGAACTCCGATTAGATCAATTTATTTTTTTATAAATTATTGTCATGATCTTCAGATCCTCAAAATTATTGTCATTATTTTTTTTTTAATTTTATAAATCCTTCCTATTAATTATTTTTATTTTTTTTTAAACGGACGTTAATTCCTATTTAAATGTATACATATGTTTTATTTATTTATTTATTTATTAATATATTAAATATTGAATCTGATAGGTCTTAAAAATATCTTCTAATTTCTTCCGTAAGATTTAAGTCCTTAAAATCTAAATACTTTCTTACAACCTTGTTTTTTTTTTTTTAAATCTTTCATAGTTATTTTTTTATAATTTCTCTTAATTGCTCTTTCTTTTTGTGATTTTTTTTTTTTTAATTATTATTATTGTTGTATTTATATTTTCAATCAGTTTTAATTGTACGTCTTTTATATCTTGCTGAAATTTAACGGTCTTTATTTTAAAAGGGAATTTAAATTGAGACGATTCATCTGAGGAGAGAATGAATGCCAGTGATTATTAAGAGTGTAATGAGTGAGCTTGACATTATGCTGTCTGATGCGGCGGTCAATTCAGATTTATATCCTGGATCTTTAACGTGGATTTTCCAACCTAGATTTTTGTGGGTGTAGCACTAAAAATATTTTAAAATAAATGTTTAGTAGGCTGATAATTTGGAAAGAAATAATTAATACTTTTTTTTTACAGTCTAGAAATATTTTAGCGTAGTATCAAGATGAACTTATATCTTAAAAAATCTCAATAATAAAGAAATGACGTTGTATTTCGTCTACTGATGATATTTTTAATAATATAAGCTCATTCTGGGGTTAAACTTATTGAGACCTTTTATTTGAATACCCACACGAATTTTTTCATATATTTGATATTTCTCATATTTGTCAAATATATAAAATATATAAAAATTGATGTGGGTATTCAAATGAAAGGTGTCGATGAGCGTAAAATCATGATGAGCTTATATCATAAAAAATGTCAATGATTAAAAAAAAACGTTGTATTTTGTCTACTGATGAGATTTTAATGATATAAGCTCATCCTGGAGTTACACTTATCAAGACCTTTCATTTGAGTACCCACATCAATTTTTTATATTTTTCATATATTTATATATATTACATATATATAAATATATGAAAAATATATCAAAATGCATGTGGGTATTCAAATGGAAGGTCTCGATAAGTGTAACTCCAAGATGAACTTATATCGTTAAAAATATCATCAGTGGACGAAATACGACGTCATTTCTTAATTATTAACATTTTTTAAGATATAAGCTCATCCTGATGTTACACTCATCAAGAGCTTTCATTTGAGTACCCACACGTATTTTTTATATATTTTAATATATTTTATATATTTCACAAATATGAGAAATATCATATATATATATAAAATATATGAAAAAATTCGTGTGGGTAATCAAATGAAAGGTCTCGACAAATGTAACTCCAGGATGAGCTTATATCTTAAAAAATGTCAATGGTTCAGAAATTTCTTTGTATTTCGTCCACTGATGATATTTTTAACGATTTAAACTCATCCTAGAGTTACACTCATCAAGACCTTTCATTAGAATACCCACACTAATTTTTTCATATCTTTTATATATATGATATATATCATATTTGTGAAATATATAAAATATATCAAAAATACGTGTGGGTACTCAAACGAAAGGTTTCGATGAGCGTAACATCAGGATGAGCTTATATCGTTAAAAATTTCATCAGTGGACAAAATATACCGTATTTTTATTATTTCTAGTTTATAAACATTAACAAATCCCTCTATCAGTGTCTGAAAACCCAAAATAAATACCAAAAAAATCCTACCTGGTAATAAACAAGGTCAGGAGTATCAGGCGCGACGGTCCAAACAAGCTTAGCAGGTTCTCCTTGATCACAATCAAGCCTTAGGGTGTCGAAGAAGCTGGCAAAAGTAAGTGAATTTTCGCTCATATCAACAGTTTTGTGAGCCCACTCACAAAACCGCCCAGCAGCAGTAGGATAAGGATATCCTTCATCGTTCCAATCGACTCCGGCAAAGACCCGCTCATCTCTTTGCTGCTCATCGGTCTTCTGGCCGAAACCACCTTCTGGACTTGCAGTAATGTACAAAGGATGATAGCGCGCTGGATTTGATGGGTCAACGCCGCCCTCGACGATGAAGGTGTAAGTCTGGCCACGTTCTACGGTTATCTCAGGAATCAGGAGGTCGTTTATGTACCAGCAGATTCCCCAGGAAGGCTGGCCAGTTATCTTCGAATAGCCGCGCTTTCCTCCAGTTTGCCCGATCCTCGCGGTCAGGTTGTTCTCGTCGATTATTGTCTCAATTGGCCAGGCGTCCAATTCTATTTCCTCGTTAGGGATGTCGTACAGGGAATTTATACACTCGTGGACGTTCTTTGATGTAAAGTCGATCTTTATGTCTTCGTCTGTTCTGTCACTTTGAGTGTGAGCGTTAGCTTCTCCTCGGCTATTCAGAGTTCCTATTGCTGCTATTATGCTTGTTGCGCCGTTTGGGATCATTCGGTCTTTTTCTGGCTCGTTTGTACTCAATGGTCTCATGTAGGTTACTGAAAAAATTTTTTATTTGATTTCTGTATTTTTTTATGTTATTGTTATTTCTATATTTTATTATTTAAATTTATATATTATTTCTTAATTTATATATCGACTTTCTAATTGACAGATTACCTAATTCTATATTTTTTAGAAGGTAATCTAAATTATTGAGAAAATAAGAAAAATTTTGTTTCCAAGATCATTTTATCTCTAGACACATTATTAAGATATGACCTTTTATCTTGTGAAATATTGACATTTTTGAAGATATAAGCTCATCTTGATGTTACACTCATCAAGACCTTTTGAATACCCACATCAATTTTTCATATATTTATATATATATTATATATATGTATATATGAAAAATTCATCAAAATTCATGTGGGTATTCAAATGAAAGCTCTTGATGAGTGTAACGCCAGGATGAGCTTATATCTTTAAAAATGTCATTAATTAAGAACTGACATTGCTATCTTGTCAACTAATGATATTTTTAAAGTTATAAGCTCACTCTGACATTACACTTATCGAGACCTTTCATTTGAGTACCCACATCAATTTTTCATATATTTCATATATTTATATATATTATATATATGTATGTATGAAAAATATATCAAAAATGCATGTGGGTACTCAAATGAAAGCTATTGATGAGTGTAACATCGGGATGAGGTTATATCTTTAAAAATGTCAATAGGCAAGAAACTACAGTGCAATTTAACAAAATTCATTATTTTATAAGGTAAAATTTTGACTTTAAGATAGTCATATGATAAAAATAGTTTTTTTATTGAATTTTAGTGTCATTAAAAAGGTTTTGACTCGAATTCACGTCTTTTCAAGCTTTCATATCATTCTCACTGATAGTCAATTTATTATGATAAGTATTTAGGCTGAATTTGAAAATGCACTATCTCTAGATACATATGTTAGAAATGGCCTTGTATCTTGTGAAATATTGACATTTTTAAAGATATAAGCTTATCCCGATGTTACACTCATCAAGACCTTTCATTTGAGTACCCACATCAATTTTTCATATATTTTTCATATATACATTTATATAATATATATAAATATATGAAATATATGAAAAATTGATGTGGGTACTCAAATAAAAGGTCTCTATGAGTTTAATGTCGGGATGAGCTTATATCGTTAAAAATGTCAATAGTTCNNNNTATATCATAATAATATAATAATATAATGAATGATGATGTGGGTACTCAAATGAAAGGTCTTGATGAGTGTAACATCGGGATGAGCTTATATTTTTAAAAACGTCAATGGTTAAAAGTCATTATTCGATAAAGCAAAAATTTATTTCTTCATAGTTTACAGATTTTTTTTTTACATTTAATCTGTTCTTATTTAAAACTTATTTTCAATTTTTTTGAACTTCAATTGTTCTTGTTGATAAAATATGTGAGCTTTGACTAAAAATTTTGAAAAATTCTTTTTCACTAAATTTAAACTATTTCAAAGGCTTAATCAAAACCCGCTTTCGTGTAACATTTAAATTTCCACTCTTCTAAAGAACTAATGTTTGATATATTATCCGACCCGTGTTTACCCAGTCACCAGTTACTTATCAAAGGATACTATTTTAGTTTTGTCAATAAAAAGTCTATTTATCCTTTCGGATGATTTTAAATGCGCAAGTTAAATATTAAAATTAAAAAAAAAATTTCAATTGAAAAAAAAAAATTGATTTTAAGTTTCTATTTAATTATTGATAAAGAATTTCATAAAATTTGTAAATATCAAATTTTAAAAAAATTTTCTTCCCAATAATTAATTAAAAAAAAAAAAATTTCAGATATTTTTCTATCAACTGTATATACTTCAAACAATTCACCTAATTATTATTTAATGTATTTTTGCATTTTTTTCTCCATATTAAAATTTAATATTTTTTTCTTGGATCAAACCTTAATGCAAAAAATTTAGAATTCAATTTTTTCTAAAAATCATTAAAAAAAAATTTTTTTTACCTGTAGTAACGCCGTTTTTACGTTCACCATCAATAAGAACAGCGTCATTTTTACCACCGACGCGTTCATCAGGACAGACACCTTTTCTGCCATCGCACTGAGCAAGGTCCGACAAATAATAATCCTCAGCAAAAAATCTTTTCTTCCTCTTGTCGTAACCAACTACGACAACGTCCCCGCCAGTCATTTCCCTCCTGCCCTCTCGCCCTGACAACCCGAAAGCGATATACTGGTCCTCTCTTATCCTCCCTGAAACGCGGATTTGAACATCCTCGCCCATCAGCTCCCACTGGACCTGGACTCTGCCGTCCAACAGTTCCTTGCAATTGCTCAGCTCGGTGAGCGTTATCGGCGGCATTGGCGCTATCGGCGGGCTGCTGCTCGTCTGAATTTAAATTAAAATTGAAATAATTAATACTCGATACCTTGGTAAATCCTTCGGAGCTTAATTGAGAATTTTTAATAGTTTTACTATTAAAACGGGCTCGTAAGTCTACTTACTGGATTATACCACCACGGAGGCTGTTCCAGTCAAAGGGAATAATTTTAATAATTTTATTAGTTGTTTTTAGTTAGTGGAGAAAAAAAAAATTAATTATTATAATTACCGTGATTTTAGTCTGTCCAAGGGCAGGCGGAACGTCTAGGTCTTTCGGGATCATTACATGCCCGAAATTATGCTTGTACTGCACGCACCAAACAGACAACCAATCGATGTCAAAGACAGTTAAATTTCCCGGTAGAACGATTTCAATATCCTCTCCTTGGTAGCCCCGCAGCTTTGTCAGTCTGTGTACAAAGACAAGTCTAATTAGTTCCTAGTTCTCTCAACCACTACAGAGCTTGTTGACTTAATATTAATTTCAGGAGCTACGATCGTTACCCGTGTTTAAAAAAGGACATGTATTAGCTTTTTTTAAATAATTTTTTATAATGTAAAAAAATTATTTGGATTTTATTCTTGAAATTTTAGATTTATTTCTGCACTGAAAGGAAAAATTTATTTTTTAAAAAATTATGAAAAATTTATTTGTGGGAAATTTTTAATAATTTTATTTCTTAGAAGAAATATTAATTTTTCTTATAAGGTAAAAGACCCAACTATTGACACTGGCCTAATTTTTTGACACTTGTAATTTAATTCTAATTAAAAAAAAATTAAATGTTCTCAAAAAAACAATTTTCTTAAAATTTATAATTATTAATTTATTAGAGTTGATTTTATTTTTTTTTTTTAATTAAAATAAAATTGCAAGTGTCAATAACTAAAATTTTTTTTTTTGGTTTTGAAAGGTAAACAATTTGGGAATTTTCATACAAAATTGTTTTTTTTTCTTCTAAATCTAGATAAATTTTTTTATAAGAAGAAAGTTACTGTGAGAAATAATATTTATTCCTTCAGTTAAGAATTAAAATTGTTCAAAATTTTAAACAAATTAATTTCTAGTCACAATGCCAATTTTTTTAAAAAGAAATTTTTTCTGTGTCTGAAAAATTAGGTGTGAATTTTAATTTATAATTTCATTTAAAAAAATTAAGTTAATTTAAGAGAAAAATTCTTAAACCAAGAAAATCATTTTTAAAAATTTCATTGTGTTGATTTAAGAAGAAAAATTTAAAAAATAAGACATTTCTCTTGGTTTGAGTAAATTTTACTTAATACAAATACAAGACTTTTTTTTTTTTTTTTTTTTCATTTTTTATAAAGACATTGAAACTCTTATAAATTATTTCCTTGGTTCACGAATTTTTCTATAAAATTAACTTATTTTTTTTTTTCAAACTACAATTCAAAATTGTCTATTTATTATTTTTTCTTAAAAATTTACCACTAAAATTAAAAAAACAATTCGACGTACAAACAAAGCCTAAATATTTAGATGGTAATTAAGATTTTTAATTTATTTTTTTGATAAATCAATTGACTAATTATATTGAAAACAAATAACTATACTATCAATGATAAATAAAAAAAAATAACAATTATATCTGTTAAACTTTTCCCCTTAAAAAAAATAAAGCTTCTCAACAGTTTATCGCGAAGAAGTCTTTCAGTAAACTTGCGTTTAAAAATAAAACCATTGTCCATAAATTTTCTAAAAGTAATTTCAATTGACTCGGCAGCAATTAGAGCTCCTTATATTAAGTAACTACCATCCACATCTACATATATTTATCATACACAGTAGGTCTATAAATATATAGAAAAGTATATAGATATATAAAGGTATATCTTTACCCTCCAACTTCATTGGGAACTTTAAAGCCCATTGTGTTGGGTTCTGGCCCCGTTCCAACCCAGAAGTAGGCATCGGGTCCAGCTCCGTCGTAATGTAGGTTCGGTATGTACAGAGTTTTGCTATCTAGGATACTTATGTTTCCGCTCCGGAGTCCGTGAGCCAGCCGGGAAAACTCGGGCAGCACTCGGGGCCGTGGAATTTCAAGATGCGCCGGGAATACGATGTCCCCGAAGTCGACCTGCAAAATAAATCATCATTAAATTAGTATTATCAATTATCATTCATGTTACAATTTATAATACACTGTAAAAAATTTTTAGTGAATATTTTTTAACACTATAATAATTTATTTGTTAAGAAATTCTGATAATTGCCATATAAACATTAACTTGAGTAATCTATATTATTGAGAGAATTACAAAAATTTTGTGTCCAGGATAGTCAAATGATAAAATCGGTTTTTTTTAGTTAAATTTAATGTCATTGTAAAGGTCTTGACTTTAATTTATATCTTTTCAAAGTTTCATATCATTCTCACCAATAGTCAATTTATTATGATAAGTATTTAGGCTGCATCCGAAAATATTTCATTTCTAGATACATAATTAAGAAATGACCTTGTATCTCGTGAACTATTGACATTTTTAAAGATATAAGCTCATCCTGATGTTACACTCATCGAGACCTTTCATTTGAGCACCCACATCAATTTTTTATATATTTATATATATTACATATATGTATATATGAAAAATATATAAAAATGCATGTGGGTACTCAAATGAAAGCCTTTGATGAATGTAAGATCATGATGAGTTTATATCTTTAAAAATGTCAATAATTAAGAAATGACCTTGTATTTTGTGAACTACTGACATTTTTAAAGATATAAGCTCATCCCGACATTACACTCATCAAGACTTTTCATTTGAGTACCCACATCAATTTTTCATATATTTTATATATTTATATATATTATATATATGTATGTATGAAAAATATATCAAAAATGCATGTGGGTACTCAAATGAAAGCTCTTGATGAGTGTAACATCTAGATGAGCTTATATCTTTAAAAATGTCAATATTTAAGAAAGTACAGTGCAATTTAACCAAATTCATTATTCAATAAACTAAAATTTTACTTATTTCTAGTTCACAAACCACAGCAGTCACATAGTGACTGCAAGATTGCTAGTATTTAATTAATTAATATTATTTAACTCAACGTAGTAATGTTAATAATTTATTATACGTCAAAATTTATCAAAAAAAACCTTAAAATAAAATAATCTTTTTAAAAATATGGTTCAATATTCCAAATTTTTTTAAAAATACATATAATTTATATTTACAACTCTGAACATTGGATAAATTGTTTAAATTAAAGTTCATTTTAATCTAAAATTTCCGTAATCATTTCCGACAAAAATCCACATTTACTCCGCTAACAAAAAAAAACAAAATCAATGTTTAATTTCTTCACTTCAAAATTCACTCCCGACTTTTCACAGTGTATAACATTAATCTTATCACTTATGATAAGCACGACTTATATTATAACTGCAAAGTAGATCGATTTGTCAATTGTCGATGTGTAGAGTCAGGACAGATTTTCCCTGCGGTCCAAGCAAGTCGAGAAGTAAAAAAAAAATAAAAAATAGGGAGCGAAAATCACTAAAGGGAAAATGAAGAAATTTATTCTTCCCGGTTTAGTTTTGTCGGGAGTTGAAATCTAACATAATTCAATGTTAGAAGTTATATTAGTGTAACCCTGATATGATAGTTAGA
Organism: Cotesia congregata; assembly: GCA_905319865.3. Lineage (NCBI taxonomy): Eukaryota > Metazoa > Arthropoda > Insecta > Hymenoptera > Braconidae > Cotesia > Cotesia congregata. The sequence goes on along the minus strand of CAJNRD030001117.1, from coordinate 3,472,585 downwards.
TCGTTTATCTGGTAAGCCGGATTTTAGTACCCTGGTATTACAGGGGCGTCCCTTTAAGGGAACTCCGTCACTTTTCCCCGTCGTCGGCATATACTGTCGGAATATAATGTAATGTAATGTAATCGAGAACAGCGGAGCAGTAGGCAAGTGATCTATCCTCAGGCATCAGGCATACTCGTTGACGCCCCTGCAACCATTATTCGAGGGGAGTCGCTGCCAAGAGCTCCTCCACCCTCTGAATTCAGTCTAGTACAGATACTGAGCCAAATCAGTGTACATTGGGATATAAGGACCTATATGGATCCTCTAAGAGCATTTATATTTAATTATTTTTTTTTTTTTTATATCATCGCCGAAAGCTGGGCCGGTTAAGATAAACCGCTTATGCTACAAAAATAAACCAACTAACGATTATTTTATTTTTTTCAATTATTGGGATTTTTATTTGGAAATAAATTGGTGATTAAAGATTTTTTTTTAACACTTTAAATTTTTTTTAATGGAATTATTCAATTTGCAATTTTTATTTAAAAGTTTAAACAATGTTCGAAAAATTTGACTTTTTATTTTTAGTAAGAAGCTTATACTAAATTCATAAAAAATTTTATTTAGACAGAAATGTATATTAGACAAAAAGGTTTAATGAAAAAATAGAAGATTGTTTATTAGAAGTAGAAAAAAATTTAATATGAACAAAATAATCAGGTTAAAAAATATTTAGAATTTTTTTGTTCAAAAATTGGTTTAAAAATAAAATAATTTTAAAAAAGAAAGAAATTTCAGTTTTTTAGATAAAAAAAATACTATAAAAGTGTAGATATAAGTAGATAAATTTTATTAATGATTTTTAGTTGACATAAAAATTTTATTTATCATTAATATACCTTTAGAAGGAATTGAAAAATTTATTTTGATAAATTTTTAATGATTATATAGTAAATCTGCCGTAAATAGAACAATGTTTAAATATTTTGATTTATTGCTTAAAAAAAACCAGGTAAGAATTTTTTATTCATATCAATTCATAAATATTAAGAGAATAAGAAAAATGTTTCCGGGATAGACACATGATAATATTGATTTTTTAAGTGAAATTTAATGTCATTACAAAAGTCTTCATTTAAATTTGTGCCTTTTTAAGATTTTATTTCATTCTGACCGATAGTCAATTTATGATAATAAGTATTTAGGCTGCATTAAAAAATGCTCTATCTCTAGATACATAATTAAGAAATTACCTTGTATCTTGTGAAATATCAACGTTTTTCAAGATATAAGCTCATTCCGATGTTATACTCATCAAGACCTTTCATTTGAGTACCCACATCTATTTTTCATATATTTTATATATTTATATATATATATATATATATATATATATATATA
>CAJNRD030001117.1:3417347-3462880 GCA_905319865.3 Cotesia congregata | reverse complement strand
TATATATATATATATATATATATATATATATATATAAAATATATGAAAAATGCATGTGGGTACTTAAATGAAAGGTTTTGATGAGTATAACACCGGGGATTAGCTTATATCTTTAAAAATGTCAATATTTCACAAGATACAAGGTAATTTCTTAATTATGTATCCAGAGATATCGCATTTTCTAATGTAGCCTAAATACTTATCATAATAAATTTACTATTAGTGAAAATGATATGAAATCATAAAAAAGCACAAATTCAAGTCAAGAATTTTCCAACGATACCAAATTTAATCATAAAAACCCATTTTATCATATAAATACATTGGCCACAAAATTTTGCTTATTCTCTTAATAATATAAATTATTTTTATTAATTTTTCAAATCAGAATTATTTGTTTTGAATTAAACAATTTTTCTTTTTTAGTATTTGTCTCGTTAAAAATTTCGTTGCAATAAAATTTATAATTAAAATAAAACTTTGAATAATTTTATTAATTAAAAATTAATTTTCAATTTTCTTTTCATTAAGAACCAATTCAATTTTTTAATTAATGTAAATAAAACAATCTTTCAATGCAATTTTTTCCTTGTCCTCGATCTACTAAAATTTAAATCTGAAACTAAAACACGCAACAAATATGTATTGAGGTAAACATTTAATGCGTGAATAAATGACTGGAGGCATTTGCTCTCATTTCCGTGGTGGTATCTAGTTTATTGGCCACACAGGAGCCTTGAAGATATGCCGCTGGCTATTAATATCTATAAATGGATATTAGTTGGTTCCCGGCGCAAGAAGAGAAGAGATGTTTCAGGGACTCAGAACTCAGAACTGGGAACTCAGGACATGGGTATACAATAGTAGTATGCAGTGTGTGTACTTTGCATAGATGTATATGTTTATGTATATTGCGGATGGTGTATTGTATGCTCGATACAAAGGAAGAAGAGTAGATGGGGCGTTGCTTCCTGGTCCACTCGGTGCCACCAACAGTCTCCGGGGCGTTCTCGACTCAGACGCTGCTTAATTAACGCGTCATCATTGATCAAGGGGGAAACTTTAAGGGTTGTTCCGGTATGACTTTCCAAAGACACAGACATTATACTATTGTAAGCCTTAATTATTTCCATATAATTTCAAATGCTACACACACTGTCTACTTTGTCTCTTTCCTCGTCCTGGATTTAATTTTCTTGATTTTTTTTTTATCAACTCAAGACGATAATATGCTCTTGAGAACAATTTTCAAGTTTCAAGACAAGAAATTCTTTAACTAAGACATAATATTCTCTTTAATATAATAATTGCACGACTCACAATGTAAAGCATCAACAAGTGCTTTTATTTTTGGAATTTTTATTTTATTATATGAATTTCTGCAACAAAATTTTTAAAGTGATCTTTCTGAAATATGAATTTTTGGAAATTCATTTTTGATATTTAAATTGTCGTAACTGTTGAACCATTGATGATAAAAATTTGGTCTAAGTTTTTTTGGATAGACTAGGTCTAAAACTTCAATTTCATTTTTGTAATGATCAATTTTCGACTAATAGTTTCCAAGTTATAAAATTTTTAAAAATGATCTTCATAAAACAAAATTTTTAATTTTCGTAAATTCATTATTAGACTGAATATTCATAACTTCTGAATCATTGAAGATAAAAATTGGGTCTAAATTTTTTTGAATAGATTAGGTCTTAAGCTTCAATTTCATTTTTGTAATGATCAACTTTCGACCAATAGTTTACAAGTTATAAAATTTTTTAAAATATCCAAATCAAGAAACTATGTTTTTGGAAACTGACTATTGATCTTTGAACATCCATATCTTCTAAACCATCAAAGATAAAAATTTGGTCCAAATTTTTTTGGATAGATTAGGTCTTCAGCTTCAATTTTATTTTTGTAATGATCAACTTTCGACCAATAGTTTGCAAGTTATAGAATTTTTTTAAATATCCAAGTCAAAAAACTTCATTTTTAGAAACTGACTATTGATCTTCAAACATCCATATCTTTTAAACTATCAAAGATAAAAAATTGGTCTAAATTTTTTTGGATAGCTTAGATCTTAAGCTTCAATTTCATTTCTGTATTCATTAACTTTCGACCAATAGTTTACAAGATATAAATTTTTTAAAATAAACAAATCAAAAAACTTCATTTTTGGAAACTTACTATTAATCTTTAATCATCCATATCTTCTAAGCTGTGAAAGATAAAAATTTGGTCTAAATTTTTTTGGATAGATAAAGTTTTAAGCTTCAATTTCATTTTTATAATGATCAACTTTCGACCTATAGTTTCCAAGTTATAAAATTTTTAAAGTGATTTTTCTAAAACATTATAAATTTTTGGAAACTCACTTTTAATATTTAAATTGTCGTACCTTTTGAACCATTGAAAATAAAAAATTTTTATATTCATTTTTATATTGATCCACTTTCGACCAATAGTTTCTAAATTATAGAATTTAAAAAAATTAATCTTTCTAAAACATTATTACAAATTTTCATAAATTCATTATTAATCTTTTAATAGTCATAACTTTTGAACCATTGAAGATAAAAAATTGATCCAAATTTTCTTCAATAGATTATGCCATTAATTCATCGTTATTGGATGGAACTAAAAAAATTTGTGTACTATTAAACAAATAATAAAATCAATAGTTCAAAATTTTTCCAAATTTTGCATTCTTCATACTTTAATCACTAAAATTTCTCTCTTTTATTTTTCCAATTGAATCAAAGCAAGCTAATGAAAAACAGTAAAATATGTTATTAATTCTGTTGGTCGATACAGACATATATATCTACCATTCTTCTTGTATTAAACAGAGTATATATGAAGTTATGGGCGTTTTATCCGGATTAGAGCTCACTAATTCACCCTCTGTCGACACTCGATCGAGATAACTAGATTTTTTGAGAAGCCAAAGGGAAAGAGGGGCCGTTGGACAGCATTCATGGTCAATGGCGCGTATCAGATGGATACGGAAGCCCCGGAGCATAGGAGCTCACATTTATACCAACATTCGCACATAAATCTGCCGAATAAGTCCAAGATTAAGAACTAACCTCGGAAAATCGAACGAATTTAACGTCTCTGTCTCTGCCCGGAGATCTGTCACTCTAAGACGGTTTCCATCGACCATGACCGAGTCTCCTCATATCAATCAGATCTCTTCTCTACCGAAGAAGCCCTTTTTATATCTATATGCCTGCGCTAAGCGACAAAAGAGAGATAATGCTAGATATGATAGATGAGGATAGAATAGAAGCTAAAAATCAGAGGGTGGATCAAGAGCCAGCAGCTATGAGCCTCAACCATGGGGAAGCTTGCTTGATATCGAGTAGACAAGAGCTGTCTGTCAGGGTATCCCTGATGATGGGGTTTGGGTAGGTGTATTGTTGTATAAGCCAGATCTTCCAGGACTCGATCGTAAAAGGAGAATTCTTAAATGCCAAATCTTTAGCGGGATATTTTTAGATCAGATTAATTTCAATCTAAGGTCGATAAAAGCCTTGGGCTTGATATGTACACTTCTTGGATTATCAGCCTTGACCACTTCGACGGTAATTAGCTACGTTGATTTTCTTGTTTGGAATATTGAGGCGTTAATTAAAAGTTTTGTGGTTGGAATTTTTTTTTTAGTTTGTTTTTGGGAAGAATTTTAATTAATTTTTAGGCAGTGGAAGATTATTTGGTCTTTTTGTAAATTGTAAGTTTTTTAATGATACAAAAATAATATTGATATGAGAAGAAAAAAACTTTTGAAGAGTTTGAGTGGTTGAATTTTTTAAATGGAAAGTTTTTTGGTAATCTATATTATTAAAAGAATAAGTAAAATTTTGTAGACGGTGTTTTTATATGATAAAATGGGTTTTTAGGGTCAAATTTGGTATCGTTGGAAAAGTCTTGGAGTTGTGCCTTTTCATGGTTTCATATCATTTTTAGCACTAGTCAATTTATGATGATTATTTAGGCTGCATTCGAAAATATCTCTCATAATTAAGAAATGACCTTGTATCTTGTGAACTATTGACATTTTTAAAGATATAAGCTCATTCTGATGTTAAACTCATCGAGACCTTTCATTTGAGTACCCACATCAATTTTTCATATATTTATATATATGTATATATGAAAAGTATATGAAAATGCATGTGGGTACTCAAATGATAGCTCTTGATGAGTGTAACATCGGGATGAGCTTATATCTTAAAAAATGTCAATAATTAAGAACTAACATTGCTATCTTGTCAACTATTGACATTTTTAAAGATATAAACTCATTCTGATGTTAAACTCATCGAGACCTTTCATTTGAATACCCACATCAATTTTTCATATATTTTATATATTTATATATATATATATATATATATATATATGAATATATGAAAAATATATCAAAAATGCATGTGGGTACTCAAATGATAGCTTGTCTATTTTTATATGTGGAATTTGTTAATTAAATCTTTTTTATAATAACTTCATTGTTATAAAATTCTAAAATAACTTCTATCTTTAGTGTCATGTTAAAAACTTAGTTTTGCTGCGCGCGCAACCTGCCATTTTATAGAAGACCGCCATCTTGTCAAATCTCAGAGACTTATAACTAATTTTTCCCATTTCTTCAAAGATTCATGGGTAAATTTTTTTTTACACACCCAAAAAATAATTTGAATAAAAAAAATTAAAAAATCTTAATTATCTAATGCTACAATTTAAAAATTTTCGAAGAAAATTTTTTTTATAAATTTATATTAATTTTTTTAACATAAAGAGTTTGAATTTTTTAAATTAAATCATAAAAATTCTCAGACTAATTTTTCTTGATTTAAGTAAATTTTTCTCTGTTCAATTGAACTAATAAAAATTCTTCTAATTTATTTATTTTCTCTACTTACGATTTCTTCTTTAAAATCAAGCCAAATCTTTTCTTCCCAAGTAATAAATTTAATTGACTAAAAAAAAAAAACTTACCGTAAATCTTCTGCACCAAACAGCGAGCCATCTGATATCGCGTATTTTCTTGCCCTGTGGTAGCTTAAGAACGACGTTTTCGTTGTGATACGCCTTGAGCACCTGAGGTTCTCTGTGAAGAAGAAAAATAAAAAAAAAATAAAAATCCAATTGAAGAATTGAATTGTTTGTAACAAAAAAATTCAAAACAGTCACAGCGGAATATAAAAATAATTTTATCTTTCTATTCTGAAGAAGGCACTTATAATCCTAATAAAACTCAATCGTGTTTTTATTTATTTTATAAAAAGATTAAGAAACAGAATAAAGGAATAGAAGAAAGCAAACGGTTATTTTCTTGGATAAAATCCTGAGAGCTGAGAGAAAAGGTCTCAAGGATGTTTACCAAGGGACGGGAGGTTCTTTTAGTAGCCGGATGGAAATCGATTCGCTTTATAAATATCAACCTAACTATTTTTCCAATTATTTAAACAAACAAGCTCGAGTTATTATTAACAACAAATATTTACATACCTTCCGGCGTAATTTTCTGGGTATGGAACTATTTCTCCCATTGGAGTCGGCGAAGTCGTGTTCCCGACCCAGAAAAATACGTCAGGTGCAGTTCCATCGTACGTAAATCCTTTTACGAATATCGTTGACTCGTCGATCACGTAGACTGTTCCCTTTATGCTGTGAGCGTACGGTTTCAAGTTCCCTACAAGTGTTCCGTAGTAATCCTTTCCTTTCTTCTTCGCACAGGAACCTGGAACAATACCATTAGATATATGTTAGGAATTTATTGTTAGGTAATTTCTTTTAAAAGGCGGCTGTTGCAAAGGTACACTGAAAAAAAAAAAAAAAAATAAACTTGAATCAAGAGAAAATCATTTGAATCAGGAAAAAAAATTGTTGGATCGAGTACATTGATAGAAAGATTTATTAATTGTTAATAATTTAATTTATTAAATTTTAATAAATATTTTTTAACATTCAATAAATATTTATTTGGGAGGAAACTACATTTATTAATGATTAATAAATAAGTATTTATTTTATGGTTAAATTTGGTATCGTTGAATAGGTCTTCAACTGAAGCTGTGCTTTTTCAAGGTTTCATATCAATTTATGATGATAAGTATTTAGGCTGCATTCGAAAATGCTCTATCTCTAGATACATAATTGAGAAATGACCTTGTATTTTGTGAACTATTGACATTTTTAAAGATATAAGCTCATCTCGATGTTACACTCATCGAGATCTTTTATTTGAGTACCCACATCAATTTTTCATATATTTTATATATTAACATATATTACATATATGCATATGTGAAAAATATATCAAAAATGCATGTGGGTACTCAAATGAAAGCTCTTGATTAGTGTAACATCGGGATGAGCTTATATCTTTAAAAACGTCAATATTTAAGAAAGTACAGTGCAAATTAACAAATATCTTGTGAAATATTAACATTTTTAAAGATATATGCTTATCGCGACATTACACTCATCAAGACCTTTCATTTGAGTACCCACATGCATTTTTCATATATTTTATATATTTATGTATATGAATATATGAAAAATATATCAAAAATGCATGTTGGTACTCAAATGAAAGCTCTAGATGAGTGTAACATCAGGATGAGCTTATAACTTAAAAAATGTGAATAATGAAGCAATGACGTTGTATTTTGTCCACTGATGATATTTTTAAAGATATAAGCTCATCCCGATGTTACACTCATCAAGAGCTTTCATTTGAGTACCTACATCAATTTTTTCATATATTTTTATATATTTATATATATGTATATATGTATATATGAAAAATATATCAAAAATGCATGTGAGTACTTAAATGAAAGCTCTTGATGAGTGTAACACATGAGGATGAGCTTATATCTTTAAAAACGTCAATAGTTAAGAAAGTACAGTGCAATTTGACAAAAGTGATTATTTAATAAAGCAAAATTTTATTAATTTATAGTTCACAAATCACGGCAGTCACATAGTGATCACGAAGATCGAGTTTTTAAAAATTGTTTTCTTGATTTAGAAAATAACATTAGCTCAAAAGTTTATATTTATAAATGCACAGAAAAAACTAAACTTAAATATCAGGTGTGTCTTTTTATTTCATTTTAATTTAGAGGAAAGGATTAATTAGCAGTTTCTATCTATCTTTTTTTTTTTGTACAAAGAATAAGAAGAAATACTTTTATAAATATGGATCTGTGTTTGTATTAGTATATTTGGCGTTGTTTTTACAAACAATAAACCGCGTATTAATCTTGAGACTAGACTGACGTGAATGGGAATCCTACCACGTCATAACCATTACAACCCTCATCCATTCCGTTATACAGTCGATGCATCGCTACCTTTAGACAAAACATCCAGATGAGATGTAATACCGCTAAGAGGAAAACATGTGTGCAAGACATTTAATCTTTTGTTCATAAGTATTTTTTTGCTTTTGCTCGATGGAATAAGTGGGTGAAGATTTAATTTTATAAAATTTTACCGTAAAGTTTATAGTTCCAATAAAAATTCCAATAAATACCGTATTATTTTTTTATCAATTTTTTTTTACACAAAAATATAATTTTAAAAATTTTTTTACACAAAATTAAAATATATTTTTTTAAATTAAAAAAATTAACGAGGAAGATTAAAATAGTCACGGTCCAAATAAAATTTTTTCTTTAAGGGTCTTTTATAAAATTGAATCCAATAAATAATAAATAAAATTATTAAAGTAATAAATATAAAAAATAAATTCAAAAAATTTGAAAAAAATGCAATAAGAACCGATCGAAAAAATGTATAATATAAATATCCGTGATATTAATATACAGACGTATGCAGATAAAGACCGTAAAATGAAAATGTAAAAGGGATGATGATAATAACAGTGGACACGCGCCACATACAATCCCCGAGGGCTGTATTATATTCACGTAGCAGTTTGTAATAGGGGAGAAATTTGAGAGGCGAAACCTACTATACTCTTTTGTCCCGTCCATTTTATAATTTATATTGACTAATGACATTTTTAGGTGCTAATGGATCGTTAATAACCCCACACAAATCGCCCGCTCAATATTTAAGTAAGCCGTTTAATCAGATCCTGCATATAAATGTTTATTAAATAAAAATAAAAAGAGCATTCTTACCTCTACTATACATTTAACACCCTGATAAAAAATAAATATCAAGTAAAAAATTTTTTTTTTCAGTGTAATTATAGAGTAAATATTTTCGACTTGATATATATATTGCATGTTCGAGGAAAGTAATTAAGGGAAGAATTTGTTCATTTACTTTCTTCTAATCTGGCATATAAAAAGTAAAGGAGGCTTGAATTTTCAAGTCAAGATTCTCTTTACTTATGCTTGGACGTTAACGAGACTAACCGAATTCATTTAGCGATGGTCTTTTTGGTTCCCTTTATTTTATGTACGTGAAAAGGCTCGGATGAGTAAGATAAAAAGAAGCTAAACCCAAAGAGAAAAATAAGAGTGAGGGTGGCACGTTGATTTTAATCAAGATATGGCCAGAAACGACTAAGGCCAGATCGAGCTTATCGATTTTACCAAGTGCCCAACGACAAACTTTTAACCACCACTCTTGTTTTTTGCTGCACTTAAAATTTTAATTTTAATTCCCGCCTGAGCTTATAAGATTTTATTTTTGGTAAATAATCATTATCATTTTCATTAAAAATTTTTTTACATTTTTTATCCATTTTAAAACTTTTTTATACAAATTTATTAAATTATTTAAAGTAAAAATGATTTTCAGAACCAAGCCAGGACTCGAACCTGGATCTATTAACTCGGTAGAGCCACTCTATAAGTAGCAGACCAACTGATATGAGATTGGGAGAGTTGAAACTAGTGTTTTTCCATTACATTTATAAGTGGGTGATTTTCTGCAAAGACGTCTCAAATCTGTACAAAATTGTCCGACCAAATTATTTTTGATTTTATTAGAAAAAAAATTAACAAGGGCTACAAAACTATCAGCTTAATCATACTAAATAAACACCCGAATTAATTTTTGCTTTTTAGATATTTGTGGATCTTTTGCCATATAACATGACAGGGGACTGTTTCAAGTTTTCAATGAATGTTTACATTAATTAGAATAATATTAAGACTAATGGATCGAATTTTATAAATAAATTATAGATAAAAATAGTTGCCAGGAGGCTGACGTTTTGAAGTGGCCCAGACACATATTTCCAGCACAAACGGTGCGTTAACACTAAATAAAATGCCGATAAAGCGCTAACAGCCCTATGGTTATTAACTCAAGGCTAGTTAGGTCCTTATAAACCTTACAAAAGGTAAAATAACACGCTGGATTTTTTTTTGGCTTTGAACTTCTGGCAGGGGACTGTTCTTAAAATCCCTGGGACAAACTTTGGTTTAATGAATTTAATGAAACAAATTAATTTTCGGTACTTTTTATTGAAGAAGATTGTTAGTTAACTAATTAAGTTTATAAACATTATGGACCAAATTATATATTATGGACGAATAACTTAAAATTTAATCTTAAAGTTTTAATTTTGGGAATGGGACAGCCTAGGGGACTTATTTCGGTGGTTTACGAATTTATAGCAAAAAAAAAAAAAAAACAAAATTTATTTCATTTTAGTTTTCAATGCTCCAAATAAAAATGTTTTTTTACTTTGGTAATAAATTTTTTTTAGTAACAAAACAACAATTTTTCTAATAAAAAAATGCCTGAGACAGAAAAAAAAACATCCTTACACACTGTTAAAAGGATTTATTAACAATTAATAATTTAATTTATTTGAATTTTAATAAATATTTTTTAATATTTAATAAATATTTATTTGGGAGGAACGTCCATTCATTAACAATTAATAAGTATTCATTAATAATTAACAAATATTTATTAACAGTTAATAAATATTTTGTTGAGTGAATTTGTTTCGCTTACAATTTCGTATGATATAAAGATTGCTTATAAACAAAAATCATCTTTATAAATTATTTGCATTAATTATATTGCATTATAATAACGTTTATTGTAAATTACCAAATTCTATCACAGCTCATAATTATTTTTTATATTTTTAAGTATTAAAAACGTTAATTTATTTAATTATTATCATGTATTCCAACTATAAGGTTCTAAAAAGTGTCAAAAGAAAATTGCTATTTTTGCTTTTTATTTTAAATAAATATTTGTTAACAGTTAACAATTATTCATTAACTGCTAATAAATATTTATTAAATCCTATGATTTTAAAAAATTATTTATTAGCAGATAATAAAGCTTATTAAATATAAACAAATTCTTCTATCAGTGCTCCAAGAAAATTAAAAAAAATACTAAAATTATTTTGAAGTAAGAAAATTTTCTTACGCCATGAAAATTCACCCTCGAGTTCCTTAATTAGGTCATTCCTTAATTATGTATATAGAGATAGAGCATTTTTGAATGCAGCCTTCTAATGCGTTTTTTTGGATTTATTTTAGTAAAATATGTTGAGCTTTTTTATAGAAAAAATTACATCGTAAATTTTTTACATTAATATAAGATAAGAAATAAAAGCAAAAAAAGTCATTTGATTCAATTAAAATATTACCTTGAAAATTGTAATTAATTTCTTATGAATTTTTAAATCAAAAAATTTGTCATTTTTTTTTTATTTACAATCTGAAAATTTTATTAATTAACTAAAATTTGAAGTTTTTAGATAATTATTTTTTAATAAATTAACTAAAATCTCAAAATTCTACCAAATTTTCATTTTTTCAAAAAAAAAGAAAAAATGTATTCTCAAATTAAGCTCAAAAGCAATTTCATTTAGGATAACAATACTTGTTAATTTAAATAAATAAATAAATACTTTTACTTGATTTAAAATGAATTTCAAATTTTAAAATCAATATTAAGAAATTTTTTTCTATCTACAGTAAAAATCCCCCGAAAGTTTTTCTCATGACTCTAACTTGTAATTAAACCAAAAGAAAATACATATATACAATTCCCAGGAAATTCACTTCCAAAAAGCCTTTGTTATTCCTGTCTGCTCAGCAAAGCTCAAACGTCTCTTTCATTAAATTTAAATCCTACAATGAAACAATACAATTCCTTGATTCTGTCTCTGGAATCGACGACAAAGGGCAAGATTAGTACCGACAAAAAGGTAAATGATAAATGCTAATAAGTAAAATTGTTAATAAGTCCAAAAAAAAAGTAATAAAAATAAAATAAAAATACGTATGACGGAGATATATTATGTCAGAAGCTTTTTCTTGGGATTACAAGTCTCTCAAATCTCGTAATCCGATCTATAAGAGTTTTGCTTTGTATTATATACTCGAGGATAGAATTCCTGGGCATAAGGCACGTATATAATGTATAAACGTACCGAGTACAGTAAGAGTAAGAGTTCTAAGAGTGTATAACCGGATATGATGTCCAACGAGTCGGAAGTTGTTCTTAAGAGATAAGACATAAGTCTAAAATCCAACCTTTGTACGTACAAAATGTTATGTTTTATTTGGACTTGCCTGAAACTAAGCGACTAACTTTTGGATTGTTAATAATAATAATAATTATTATTATTTATTCATAGTTCACAAATCACGGCAGTCATATAGTGACCGCAAGGTTGCTGTTAAAAATTATGCAAGGAACTACGAAAAGTGGCGTACTAAAGAAGAAATAAATAAACTTGAAAATTACTACACTGTAAAAAATCCGGAGTGAATCGGGAGTGAATTTCACTCCCATTTCACTCCCATCACTCGGAGTTCCGGAGTGAAGTAATTAATCACTCCGCGATCGGAGTTTTTACAATAAATAAAATAAGGAAATCAGTCCACGAGAAAATGTTTATTTAACAGATTTTTTTTATATAAATTGTTGTTGATCTTGCCTACCCACATGCACTTTTCATAAATATTATAAATATCATACATATAAGATATATGAAAAAATTCATGTGGATACTCAAATGAAAGGTCTCGATGAGTATAAAATCATATTGGACTTCTATTTATGAAAATGTTAATAATTAACGAATGATGATGGATTTTGTTAACTAATGATGTTTTTAACGATATAAGCTCATTCCCATGTTACACTCATCAAGAGCTTTCATTTGAGTACCCACATGCATTTTTGATATATTTTTCATAATATATATATTTTTTTTTTTTTAATTTTTAATTGTAATTAACTTATAAAAAAAAAATAAATAAAAACATTATAATAATGATTAAATTGAAATATTATCAAAAATAATAAATTAAATTTTTAATAATTAAATATAAAAAAGGCTTATAAAAATATTTTCTTCACAAAAATTTATTTATTTCTAAATTAATTTATTTTTGGAGTGAATGCGGAGTGAATTTTATTATTAATAAAAATTAACTCCTTTTCTGAGTAAATATCACTCCCGCTGGGAGTGAATCAATTAAAAATCATTCACTCCGCGTTCACTCCGCAAATTTTTTACAGTGTATTATATAATCGTATATTATAAATAAATAATAATGAAAAATCTTGCATTATCTTAAAAAAATCCCCAGTAAGTTGTTATCTTGATGAGAATCCCCCGTGATTGGCACTAAGTGAAGTGAATTCCGTTGAAGAGTAAAAATGAGAGACATATCGATGGATTACATTCCCCGTTCTCTTTTAAACTCATTGCATTGATCTCTCGAGATTGAAAGACACACAAGTATGAGCGAAAATATAACGAGCGTAGTCGGTGGGGCGGCTGTGGCCGAGGGGGTGAGTCTTAATGCATTTGGTGGAGCACCCAGCCAGCACGGTACGCATCAACAGCCACCCTTTTTGCAAGCTCGGCATTCAACCTCTCATCTCCCGTCATCTTCATCTCTATTCCATCTCCATCTCCGTCGGCCCCATCGCTTTCGCACTTGGGGCCCGCTTCCATTCACCCGCTCCACTTCACTTCACTTCCATTCTTTCCACCATCAGACCTAACATCACCATACCTAAATTACAATTTATACATTGTACATCTTGCACACACTCTGATATTGATATTGATAACAAACTTGGATTTAAAAATTCGCTAGATCTCAGATCTATTTTAGCGAATCCATTTGCTTTGCATGTTTATATCTTTGTTAAAAATTCTCCAGCGCATTTTTCATCCATCGCTATTGTTTTAAATGTATTGTGACCCACAGTGCAATTTTATTGTTTAAAATAATAAAAGGCTTTAAAGAAATACGCGGGAGTGAGAGTGCCGCTGCTGAAAGTAGGCCATGGCTTTACTGTGCCCCTCTTATTTTTTTTTTATTTTTTTAACAATAATAATAATAATAAGAAAAGTTACAACTAATGTACCGAGATTTTTTTTAATGTTTTATTTTATTGAAAAAAAAAAAAAAAAAAATTACTTTTATTTAAAAGTAAGACAAAATTTTAATTATAAGGAGTCAAACATTTTGAAATTAAAATTCTGGAATATATTGAAGATATTAAAAAAAAATTATAAAAAATATTTCTTATTAGGAATTAGACAGAATTTTTATTAAAAGTCCAAATTGTAAGCATCAAAAATTTTGAATGTATTTTTGGCTCTTAGAATTAAAAAAAAATTTTTTTTTTATGTTATAAATTTTAAACATTACAAATTTTGGAATCAAAATTAAAGCTGAAATATTGAAAATAGTAATTAAGGTAGTACTATCGTTACCACAAGAGTCAAATCCCAAGACCTAACTTTATTTTTTGATTAACGTAGTAGATTTTCCTATAGTGTATCGGGTTGGAGAAAGAGAGACAGAAATAAATTTTGAATATTTTTTATTAATAAATATTCTTATATTCTTGGAAACCATACTGATTGTTTTTAAATATGTTCTAGATGTTACACAGAAAAAAAAATTTACTTGAATCAAGTAAATAATTTTGAAGAATTTTCATCTTCTTGATTTAAGTAGAAAAATTCTTAAACTAAGAAATTTTTCTTGGTTTAATTTAAGTCAATTTTATTAAATTCAAGAATTTTTCGTCTTGATTCAAGACAATGAAACTCTTTAAAATTATTTTCTTGGTCCAAGAATTTTTCTCTTAATTCAAGTTAATTTTTTTTTCAGTTTAGAACGTCCAGTTTTGTGAAATAAAATAAAGTCTGTGATTTTCTATAAGGATCAATGGTAAAGGCAAAAATATGTAAATATTAATATCTTTTTTTTTCAGTTCTCGGTAGACCTCCAAAAATTTAAGTGGTTAATTAAGATATTATTATGTACCTATATGCCAAGTTTCATCAAATTCTGAACGTCAATTTTAAAACTGGTAGTACTACCTTAATTATCTTAATAATCTTTTTTGTTAAAAATTAAATTTCCTACAAAAAAATCTCTTAGGGCCAGTTTTTCAACCCGGGGTTTTTATTTAACAAGAGTTTGTAACGATAGCAACATATTAAATAAACATTAGAATAGTACTGTTTAGACAGAATTTTAGTTTAAAGATAAAATTATAAACATTACAAATTTTATATGTATTTTTGGCTCTTGAAATGAAAAAAAAATTTTTTTTTACAATTTTTTAATTTTTTTTCATATTTATCAGTCAGTTTTCTTAAAGAACCTCTCAGAGATATTCTACAAAAGCTAAAAAATTAATTTTTTGTAAAAAAAAAAGAAAATAACATGATTAATGTGAAAAGTCACTAATAAGTATTTTAACTCTTTAATAATAAGAAAGGATTCACTCGGAATTCCCTTTGTTAGATAAATAGATTTAATCGATTTTTAAACAAACATTTCTTTCCACTTTTTTAATTTTACAAATTTGAATTCTATAGTTTGATATTTTCTAAACACTTTTGAGTAATTCAATCCCTTGAGATAAAACCGTGGACTCTATTTCAAAATAACTTAATGTCAAAGGTAATACTTGGAGATGGACTTCTATTCCGGCTGCCGGATGGCCTTTATTTATAATGTTGACACCTCTTTGATCACAGAAAATTGAAAACCTGGATCTGAAGTTTATAAATAAGTCGACAATCATTTTATTTGAAATACAGACATTATCTCACAGTTTACGATAAACTATAAAATGATATTAACCAAATTATTTTAATTTGAAACTATAAAATTTTTCTTTAAATAAAATCACTCCAATTTTCTTGAATATTTTCTTTGATCAAATAAACTTTTTATTTCTTCTAGAAAACAAATCTACGCAATAAAAATTTTGTGACACCGATAAGTGAGATTTATGATTCACTTACGGAGAATTGATCATAAATCTTTGTCGTCTTCAAACTTTAGTTGAGAAAATTGAAAAGTTACAGATTTTTTTCTATTATTATTATTATTATTATATCTGATGATTTTTATAATTTTTTTAGCAAATAAATTATCAAATAGAAAATTAAAATTAAAATTCCATTCATAAAAATATTAAAAAAAAAAAATTCTTGACTCAATATTTTATAAAAATTTTCACAATAATAATTAATTTCTCAAACAACATTTAAAAAAAAAAATAATAATAATAAACATTAAAAAAAAAAAATAAGTCCCTAAATTTTTATAATTTTTTTTAACATTAAAATAGACTTAAAAAAATTGGAATAATTACACAATTATTAAAAAAAATTCCACATGAATAAATAAATTAAAAAAAAATTTTTAATAGTTTTTATATTATTATTTGTAATAAAAATTACTAACATCAGTATAACAATTTATTTTTTAGCTTATTATTAAGAACAATTTTTTATTTTTATAAAAATAATTTCTTGAATTAAAACTATTATTAATTATTAATCAGTTAATAATCACAAAGTTGCATCTCCTAGCACCCCCCCCCCCCAAAAAAATACCAATCAATAATATTCCCCCATAAAAAATACACAAAACTCTCTATATACTTCACATAGTTCACCGATAAATTATTCCAAATCCTTATAAAAAATATCAACTGAACTAGATACTCTACACTGTGGTTTATTGCACAATAATCCATTTTAATCTTCTATTACAAAACTATTGCACCAATAATATTCATCACTAATAAAAAAATCACTTTCAATTTTCAAAGTTTTCTTCCCAAAAAATCGCTTTAATTATAATAATTCCATAATTAAAAAATTGAAAACTACTCCAAAATTATTATTATCGCTTCTAATACTAACAACAACAACAACAATAATAATTATAATCATAAATCGATGATTGTTTACAAAGCCTATTACATACAAAGTGAAAGTCGGGAAGAGTAAACGATTTCACTCTTGATTGCCGCGGGTAACCGTTTAAAAAATTTCTCTATTAAAACGGGTAATGCATACCAACAATTATAATTACAATTACCGCTAATGTATTCCCTTTAATTTTTAAATAAAAATTAATTAAATAAATTTAACCATTAGTGTTATTTTAAATAATTAAAGAAAAAATACTCACCAAAATCAGCGCCGAGGAGAAGAAATAGCAAGCAGAGCCAGAGAATCTCCATTGTTTCTTGTTTAAGGTCCGAGCGATGTCTTGTTATTATTTAATACAACCGAACGGCACTTCCAGGTCACT
The DNA here is from genome assembly GCA_905319865.3 of Cotesia congregata. NCBI lineage: Eukaryota > Metazoa > Arthropoda > Insecta > Hymenoptera > Braconidae > Cotesia > Cotesia congregata. Next base: position 3,446,318 of record CAJNRD030001117.1, on the reverse strand, counting down.
CTACACACTCTTATTAAATCTTATGTATATGTAAGTGGGATTACACATAACCACGTTAAATCACAGATATAAGACACACGCATCAGCGTACAACCGAGGACATCCTCGTCCTCTCTCTTTTGATCTCTTTACTTTTATTTATATTTATATTCAAATTTTTTATTATTATTTTCATCGAATAAGATTCATCTGGCTCCGGGAATTTAAGACCACCGCGAAGACACCATTGACACTCGCTACTGATCTATCAACAGATTTTTAAATAAATAATTATTAATTTATAATTTGTAATTTTTTGATAGTAATTAGGAGGAATTTTTTAGAAATAACTTGGACACTTCCGACGATCGCCGAAGGTTTGCTACAACTGACACCTCTGGAAGTGAAAGGGTTTTCATGCGGGATACATTTAAACATTAAAAAAAAAAAAAAAATAAATTGAATCAAGCAAAATTAAGTTACATTAAAAAATATTTTTTTTTACTTAAATTTAAATAATTAAGCTTTTTAAAATTATTTTTTTAGTTTAAAATTTTTATCAAAAATTAATTCTGCTAAAAAAGTTAACTTGGTACAAGAAAAAAAATTCTTGGCTCACTAATTTTTTTATTTAAAATAATAATAATATTTATTTTTTTTAGCTCTTGGCTATTTTAACAACATTTATAATAATTATATTTTTTTAATTTTTAGTTATAATTTTAGATGTCAAATGGTATTCTTCATGGAAAAAAATAAAAATTATGTTTAAAATAGAATTTTTTGGCTTGAAAATTTGTTAAAATTAACAATTCAATATTTGCTTATCATTATTTAATTTAGAATCTTTAGCTTATGTTCCACAAATTGCGTCACTCATATTAAAATCGGTTCAATTAAATCAAATAAATTAAAATAATAAGAAACTAATAAAATAAACTGTTTTATAAATAATAAATGAATAAATAAAAATAATAAATTCAATATATTGATTTTTTTAAAGAAGAATATAAAAATTTATCATTATTATGCTCATACAAGAAAAAATTGAAAAAATTAGTTTTTAAAGAAAAAACTGCACTTTTCACTATAATAATTAAAACTATATCTTGTAATAATGCAATTACAATTAGAAATACCAAATTTAACAGTTTTTACTGAATTTTTAATTGCATGAAACTTAAACTAGAAGTTACTTATTATTTTTCAACATTTATTGATAAATATCTGAAATTTTTAATGATGAATTTATTCGTTTTATCAAAATAAATTTATTCTTAATTATAAGAACAAAATTAAAAGTATGAGCTACTAATTATCGAAAATAATAAATGTTCTGTGAATTATAAAAGCTGAACTTGTAATTCTTAAATTCTCAAGCTCAGTTATAAAAATCTAGCAAAGAATTTATACGAAAAATTTCAATGTGAGAAAAAAATTAAAAGGTTTAAACCTTTTACAATAATAATAACTCAAAGATTTTAATTTAAAGTGTAATAATTCACTCTATTGTAATAATTTAGGTACTCTTTAAAGCGTAATGATTCCGCTCTAATTTCAAGAAACATATTTTGCAATATAATAATATTATTTATAATAATTAATATATTAATATTATTAATAAATAACACTGTTAATTTATTAATTTTTTCTAGGCATCGTCAAATAAATTTATTATTTTTATTTTTGTTTAATTTTCAAGCCAAAATTTCAGAATTTGAAAATTTATAATTTAAAGAAACATATTAATTGTTGTATAATGCCGAGTGGCGTTCAAATAAATAAATAATTGCTATATATCTTATAATTAATCTAATTTTTATAGTTTTGCACTAGAAAGACTTATCTGGTATTTAAAAATTTAATTTTTCCACTTTTGATTAAAGATTTTTTCTCTCAATTCAAATTATTTTTTTCTAGTGTACTAAAAATTATAAAAAATGATTAAAAATGAAAATTGATCTAATTAAATAATTTAAATTTATATTAAAAAAAAAATTAGCACAGTAAATAATAAAAAAAAATGTCCACAAAATCGGAAGAACGTAAAAAATGTTTAAAAATGAACATTAAAGATCTAATTAAATGATTTTTCCACTTTTAATTAAAGATTTTTTCTCTCAATTTAAATTATTTTTTTTCTAGTGTACTAAAAATTGTAAAAATGAAAATTGATCTTATTAAATGATTTAAATTTATATTAAAAAAAAATTAGCACAATAAATTATAAAAAAAATGTCCACAAAAAACAGAAGAACATAAAAAATGTTTAAAAATGAACATTGAAGAGTTAATTAAATTATTTATATTAAAAAAAAAAAATTATTATTAGCACAGTAAATTAATAAAAAAAAAAATGTCCACAAAAAAGGGAAAAACGTACCGAAATCATTGGGGGGCACAAAAAAGGGAATTAGCAGCCGCGGAACGCACGCGGGTGCGTCGCGCGCGTTACCGACTCAAGGACTGACGTTAGGGGTGAAATATCGTCGACGTAATATCTATTGGCCACTCTTGGTACTGTATACTTCTGCGTGGAAAGCTCCACCTACTGGGAGGTGTGGGAGGAGTACCCACGACTGGGGTTCAAGGTATGTACAGGTACATAGAGCTTTTCTCTATTATATATGTATATATATGTTAAATATACTTATGTAGATGTAGGTGTATGTATTTGGCGGCGAGGACGAGTAGAGGATGAGGTTGTAAAGGTATATAGCACAGTATCGAGGATGAGAGCTTTGAGCTTGCGCGTCAAACATTTACGCTACCCCCTTTACTACTTTTTTACGATTTACTATTTTTGTTGTTAAATCTTGTTCTAATTCCGACTTAAATTATTTTTATCTCGATTCTTCTGCCTTTTTTTTACGAGTCGATAATGTTGCTGTTCTTTTTTCGAAGTTAATGCACAGCAGGGATTCTTTTTTGGCAAAAAAATTACGCCGGGTTTGTTGTATGGATTTTTTTTTTAAGAGAGAGAGAGAGTAGGGGTTTTATTTTATTGCGAGAAGTTTTTAGATTGTTGGAAAGATTTAAATTGAATGGGGACGAGGCTGGGTTTTAATGGCACTGATGTAAAATGTTGTACTAATCCTTGAATTTTTTGATAGTACTTTGGTGAGTTGGGAGGAAAAAGTAGGAAGAGATTGAGATTTTTTGAATTGAAAGAAAATTTTAGATTAAAGTTTTAAAAATATGACACTGAAGTCAACAGACGTTTCAAAATTTTTGATTTTTATTATTAATTAAATTACAATTAAAAAGATATTTCTAAAAAATTGCACTTATAGTTTTTCAAGTTTTTTACATGTGACAATTTTTTTTTTTTAATTGTTTAATTGAAATTTTTTCAATTAAAAAATTCTAAAAATTTTGAAATGTCGGCTAAATTCATTTTCATTTTAAAATTTGTAATTTTAATTAAATGTAATTAAAATTTGGACGATATTGAAATTATAGTAAACTTTTTATGGGATTTTTTTCTGTAAAGTAATTTTGAATTAAAAATTATAAGTTAGAAAATTTAAGAAAAAATGTTAAAGCAATTTTTTTGAGGGTATTTTGTTGGTAATTACTTTTAAAATAAAAATAAAAAAAGGATGATAATTGTTATTATTTTTTAAAGTGATAAATGTTAAGGAGAATTAAGTTTTATAGAATTATTCTAAATTTTATTATTCAGGATTATTTTTTTTTTATTTGAAGAAAATAATATTAATAAAAATGTTTACTTGAATTGAAATAAAAGAAAAATTTATTGTGATTGTTATTATTAAAATTATTGTTATTATTATTATTATTTTTAGTTTTTATTATCATTTTGATAACAATGTGTCAATCTTGGAAACATATCAAACTTTCATGAAAATCGGAAAAGTAGATCGTGAGATATTGATAAAAAAAGATTGCATTGATTTTGAGGGTTAATACAGTGTAAAAATGATATTTAGCCTTTAAAGACACTCAATTATAAATTTCAACATCATTTAAATGGAAAATATTACTATCAGTAGTTAAAACATTGATTAAAAATAATAATGCTTTCACTTTAAGAGTCAATGCACTGCAACAATTATGTAGTCTATAAATAGACTCTTAATTTGAATTTTTAACATGATATTAATGATAAATATTATGGTCAATGATTGAAACATTGCTATAAAATAATGATATATTGATTTTAAGCGTCAATGCAGTCAATGAAAATGCTATTTCGTGAGTTGAAACAATCTCAATATCAATTATAACATAATTTAATTGTAAAGATTACTATCAGTCATCAAAATACTGACTTAAAAATATTTTGTATTGATTTTGAATGTCAATGTAGTGTAGAAATTTTATTTAGCGCATAAAAATAATATTAATTCTAACTTTTGACATGATATTAGGGATAAAATCACTATCAATAGTTAAAACATTAATTTCAAATATTTATGTATTGATTTTGAATGTCAATGCAGTACATAGATTACATTGACCTTAAAAAAACCTTTTACTTAAATTTTAACATATTATTGATGTTAAATATGACTATCAATAATTAAAAAATATCATGCATTGATTTTAAGTGTCAATACAGTACAAAAAATGTTATTACTCTAAATTTGAGTTTTGACATTATATCAATGATAAATATGATTATCAATAATTAATACACTGATCTAAAATTATTATGCATTGATTTTGAGCATCAACGCAGTTTAAAAATGTTATTTGGCGTGTTAAAATACTCAAGATATAAATTTTGACCAGATCTCATGTTAAAAATTACTATCAGTAATCAAAATGTTGATTTAAAATGAATGAGTATTGATTTTTTGTGCCAATGCGGTGTAAAAATTTTATTAAACGCATAAAGATACTCTTAATTCGAATTTATAACATCATATTAACGATAAATATTATTATTAATAATTAAAAAATTAATACAAAATATCATGCATTGATTTTAAAAGTCAATGCAGTACAAAAAACGCCATTCGGCCTCACCCGAAATGGAAGGTAGATTTCACTGAATGAAATTCTTGATAGAATGACGTACATAAGTCGGTTTTACTACTCAGTGCCTGAAAATGGTTCAGTTACACTCTAAACTTTGATAAAATAACTAAAAATGGTCAAAATGTTAATGGTATATACGTCAAATTAAAGGTAATTTCATGAGCTATTACATGAATTTTTCAAAAATTAGTTAGCTCTGTTCAATTAAAAGTTATACATCAATGAAGTGGCCAAAAACGTGATTTTCACTATTTTGAAAATTTTAAATGGCCGCCATTTCTAAACCAATTGACGAATTTCGCTCATTTTAGGGCTCATGCAAGCTAATTGTCCAAGGAATCTAAATATACTAATTTTCGTTAGGATCTGTTAAGAATTCTCGATAAAATAACATTCATAAGTCGGTTGTACTACACATTCCCTGAAAATGGTTCAGTTGCACTTTTAACTTTGATAAAATAACTAAAAATGGTCAAAATGTTAATGTTATATACGTCAAATTAGAGATAATTTCATGAGCTATCACATGAATTTTTTGAAAATTAGCTATCTCTGTTCAATCAAAAGTTATACATCAATGAAGTGGCCAAAAACGTGATTTTCACTATTTTGAAAATTTTAAATGTCTGCCATTTCTAAACTAATTGATCGATTTTGCTCATCTTCGAACTCGTTCAAGGTAATTACCCAAAGAATATGTGTACCGAGTTTCATCTAAATCCGTTGAGAATTGTAGACGCTATCGTGTCCACAAGCCGCGGTATATTACATATATATACATAAATATATAAACTTTTGAACCAATGCTAATTTTGAGCTTTACTCGACTACATAAGAGATAAAATGACAAAATTCCGTATGAATTCCGACACAAGGTCCAATGCAATAGATAGATTTCTACGAAATCTACCTAAAACGTCATTTAGCCTAAAAAGATACTCTTAATTTGAATTTTTAACATAATATCAATGATAAATGTGATTATAAATAATTAATACAGTGATATAAAATCATTATGTATTGATTTTAAGTGTCAATGCATACTAAAAATTTTATTTGATATGTTGAAACACTATTAATATCAAAATTTTATTTAGTGCATAAAAATACGTTTAATTTTAATTTTTAACATGATACTAACGATAAATATCACTATCAATAAGTAAAACATTGATATAAAATTATTATGTATTGATTTTAAGTGTCAATGCACACTAAAAATTTTATTTGGCATTTAAACATACTTATAGTTTAAATTTAAAAGTGATCTAGATGATCAATATCACTATTAGTAATTAAAATATTGATAAAAAACAATTATGTATTGATTTTGACCGTCAATGCAGTCTATAAAATCAATAATCTTCATAAAATTACTCAATTGAAATTTTACTTCGATTATTTTTATAATTAACATACAATAAATTATTATTATTTATAAAATTTTATCATAAAATTACTTTTAAAAAAAACTTATCTTCCTTAAAACAATAAAAAATAAAATTTTATAATTTATTATATAAATTTAAAAAGTAAGTATAATAAAATACTTGAAATAAAATTTCTTCGAAAAATAATTGACGAGCATTAAAATAACTCGTGCGTGTAAAAATACCCCGAGAAGTATACGTATACAAAAGAATAGAAATGATATCGAATTTATATACATTTTTATTTTTCTCAACTCGATCGGTACACACAATAACAATAAAACTTATATATATATATATATATATATATATATCGACAAAGCAGAGAAGGTAATGCGGAAAAAGCTGATCGTGCGTTCCTCGACGAGATCATGCTCGTGAATTCGAAATGAGGTTCTCTTTATTTCCATGTTATGCCAAAGTCGAATCTCCCCAGCGTGTACTGGGCTGACACCGACACCTAAGTCTTTATTCCCATCCGGAAGCGCGGCACTTTGTTACCCCATTCCTATTCCAGGGAAAGAAATTCCTCGCAAGTGATTCGACTCACCCCCGTATACTTTTACTCTCACTTCTCGGGTAAAATATCTTAAATATTTTATTTCAATAATTAACTTTAAACTTACTTTATACTTCTTATTCTATTTCTATATCAAAGCTGGCTAATGAAAATATTTCTCTTACTTTTATTTGTAAATTCGAATTAAATTCCAGCTTTTTTTATTTACGCTAAGTATTAATATAAATCTTACACCTTATTTCATAACTTTAAAAAAATACCATTGAAAAATTTTTCTAGATTTAAGAAAAAATAATTTTAGCTAAATTTGTAAATTTTTTCAACAATAAAGTTACTGAAAAAAATTTTAATTTTTTTTCATCTAAAAAATGAAAATTTCAGAAAAGAAAATTTTTCTCTCATACTGAAAAAAAAAAAATTAATTTTAATCAAAAGAAAAATTGTTTAAAATAAATTTCTTAATTCAAGTTAAATTTTTTTTCTGTGTAATGGAGAACAATTTTTGATTGAGACGCAAGATCGACTTTCTGTAAAATTCATCAGCCTAGACCCACAATCACCTAATTTATACTAGCAACCTTGCAATCACTATGTGACTGCCATGACTTACGAACTAAAAATGAATGAAATTTTGCTTTATTAAATAATGACTTTTGTTAAATTGCATGTATTTTCTTAAATATTGACGTTTTTAAAGATATAAGCTCATCCTGATGTGTTACACTCATCAAGAACTTTCATTTGAATACCCACATGCATTTTTGATATATTTTTCATATATACATATATATAATATAAATAAATATATGAAAAAATGATGTGGGTACTCAAATGAAAGGTTTCGATGAGTGTAAGTTCAGGATGAGCTTATATCGTTAAAAATGTCAATAGTTTTCAAGAAACAAGGTAATTTTTTAATTATTCATATATTTAAAGATATAAGCTCATCCCAATGTTACACTCATCAAGAGCTTTCATTTAAGTACCCACATGCATTTTGATATATTTTTCATATATTTCTATATATATTATATATAAATATATAAAATATATAAAAAATTGATGTAGGTACTCAAATGAAAAGTCCTGATGGGTATAATATCGGGGTGAGCTTATAACTTTAAAAATGTCAATCGTTCTTAAAATACAAGGTAATTTCTTAACTATTGATATTTTTAAAGGTATAAGCTCATCCTGATGTTACACTCTTCAAGAGCTTTCATTTGAGTACCCACATGCATTTTGATATATTTTTCATATATACATATATGTAATATATATAAATATATGAAAAAATGATGTGGGTACTCAAATGAAAGGTCTCGATGAGTATAATGTCAGGGTGAGCTTATATCTTGAAAAATATCATTAGTTGACAAGATAGCAATGTCATTTCTTAACTATTGACATTTTTAAAGATATAAGCTCATCTTGATGTTAGACTTATCGAGACTTTTCATTTAAGTACCCACATGGCAATTTCTATATATTTTATATTTATAGTATTTGTACAATATATAAATATATAAAACATATGAAAAATTGATGTAGGTACTCAAATGAAAGGTATTGATGAGTGTAACATCGGAATGAGCTTATATCTCTAAAAATGCCAATATTTTACAAGAAATAAGGTCATTTCTTAATTATGTATCTAAAGATAGAGCATTTTCTAATGCAGCCTAAATATTTATCATCATAAATTGACTGCATTAATTTAACAATTTTTTCTTTAATTAAAATTTATTTTCATTCAAGTAAAATATAGTTTTATTATAAATAAATAAAAATAAAAATCTACTTAAATGTAATTTTAAATCTAAAATTTGTCATTATTATTTTTTTAGACACTTGCTCTACTCCGAATGTTTTTAAAATAAAAATAACCAGTACATTACTCATCAGTCTAGTGTAAAATTAATGCCGACAAGTCACGTGTCGCCACGAATGTCCATTACAAATGAATAAAACGTTAAAACTAGTGTACTGAGAGAGTAGGGCCAGTGGCTTTGTCCCAAAAGTTTAATATCCGCCGATGATCGGTTCGAGCCCAGGCCGAGGGGAAAAAGACACTGAACGACCAATATATATATCTGTCTATCTATCTATATATCACCGGAGTAATAGAAGGGAGAGTTATAACATATAGACAGATATATAGATATAAAGATATGTATAAAGCGAATACGCGGCTTATGATCGTACGATACGCGTGGCTCGTCATCACATAGCGCAAACCATCCTCTATCTTCGCCCTCCACCCTCTCTATACATACATTTATACATATACATATATATCTATAGAGTCTACATTGCTTTATCCCTCTAAAGTGCGCGGATCGTTCGGATAAATACGCGCGTGTTACTTATCGATAGAAAAATATTTTTTTAAGCTCAAGGCCAGTAGAAAAATAATTTTTTTATTGAGTTTGCTTGAAAAAAATCGATGGAAATTATTTCTACTGCTGTATTAGTGAATAATAAATTAATTGAAGAAAAATTTTTACATAAAATGGATTTGATTGAATGAAAATTTAGATCGAATTAGTAAATTTTAAAAATCGACTACTTTTTATTTATCAATTTTTAAATATTTGATAGTACCAATTATTTTTATTATTTTTACAGTTGTAAAATGTTTAATAAAAATTACTGCTTAATATTTTTATGAAAAATAATCTATAGTATTATAAAAAATGAGCTAAATTTTGTCGATACATAATTAAGAAATGACCTTGTATCTTGTGTATAATTGACATTTTAAAAGATATAAGCTCATCCTGATGTTACACTTATCGAGACCTTTCATTTGAGTACCCACATCAATTTTTCATATATTTATATATTTACATATATTATATATATCTGTATATATGAAAAATATATTAAAAATGCATGTGGGTACTCAAATGAAAGCTCTTGATAAGTGTAACATCAGAATGAGCTTATATCTTAAAAATATCAATAATTAAGAAATTACCTTGTATTTTGAGAACTATTGACATTTTTAAAGATATAAGCTTATCCTGGGGTTACACTCATCAAGACCTTTCATTTGAGTACTTTTCAGTCCTCCACACTCTACACCGGGAAAAGCACCGATAAATCAACCAGTTGCGCCCCCGGTGGAAACTTGGTTTCGCGCACGCCCCTACCGTGTTGCCAGATGGCTTAATTTCATTGTGGCATTTAGTTTAGTAAGCCAGAAAGAGTGAGAGCTATTTTACACTCATCTCTACTACATACTATGACTACTCACTACGTATTACTATAAACTTTACTCTACTATTTATTATTATTAATATTATTGTTATTAGTTACTTTTTAATTTTTTTTTTAATATTAAATAATCTATATTATTAAGAGAATAAGAAAAATTTTGTCTCCTCTATCTCTAGATACATAATTATGAATTGACCTTGTATCTTGTGAACTATTGACATTTTTAAAGATATAAGATCACCCCGAGATAATACTCATCGAGACCTTTCATTTGAATACCTACATCAATTTTTCATATATTTTATATATTTGTATATATTATATATGTATGTATGAAAAATATATCAAAAATGCATGTGGGTACTCAAATGAAAGCTTTTGATGAGTGTAACATCGTGATGAGCTTATATTTTTAAAAACATCAATAGTTAAAAAATTACAGTACAATTTAACAAAAGTTATTATTTAATGGAGCAAAATTTTATGCACTTATAGTTCCATCTTTTTTTTTTCTTAAATTCCATCACGCTTACCCTAAAACTATAACAATTAGACCCAATCATCCTTAATCACTTATTGTGATAAATCTTAACTCGCCAACACGCACATAAATAACAACAATAACCGGCAGACCAGAACCGCCCCATATAGTGCACCTAAGTTAAAGGGTGAGAAGTGACGATAAAAACCAGCGTGCAATAATAATAAACTGGGAGGTCCGACGGTATGAATTAAACTTTAACTAAACTAAACTATAACGTTAACATAATCAAATTCAATATCATCTCCCCCCGTCCCCTATCTCCATCTTTGTCCTCTTTGCTCAGTTATCTGTGCAGCTTTCAGTCCTCCACACTCTACACCGGGAAAAGCACCGATAAATCAACCAGTTGCGCCCCCGGTGGAAACTTGGTTTCGCGCACGCCCCTACCGTGTTGCCAGATGGCTTAATTTCATTGTGGCATTTAGTTTAGTAAGCCAGAAAGAGTGAGAGCTATTTTACACTCATCTCTACTACATACTATGACTACTCACTACGTATTACTATAAACTTTACTCTACTATTTATTATTATTAATATTATTGTTATTAGTTACTTTTTAATTTTTTTTTTAATATTAAATAATCTATATTATTAAGAGAATAAGAAAAATTTTGTCTCCTCTATCTCTAGATACATAATTATGAATTGACCTTGTATCTTGTGAACTATTGACATTTTTAAAGATATAAGATCACCCCGAGATAATACTCATCGAGACCTTTCATTTGAATACCTACATCAATTTTTCATATATTTTATATATTTGTATATATTATATATGTATGTATGAAAAATATATCAAAAATGCATGTGGGTACTCAAATGAAAGCCCTTGATGAGTGTGATATCTAACTAAGCTTATATTGTAATAAATATCATTAGTTTAGAAGATACAAGGTAATTTCTTAATATTGACATTTTTTAAGATATAAATTCATCTTGGGGTTACGCTTATCGAGACCTTTCATTTGAGTAGCCACATCAATTTTCCATAAATTTATATATATTGTATATATGTATATATCAAAAATATATCAAAATGCATGTGGGTACTCAAATGAAAGCTCTTAATGAGTGTAACATCAGGATGAGCTTAAATTTAAAAAAATATGAACAATAAAGCAATAACGTTGTATTTTGTCCACTGACGATATTTTTCACGATATAAGCTCACCCTGATATTATACTCATCGAGACCTTTCATTTGAATACCCACATCAATTTTTCATATATTTTATATATTTATGTATATTACATATATGTATATATGAAAAATATATCAGAAATGCATGTAAGTACTCAAATGAAAGCTCTTGATGAGTGTAACATCGGGATGAGCTTATATCTTTAAAAATGTCAATAGTTAACGCTATACAAGGTCATTTCTTAATATTGACATTTTTAAAGATATAAGCTCATCCTGAGATTATGCTCATCAAGACCTTTCATTTGAGTACCCACATAAATTTTTTTATATATTTATATACATTATATATATGTATATATGAAAAATATATCAAAATTGCATGTGGGTACTCAAATGAAAGCTCTCGATGAGTATTATATCAGAATGAGCTTATATCTTTAAAAACGTCAATAGTTAAGGAAGTACAGTGGAATTTAACAAGTCATTATTTAATAATGCAAAATTCTTTTTATTTATACTTCACAAGTCACGGAAATCATATAATGACTGCAAGGTTGCTAGTAATAATAATAATTAATTTTAAGCTGGCTATTATTATTTTTTTCCATTTTTTATTAAAAAAAACTAAGTAAAATTATTTTTCAAAATTATATCATGACCTTCGACCTTAGAAATAAATATAAAAAATATATTTTTCAAAAATTCGCATTTATTTTTTCCCTTCCTATACATGTGAAATTATTTATAATAATTTAAAAAATCTTTAGATGTCTATTAACCACAGTGTCATTATTTGAAAAGAGTAAAAAAAAAAAATTTCAAGTTAAAAAAAAGATAATCATCTTCAATCTTTCATCTTTCATCCTTCACCCCTCAAAACTTCCTACATAATTATCATAACCATTACCATAACCATTATCTATTACAAAACTTCTATCTATTTCTTCCCTCCAAAATATTTCTTCCCTCTAATTCACAATTAATATAATAATAATAATAATAATCTCAACTTTATTTTCTCTCTTTTTCCCACCCAAAATCCCGTATATTAAGCCCGTCAATCAATGTCAATTAATCGAGAGTTAATCACCCCATTAAGAAGCTATAAAATAAGGAACTCGACAAACGTCTGAGTGCTCAATCGATCGCCCGATGCGTGTACGCTGCGAACTAGAGCTCTGCTAGTGCAATACCAGCTGGGTTTCTATTGCGTTAAAGGACCTTGGAATTTTATTTTTTATTCAACTTTCATTACATTCTAACAACAATAACAACAACAACAACAACAACAACAACAACAACAATAATAATTACAATAACAATTAAAATGACAATGAAAACAATGAGGAAAAAAAATCAATGAAGAGAATGACCCACATTATTATCGAAATATAAATAATAAATAAATGGCGACAATAAATGCGACAATTAACAGCCAAAGCTCGTTGATGCACGTAAACACAACGAGTACATGCATCGATCTTGTTAATTACAATTATAATTAGTATAGATAAAAAAAATTACAATTATCTAAACACATCTATTTTTTCCCACTCACGATTTTTTCTCACAGAATAAATTTTAATTCCAAATAAATTTTTTTATATTCTTCCTTTAAAAATTTGTTTGTTGTTTTATTGTTGCATTGTTATTATTGTTATTATTTATTATTATTATTGTTGTTTAAACGGATAAAAAATAAAAAACACCGGGAACAGTCCTCGCGGTATTTCGTCTACTCTACGGTCTTTATCTCCTCGCGCGTACAAAATGCTTTTTAGCGAGTAGCGACGACGCAGCTGGATAAACGTGAGAGAATAAGTAAAGCGGGAAGAGATGAAATTTGTGGTGTGGTGGTGGTAGTAGTGTAGGTCGTGGAGATGTGGGTGGCTAGAGGAGTATATTATATCCGTATACATGTATATACGTAAACTTGTACACATACACCCCGTTGGCTGGCTGTAAACAGAGGACAGAAGGGGTGTAGTGGTGCCACCTGACAGAGGACCAAATTTTATAAAATATTGCTTCCTTGTCTTGTGGACCATGCGCGTAAAATTTAATCGAATTTCCCGTTTTTTAAGAAATGTTAAGTATAAATTATTATTGTTATTATTGAAAGAATAAGGAAAATTTTTGGGGATAAAATGGGTTTTTAGGGTTAAATTGGGGATCGTTGGAAAGGTTGAGAGCTGGAGTTGGGACTTTTCATGGTTTTATGTCATTCTCGCCAATAGTCAGTTTATGAAAAGTAATTAGGCTGCATTCTAAAATGATATATTTCTAGGTACATGAGAAATGACCTTGTATCTTGTGAGCTAATGAAATTTTTAAAGATATAAGCTCATCCTGAGGTTACGCTCATCGAGACCTTTCATTTGAATACCCACATCACTTTTTCATATATTTATATATATATTACATATATTTATATATATTATATATATATGTATATATGAAAAATATATCAAAAATGCATGTGGGTACTCCAATGAGAGGTCTTGATGATTGTAACATCGGGATGAGTTTATATCTTTGAAAATGTCAATAATTAAAAAATGACCTTGCATCTCGTGAACTATTGACATTTTTAAAGATATAAGGTCATCCCGATGTTATACTCGTCGAGACCTTTCATTTGAGTAGCTGCATTAATTTTTCATATATTTTATATATTTATATATTTTACAAATACCATATATATAAAATATATGAAAAATTGATGTGGGTACTCAAATGAAAGGTCTTGATGAGTGTTACATCAGGATGAGCTTATATCCTTAAAAATATCAATAATTAAGAAATGACATAGCATTTTGTTATCTAATGATATTTTTGAAGATATAAGCTCACCCGGACATTACACTCATCGAGACCTTTCATTTGAGTACCTACATCAATTTTTCATATATGTTATATATTTATATATTTTACAAATACCATATATATAAAATATATAGAAATTGCTATGTGGGTACTTAAATGAAAGATCTCGATGAATGTTACATCGAGATGAGCTTATATCTTCAAAAATGTCAATACTTAAGAAATGACCTTGTATCTCGTGAACTATTGACATTTTTAAAGATATAAACTCATCCTAACATTACACTAATCGAGACCTTTCATTTGAGTACCCACATCAATTTTTCATATATTTATATATATTATATATATGTATATATGAAAAATATATCAAAATGCATGTGGGTACTCAAACGAAAGCTCTTGATGAGTGTAACATCAAGATGAGCTTATATCCTTAAAAACATCAATAGTTCAAAAACTACAGTGAAATTTAAAAAAATTTATTATTTAGTAATGCAAAATTTTATTTATTTATATTTCACAAGTCACGGCAGTCACCTAGTGACTGCAAAGTTGCTAGTCATTATTATTATTATTATTATTATTATTATTATTATTATTATTATTATTATTATTATTATCATTATTATTATTATTATTATTATTGTAGTAATTTTTTTTTAACTCTAAATTTATCGAATAAAAGAAGAAATATTAGCGCCGGTCTAAGGGTTAATAATTTAAAGAAGAAATAATAAGCTGAGATTTTTATGAAAATTTATGAGCGAAGACAGCTTCTGTAATGTAACGAGTTTTCATAAAAATTCCGCGATATGAATACGTAAGTACAACGGCTGCGTACTGAAGAATCAATTGAATTGATAATGCTGCGCATGACATTGACAATTTATTGTTATACATTCGACGCTAATGACAATTGATTATTCTGACAGATTTAATATTGATTTACAGTAATATTTATTTACTTTTAAGTATAATTATAATTATAATTAATAATATATACTTCTGAAGCTATGAAGATGATTAATTTATTGCAATTGCAATTTTATTTATTACTTATTATTATTGATAAGGAAAAATAAGATATTTCCAAGATTTATGTCTTGATAATAACGCGCGAGTGATTTTTCGCAACAATGACACAAATGAATCACTCGCGCGTACGCGCCGTTTTCCGGTTTCGGCGGAAGCTCGCGGTTTTTTTTTTTTTTTTTTTTTTTTTCAAGGGAGTTTATTTATAGTTATATATATTTTTTTTATTTCAAGAGAAATTTTTTTTTTCCTCGCGCTTCGATTTAAAAGCGCGGCGCGCGCAGTTTCGCATGCGCAGAGTGTATTTTTAGTTAAGTGTTAAGAGATTCGGAAGAAGAGACTAGGAAAATTTTATTGAGAAACGTGAAAATGGCTGCGTCGGCTAAGAAACGTGATGTAGAAAATAAGGCGAAGGAAAATGAAGATGTTACGAGCAGTGATGTGAGCAGTGACGAAGAAAATGTCGACAATAATGATGAAAAGGTAATTTAATGGAGTTTTTTTTGTACTTTTGGGGGAAATATGGGTAGAAGGTTTCTAACCTTACTATTAACACGCGGTCTGATTTTTTGTGACATTAAATTTAAGTCACTTGATAATTTTTCATAAATAAATTTGTTGCAAAAAATTATTTTAAAAAAATTGCATTTTTAATTTTTTAAAATTTCTACATATCATTTTTTTTTTTTTACTAAAATTTATTTCTTAAAAAAATGATTGAATAAATGCTAAATTAATTTTGATTTAATTTGTTAAAAAAATTATTGAATGTCTAATAAATTAATTTTCATGACTTTATTCCAGGGTAACCAGATTATGGTGGATTTTGTGGGGCGTACGCCAGACGACTCAGATTATCATGGGATTAAGATTCTGTTGCAGCAATTGTTTTTAAAGGCTCATGTTAATGTTGGTGCACTGGCTGATTATATTATTTCCCATAACTACGTTGGCTCAGTTGTGAAACAGGAGACTAATGATGATGATGATGAGGACGATGAGGATGATACTAGTGATGTCGGTGACGTTTTTGGGGTCACCAGTGTCATTAATATCTCCCACAGCCAAGTAAGCCCTGTAAATTTTTTTTTGGTTTATTATGTCGTGGGAATGGCTGGAATAATTGTGATACTGAACTGACAATTAATAAACATCTTTCAATTTTTTGGATTTTTGTAAAAATTCAATTATTTAAGGAAAAATTCCAAGACTAGATAATTACAGAAAAATTATAAGTACAAATTTTTTATAAATACTTTTTTTTATAGTAAATTTGTAATGAAAGTGTAAACAATTAAAATTTATCAGCTGATTTCAGTATCTAATTAATTTAAAATTGAAATTAAATGGCATTTGACAGATTTTAATATTTTTTATCTCAAATTTAACAAAAGTCATTATTTAATAGTAGATTTATGATGATAAAGATTTAGGCTGCATAAGGCTGCACTGATAAGGATATAAGCTCATCCTTGGGTTACATTCATCAAGACCTTTCATTTGAGTACCCACATCGATTTTCCGTATATTTATATATATTATATATATGTATATATAAAAAATATATCAAAAATGAATGTGGGTGCTCAAATGAAAGCTCTTGATGAGTGTAACATTAAGATGAGCTTATATCTATAAAAATGTCAATAATTAAGCAATGACGTTGTATTTTATTCACTGATGATATTTTTAGCAATATAAACTCATCCTGGAGTTACACTCATCAAGACCTTTCATTTGAATACCCACATCAATTTTTTATATATTTATATATATATATGTATATATGAAAAATATATCAAAAATGCATGTGGGTACTCAAATGAAAGCTCTTGATATGTGTAAAATCAAGATGAGCTTATATCTTAAAAAATGTCAATAATTATCAAGATACAAGGTCATTTCTTAATTATTGACATTTCTAAAGATATAAGCTCACCTTGACATTACATTCACCGGGACCTTTCATTTGAGTACCCACATCAATTTTTCATATATTTATATATTTATTCATATTATATATATGTATATATCAAAAATGCTTGTGGGTACTCAAACGAAAGCTCTTAATGAGTAACATCCAAAAAAAAATAAAAAAATTGACAGATGTCAGCCGTTTCATTATTAATAAAAACTTCTACAGTTGACATTTTAATGTGTCATTTATATAAATCTAATAATTTCAACAATCAAATTTTTATCATTATTAAAACAATTAAAATAAGAAAAATTACCTTAAAATTCAACTGTAGAGGCTAAAAATAAAATAAAAAATATTTCTAACAAAATAATTAATTACAGAACGAAGAATGTATTCAGCAACTGCGCAGTCTTTTAAAAGAACTCTCCAGCGAGTACGCAACAGACTCAGTCAACGGAATGATCAACAACATCCTTGAAAATGATTCCTCAGCACTAGGTCTGATCATTAATGAAAGATTCGTCAACATCCCAGCAGATATATCAGTTCCTCTTTTAGAGAACCTGATGTCCGATATGAAGCGCGCGATTGCCAAGAAGATGGCCTACGACTTCAAGTACTACGTGATAATCTCAAAATTGTCCAAACCGAAGACTGTAACTGTAAAGAAGAGCAAGAAAAACAAAAATTCCGAAGAACCGGAAGATTTGTGGAGCAATCAAGAGGAAGAAGTATTTGATGAAGAAGCAATGTGTAAATTCGAGTTCTCCGTTGCTAAAGAAACAGACACTGGATTATCCGGGACCTGGAATGAAGATGACGACGAGCTGATTCCCTACAGGCGTGTAATGATATTCGAGGCTGAAAAATTACCAGGAATTATTGAAAAAATTAAAAAATTTATTGCTCATTAATTCGTACAGATTAATTCGTAAGATATCGCTTACACATCAGCTTCTTTTTATATATTTATATAAATATCTCAATTACTTTGTTCATTTATATCTTCAATGTACATATTTATAAGTGCAACGCTGGTGTAATTATGTTATTTATTTAATTTTTTATTACGCGGCTTTATCGAGCGTACTGGCGACCAACTCCGAGGAGTTTATAGACTGTCTCACTGGCTTCGCTCGTCGTCTCATTGTACCAAGGATGTTCAGCATCTCAGAAACTGCCGCTGGAGCACTTTCCATCTCTCGCTTACGCTTTCTCTCTTCCTCGCGTTGCTTCTATCATGTAAAATTACAAAAAAAAAATTTTAAAAAAAGAAAATTTTTATAATTAATAAATATGAAACATTTTTCGTATGCTTTATAAAAAATTATCTTACGTCTGTTTGTTTCAGAGTGAACCTTCCACCTTTTATTTGATTTATTATATCGTCAATAGCTGTAATTTAAAAAAAAAATTATTAAGATTTTATTAAATAGAATAGTATTTTTTTTATTTTTAGATACACTGAGAGAAAAAATTTCTTTTGATAATTATGAGCTATGTTGTGATAAGAAATTAATTTTTTATTAAAAAAAATTTTTGAATGAAAATTAAAAAACTAGCAACCTTGCAGTCACTACGTGACTGCCGTAACTTGTGAACTATAAATAAATAGAATTTCGCACGGTACTTTCTTAACTATTGACGTTTTTTAAAATATAAGCTCATTTTGATGTTACACTCATCAAGAGCTTTCATTTGAGTACCCACATGCATTTTTTATATATATTTCATATATACATATTTATAATATATATAAATATATAAAATATATGAAAAATTAATGTGGGTACTCAAATGATAGGTCTTGATGAGTGTAACTTCAAGATGAGCTTATATCATTAAAAATATCATTTGTCAACAAAATATAACGCCATTGTTTCATTAATCACATTTTTGAAAGTATAAGCTCATCCTGATGTTACACTCATCAAGAGCTTTAATTTGAGTACCCACATAAATTTTTGATATATTTGTCATATATACGTATATATATAATATTATGTATATATGAAAAATATATAAAAAATTGATGTGGGTACTCATAGGAAAGGTCTCAATGAGTTTAACATCGGGATGAGATTATATCTTTAAACATTCCAATAATTTAGAAATTATACTGTATATTGTCAACTTATGATATTTTTAAAGATCTAAGCTCATCATGATGTTACCCTCATCAAGAGCTTTCATTTGAGTACCCACATGCATTTTTGATATATTTTTCATATATACATATATATATAATATATAAAATATATGAAAATTTGATGTGGGTACTCAAATGAAAGGTCTTGAGGAGTATAACATCGGCATGAGCTTATATCTTTGAAAATGTCAATAGTTCTCAAGGTACAAGGCCATTTCTTAATTATGTATCTAGAGATAGAGCATTTTCGAATGCATCCTAAATATTTATTGTAATAAATTGAATGATATGATAAAACCATGAAAAAGCACAAAATTTTGCTTATTCTCTAAATAATATGATAAAAATTTTTTAATTAATTAATTTAATTAAAAAATTTAATGTCAACCGAAAAATTATTTTTGTTATAATTAAAAAAAATCTTTTCTCTCAGTGTAAAAAATGATACTTAAACATTAAAAAAATTACCAGGTTGTTGAGGAACAGTAGTGACCGTTTTCTTGGAAATACCGAGCATATTTTCCATGTCAACAATAGCTGAATGTCGATTCTCTTCTTGAAGACGTTCTTTTGTCAGCAACTTAACAGTTGAAGTAGACGACTTAGTTGGAAGCGGTGGCGGAGGAGGAGGCAGCGGAGCCGGCATCGGTGGTGGCGGTGGTGGCGAAACTCTCATTGTTTCTAATTGATTAATTTTGTCCTCCAACTTTCTAACAGTCTCTTGTAGCTTCTTGGCATCTTTTTCCGCCCTCTCAGCCCGCTCCTCCATCATGTTCAATTCAACTTCGGCTAATTTAAGTTTCTCCTCAACAATCTCAAACTCGACATTCGATTCCTTCTCATCGAGCTTATCCTGCAGAAGCTGTATCTGTTCAAAGTGATTTTGCTTCTCCTCCTCCAGCAGCCGCTTCAGTGACTCTACTTCCTGGAGAATTGTCAGCAATCTTCCATTAGGATCATCACCGACTTCCGCCATCAGCAGGGCACTCTGGTGAGCCAGGACATTCCGCTCTTTTTGGATCCTGTCGGCTTCTATCTTCATCAATTTGGCGCTTTCTCGCTCGCGGTCACATTGGGCCTTCAGAGCCTGGACTTCTTCAGCGACCATTCGAGAAACACGTTCCATGTTTTCTTTGTGAATTGTCAGCTGCTTTATTACCTCATTATTCTTTTCACTCAGCTCCTTTTCATCTTCCAGTCGGGCATTTGTCAACGCTGCTTGTTCCTGGGCTTCAAACTCTTGGAGTCTTGCTGCGTTTAATTCTGTTTGAAGTCTTGCGACTTCGGCGCTTAATTCTGTAAAATTTTTTTAATTAAAAAATTTTAGTACTTAAAAATTAAATATTAAGATTTTTTAAAAAGTTAAATAATTGATAGTTGTGTCAAAGAAACAAAGTTTAAACCTACTTTTGAAGATAGCTAATACTATAAGTTACTTTTAAAGTATTACCATAAATTAAATATTTTAAAAGTTAGTTTGTGAGCTACAAGAAGATTATCTTCAACAGATTTTATTTAATAAATAAAATAAGCTTGAATTTTTAATTAATTCTTTTCAATAATGTGTTTTAATAAAAAAAAATTTTTTTTATAATTAACAATTACTTAAATAAGCGACTTTAATGAAGAAATAGTTAAAAAAAAGCTAAAAAATCTTTGAGGTTGACAAGATGGCGGCCTTCTACAAAATGGCGGATGCGCGCGCAGTAAACTAAGTTTTAAATTTATTCTTTGTTCTAAGTATTATTTTTGTGGATAGTAAGTTACTTTCAAAATGTTAGTATAAATTAAATATTTTTTAACTATTCTAAGACATAGTTAATACTATAAGTTACTTTTAAAGTATTACCATAAATTAAATATTCTAAAAGTTAGTTTGTGAGCTACAAGAAGATTATTTTCAACAGATTTTATTTAATAAATAAAATAGTTATAAAAATATATCTTAATATTTAATCATTTCTTCTCAATAATGTGTTGTCAGAAAAAAAATTTTTTTTTTTTAATTAAAATTTACTTAAATAAGCGACTTTAATGAAGAAATAGTTAAAAGGAGCGAAAGTTCGCTCTAAGATTGACAAAATGGCGGTCTATTATAAAATGGCGGATGCGCGCGCAGTAAACTAAGTTTTGAATTTATTATTTATTCTAGATATTATTTTTATGGCGATTATTAAGTTATTTCTAAAGTATAAGCATAAGTTAAATATATTTTTTAATTATTCTAAAACTTAGTTTGTAAGCTACAAGATTATCTTCAAGAGATTTTAATATCAAAAATATTTTATTTCATCAATAAAATAGTTGTAAAAAGTATATCTTAATATTTAATCATTTCTTCCCAACTATGTGTTTGAAAAAAAATTTTTTTTAATTAAAATTCACTAAAATAAGCAACTTTAATAAAGAAATAGTTAAAAGAAGCTAAAAGTCTCTGAGATTGATAAGATGGCGGTCTTTTACAAAATGGCGGATGCGCGCGCAGTAAACTAAGTTTTAAATATATACTTCACTATAAATATTATTTTTATGGATATTAAGTTACTATTAGCATAAGTTAATTATACTTTTTAACTATTCTAAGACTTAGTTTGTAAGCTACAAGGTTATCTCCAACAAATTTTAATATCAACAATACTATTGTACTAAATAATTTCTCTAATAAATAAAATATTAAAATATTTAATTATTTCTTCTCAACAATGTGTTTGAAAACAAAATTTTTTAATAAAAATTTATTAAAATAAGCACCTTTAATGAAGAAATTGTTAAAAGAAGCTAAAAATCTCTGAGATTGACAAAATGGCGGTCTTCTACGAAATGGCTGATGCGCGCGCAGTAAAGTAAGTTTAAAATTTATTTTTTATTCTAAATATTATTTTTATAAATATTAAAAGTTACTTCTAAAGTATTAACATAAATTAAATATATTTTTTAACTATTTTAAAACTTAGTTTGTACGCTGTAAGATTATTTTCAACAGGTTTAAATCTCAAATTTATTATTTTACCAAATAAAATAGTAATGAAAAAGTCTCTAATTATCTAATCATTTCTTCTCAACCCCAATGTGTAAAAAAAAATCAAAATTTTACTAAAATAAGCGAATTTAATGAAGAAATAGTTAAAAGAAGCTAAAAGTCTCTGAGATTGACAAAATGGCGGTCTTCTACAAAATGGCGGATGCGCGCGCAATAAACTAAGTTTTGAATATATTCTTCATTCTAAATATCATTTTTATGGATTGAAATATTGTAGACGGTGCAACTAAAAAATTTCCTAGTCGACTATTTTTAAATTAAAAACAAAACGACTTATTAATAATAAAATCTACTTAAATTGATATTAATTAAAATAATATAATATTATGATAAATTAGAAATAAAAATAACCTGTAATAGTTTGACGTAGTTCTTCAGCGTCGTCGGCATCATTGGCATCGACCTCATCAGAAAGATATGAATCATCAGCCAGTGCATCAGGCCGTGAGTCAAGGATCCTCTGAACAAGTACTTGTGACCTTCTTTTCAATTGCCGGTTTTGTTTGTACCACTACAGACAAAAACTTCTATTAAATATCTAAACTTGTCCGTGACTATTGTGGGTTAAATGCTTTAAATTATAATAAATTTAGCCTACTTGTGATGCTTGTTGCATTGCTTTGTGCATAGCACCTGTTTCGACATCGTATTGACGCTTGAGTTGTTCGTATTCTTTGCAGACAGCCTCTGACACTGTAAGTATAATTACAATTATCGTTTGGTATGATTAGCAAATCCGAGAAAAGCCATTCAAGGTTTTTTTTTTCAATTGGATAAAAGAAGAAAAAAGACGGATCTAAAATAATACAGACCGGTACGTAGTTTCTGTAATTGCTCATCTTTATCACGAACTTGAGTATGAAGTGCGCTGTTTTCACGGATCATCTCTCGGAATTTCTTTTCCAAATCATTGTGCTCTCTAGTAACTAAAATAAATTTTTTAATTAATCATTTTAAATCAATTTAAACTACTTGACCTAACTTAACTTAACTTGTCAAAAAATTTTTTTGAATCAATAAAAATATGTTTTTAAAAAATTGAACTAAAAATTAGCAGACATTTAGCAATTTTTGATTTTTTTTAATCAATAAAAATTACTATAGCAACCTTGCAGTCACTATTGTAAACTATGAATAAATAAAATTTTACTTTTTAAAATAATAACTTTTGTTAAATTGCACTGTATTTTCTTAAATATTGATGTTTTTAAAGATATAAGCTCATCTCGATGTTACATTCATCAAGAGCTTTCATTTGAGTACCCACATGCATATTTGATATATTTTTCATATATAAATATATGTAATATATATTATATATAAATATATAAAATATATGAAAAATTGATATGGGTACTCAAATAGAAGGTCTTGATAAGTGTAATATCGAGATGAGCTTATATCGTCGAAAATATCATCAGTGGAGAAAATACAACGTCGTTTTTTAATTATTCACATTTTTGAAGTTATAAGCTCATCCTGATGTTACGCTCATCAAGAGCTTTCATTTGAGTACCTGCATACATTTTTGATATATTTTTCATATATACATATGCATATATAACATATACATATATATAATATGTATAAATATATGAAAAATTGATGTGGGTACTCAAATGAAAGGTCTTGATAAGTGTAACATCGGGATTAGCTTATATCTTTAAAAATATCATTAGTTGACAAGATATAGTGTCATTTCTTAATTATTGACGTTTTTTAAGATATAAGCTCATCCTGATGTTATTCTCATCACGAGCTTTCATTTGAGTACCCACATTCATTTTTGATATATATTTCATATATACATATATGTAATATATATAAATATATGAAAAATTGATGTGGGTACTCAAATGAAAGGTCTTGATGAGTATAACATCGAGATGAGCTTATATCTTCAAAAATGTCAATAGTTCAGAAGATACAAGGTCATTTCTTAGTTTTATAAAAAATTCTAACCTGTTTCAGATTTTTGCAGCAAAACTTTTCGTTTTCGCTCAGACTCTTCGTACTTGGCCTTCCAATTAACTTCAAGGCTCGCATTACTATTGTTATTATTGTTATTATTATTACTGTTGTTGCCATTGAATCTTGAACTGACGGTAGTTCTCTTGAGCGAGAACTGGTACCCGTTGTCTTTGACCGGAGGACTGAGATCATGGAACCTGGTGATTTTTGGCGACGCCGAGGCGTCTAGGCGCTCGAAGGAGGCTCTTTGGGCGGCGACCGAGGTCACCCTTTGGAGCGTTGGACTCTGTGGAGGTTTGTTGTCACCAGTATTTAAATTTCCCCGCTTTGTTGATGAGTGAAGCGTTGATTTATTCGGAACGCCAAACGCTTTCGGGACTGGAATGTGAGAATTAGTCATCGCTGGAGGTTTCACTCGGCCTATCTCCGGCGATGATAGATTACAGGTCAATTCCGATCTATGCATCATTTCTAGACAGATTTAATTATAAATTAGTTGATTTTGTTTTGTATTAATAATTAATTTTGGTTAGTGTTTCAATGAAATGAAATTTAGCAGATATTTAATATTTTTTAGAATTTTTTTTTAACAAATAAATATGAAAATTAATTTAGCCGACATCTAAAAATTTTTAGAATTTTTTTTTATTGAAAAAATTATTACAAAAAAATAAAAAAAAAATGTTCACTTGTAAAAAACTTGAAAAACTATAAGTGCAATTTTTTAAAAATATTTTAAGTTTTAATTTAATAAATTGAAAAAAAAATTAAAAAGTCGAAATCGTCGGCTAACTTTAGAATAATCAAATAAATTATGACAAAAAAAATTAACATGTAGAAATTTTAAAAAGTAAAAAATAAAATTTTTTGGAACAAATTTTTTTATTAAAAAAAATTAAAAAATTCTCTAGTGAATGCTACTTTTAATGTCATAGTGTTTTACCTATAGTTATTTTTTTGACAGTAAAAATTAAAAAATTGACATTTTTTTTTTTTTTTTTCATCAATTTAATTAGACCTAAAACAATATTGAAAAATTGCACTTATTTTTAAAATCTTCTAAATGTAGAATTTTTCTTTTTAATTTGTTTGTAATAATTTTTTTTATTTAAAAAAAAATCCTAAAAATTTCAAGGTAAGTTTATGATAATAATAATAATAAATTTTTCTAAATATTTTATCTAAAAATTTAATTTAATAACAAAATTTTATGCAACCAAAAATTGTCAATTTTTTTATATTAAAAAATTTTTTTAAATTATATTTTTGATAAACTTTAAGAAATAAAAATATTTGATTGTTAAAAAAAATTCTAAATAATATTTTTATATGTTGTAATATTTGTGAACTATCAAACTAAACAATTACTTTTTTTTTTTAGTTTAATTTTAACAAAAGATCATCATCTTGATCAATTAATAATAACATTTTCTTTTCTTCTACATTTAATCAAATCTATACTTAATTTGATAAATCTAAAACAACGAGTTAAGAAATAAATTCCTGAGTTAATTACCGAAGAATTCTTATTAAACTCAAGAAAAAAAAATTCTTGACAAGCCCGTTAATTTAACCAAACTAAAGCATCCTCGGATAGTCGGATATCTCCTATAAGTAAACCACAACCAAAAATCACTTAAATTTTTATAAATAGCCCGGCAGTGTAAGTGAAGGGAATCCCTAGGCCTTGGTTCATTGAACAGAGTCTAAAAATAATAAAAATACCTCCAGCCTCCCGAGAAGTTACGGCAGATATTTACAAATTTATTTACCATGTGTGTCTAAAACAACTAGATTCTATTTGTGTAATAACCACATACTGAAGCCGTAACAAGCAATATAAATCGCAACTCGCAACGCATACAAGTAAATAGTCAATAATGAATAGTGCAAGTGAATGGATCTGGAAATATGAACTCAACTTTCCCTGATTGCTCAACGATTTTCCATCATTTACATTTAATTTTATTTTAAATTATATTATCAATATAAAAACAACTTGGAAATTTACATGAATATCAATCCAAATTATTAATAATTAAATTACAAAATCTCAAGGTCTATCGATAAAATAATATATAAATATTATGATATTAAAGTTATCTAAATTAATTTTTATAAAAAAATTATATTAAAGTTAGCTTTCACTTGACCATTTTTTAGTTTTATTTAACAAAAAAATTTGCTCTGAAAAATTATTTTTAAAAAATTGCATTTTTAATTTATTAAAATTTCTAAAATATCTATTTTTTTTACCCAGCAATTTATTTATTAGAAAAATTATTAAATATGGGCTAAAATAATTTTTATATAAATATGATATTAAAGTAAGCTGTCACTTGACAATTTTTTAATTTTTTTTAATAAACAAATTTGCTCCAAAAAATAATTTCTAAAAAATTGCATTTTTTATTTTTTCTATTTTTTTAATGTCAATTTTTTTTTCCATAATTTATTTGTTAAAAAAATTTTTTAAATTATTAAATATCTGCTAAATTAATTTTCAATAATAATTTTTCTAATAAATAAATTGCTGCAAAAAAAAGCGAAAAAAAACTGAAAATGAAGTAAGCCGACATTTCAGAATTTTTACAAAATTTTTATTGAAAAAATTTCAATTAAAAAAATAAATTCACATTTAAAAAACTTGATAAACTAAGAGTGCAATTTTTTCGAAATGTATTTTTAGTTGTAATTTAATTAATAAAAAAAATCAAAAATTTTTAGACGTCTACTAATTTCAGTGACATGAAAAAAATGGATATTTAGAAATTTTAATAAATAAAAAATGCAATTTTTTAGAGCAAATTTATTTATTAAAAAAAATTAAAAAATACCAAAGTTAGCCCACGTTTTTAATTTTTTTTTTTCAATAATTAAATAAGAGCAAAAAACATTTTTAAAAATTGCACTTTTAATTCTTCAAGTTTTTTACAAATGCAATTTTTTTTTATTCTTTCAATAAAAAAATTCTAAAAATTTTTAGATGTCCTAACTTAATTTTCACAAGCGACTATTAACTTTAATGTCATAAAAAAATATTAAAATTATTAAACATCGGCTAAATTAATACATAAACATAATATCCTTTATCAATAATCAATAAAATTCCCCACGCAGTAAAAATAAACAAAGTTAATCTTTTTCATTTGAATATTATTCATATAAATTAGTAATATCAGAATCGACAATTAATATCTTGGAAGTAGCGGTCTTGAGATGAATCATCGCATAAATTAAAACAAATAAAATAAAGAAAAAAAAAAGATTCTTCTGATGTATTATTTAATACATCAACTCGGAATAAAAACGAAAGTGTTGGTACACACTTGTGTATACATCACTATCAATAAAAATAAAAAAAAAACCCACTACTTAATTGCGCACACACAAGTTAAGTCTTTATGTTACTTGACTCACTTATTAATCACCAGTAGCTTTTTTAGTTTTATTTATTCCTTTGTTGCTATTTTAAAACTTCAATTTTTATTTATAATATTTTTAACACTTTGTTTTTTTTTTTAGGCAGACTAAAGACACTGAAGAAGAAAGGAAAGGTGAGAAGAAATATAAAAAAATTAAGATGAAGAAAAATTCTTACACTTTAACTTGAAGATTTCATGTAGACTTTCTATTCACAAGGTGCAGAGAGTACTTATAAGAGTACTTGACGTCGCGGATGTAGGAAAAGTTATGAAGAAAACGCGAGTGGGATTAATATATAATAACTTGGCGCCGGCGTGACTGTGGTGGCCACTTCCACAGTTGAACAAATAAAAACCAGGATTTAAGCTTAAGTATGTTTAGTTTGGAGCATTGATGCTCTAGTTAGCTTGCTTTTGCGAGCAAAAGCATACTGAGACTTACTCAAGCTGGAGATAACTAATATACACAAACTGATGTGATGTCTTGGGAGAAGTTAGAGTAGAGCAAGGCGAGAAACCGATTTGTCGCGGCCTCTCCCACGTGCGCGGGCTTGGCCGGTCCAAACGTGCGTGGGGTCCACTTTCTGGGCTTAACACATTCCTTTGGGCCCAGATTATTTTTGTTTATATTTTTGTCTGCTTAAACTGATACGTGTTAGTGTAATTTTAAATGAAAATTAAGTTAGCCGACATTTAAAAATTTTTAGAATTTTTTTTTATCGAAAAAATTATTACAAAAAAATAAAAAAAAAAAA
>CAJNRD030001117.1:3400912-3416614 GCA_905319865.3 Cotesia congregata | reverse complement strand
AAATATTGACGTTTTTAAAGATATAAGCTCATCCCGATGTTACACTTATCGAGAGCTTTCATTTGAGTACCCACATGTATTTTTGATATATTTTTCATATATACATATATATATAATATATATAAATATATGAAAAATTGATGTGGGTACTCAAATGAAAGGTCTCGATGAGTATTACATCGGGATGAGCTTATATCTTTAAAAATATTAATAGTTTACTAGATACAAGGTCATTTCTTAATTATATGTCTAGAGATAGAGAATTTTCGAATGCAGTGTAAATACTTATTATATTAAATTGACTATCGGTGAGAACGATATGAAACCTTGAAAAGGCACAAATTAAAATCAAGACCTTTGTAATGATACTAAATTTAGCTAAAAAAACCGATTTTATCATATGACTATCCTGGACACAAAATTTTTCTTATTCTCTTAATAATATAGATTATATTTCTTCTTTAATTTAAAATAATCTAATTTTAGTTTTTAAAAACTGAAATAAAATTAAATTACATTTCTTCTTTAATTTTAGATAATTTAATTTGATAGTTAATAATTAAAATAAAATTAATAAAATAATATTTCTTCTTTAACATTAAATAATTAAAATTCAGTTTTTAAAAATCAAAATAAAATTCTTTAGTTACTATTTACTTAGCTTCTCTAAAAATTCATTTCAATACTTAAAAAATAAGTAAAAATAAAATTCAGCGTGTTTTATTATTTCCTGTGCATATCCGTTTTGCCATTCTCTATACATATATATTTATATTTACGATTGTCAGTTGTTTGAAATTGTCTGAAAAATAATTTAGGGGTTCAAAATTACAAAAATACAATATAATGAAAAGTATTTGAAGAAATAAATAAATAAAATTATTTAGGGGTACAAAATTACAAAATAATGAAAAGTATCTGAAGAAATAAAGAAATAAAATAATTTAGGGTTTCAAAATTACAATAATACAAAATAATGAAAAGTATTTG
This sequence comes from Cotesia congregata, assembly GCA_905319865.3. Classification (NCBI taxonomy): domain Eukaryota; kingdom Metazoa; phylum Arthropoda; class Insecta; order Hymenoptera; family Braconidae; genus Cotesia; species Cotesia congregata. Next base: position 3,415,624 of record CAJNRD030001117.1, on the reverse strand, counting down.
AACAAATAAATAATCATTAATAAATCTGAATAATAATAATTAATATTAATATTTTCCCCAGGAAATGAACGAAAATCAACATGTATATCTTTAGAAATGGTGAGAAGATCAGTAGAAGAATTACAAATGAGACGCGCAGGTGTCAGTGCTAAAATGATTGCCGAGCACTTGGTCCGTCGCTTCCCCGTTGAAAAGGACATTACTTTACTAAGGAAAGAACTCAAAGAGGTACTGGACCACGCAGTTTCTATTGGAATGTTATCTCGCTCAGAAATGGATACTTACTGCCTTGGAACTTTTAGACAAAAGGCTTCTAATTACAAAACTGACTTGTCTTCATTTTGGGAGCGATACTACAAAGTATTTTTTCTCAACTTAAAATTTATTTATTTATTTTTTTTTTAAATAATAATAATTATTATTAATTATCATTATCAATTTAAAATAACACTTTTTATTATTATTAATTAAAAATAATTTATTTTTTAGAGAAGACCAGGACGTCGATTAAAGCCTCCACCTAGGAAGAAAGTCGAAAAAAAAAATTATGAAAATTATTACAGCGACTCAAGTGATTTTAGTGACTCTGATTTTAGTGATTAATTTTAATTTATTTAAAAATATTGTTATTTATTTAGCAATTGATAAAAATTACTTGTATTTTATCGGGTAATTTTTTAATAAAAAAAAAAATTAAAAAACTTGGATGAAAATTAAGTTAGCTGACATCTAAAAGTTTTATAATTTTTTTTTTGTTGAAAAAAAAAATTGCATTTGTAGAATAATTAAAAAACTATAAGTGCAATTTTTAAAAAATATTTTTTAGTTGTAATTTAATAAATTAAAAAAAAGTCAAAAACGTCGGCTAATTTTAAGATTATAAAAATATGAAAATTAAATTAGCCGACATTTAAAATTTTTTTTTTAATAGAAAAAATTATTACAAAAAAAAATTTTCATTTGTAAAAAACATGAAAAACTATGAGTGCAATTTTTAAAAAATATTTTTTAATTCTAATTTAATAATTAAAAAAAAAATCAAAAAGTTAAAAACGTCGGCTAACTTTAAAATTATAAATTTTGGTGGTCAGAAAAATTAAAAGTTGAGTAGTAATTTTATAAAAAATTATTAAATGATTTTTTATTAATTAAAAAAATTTTAATAATTATAATCATTAATAATTAAGAAAATTTTTTAATAATTTAATTAAAAAATAAAAAAAAACTATAAGTACAGTGTAAAAAAAAAATTTTTATTAAAAAAAGAAGATCAAATTTTTAACAGCTGACATTTTTGATGTCATGGTTACTAAATAATTAAAACAAATGAATTAAAACAAATCAAAAAAGTCAATTAAAAATTAAGAAATTAAAAAATTTATAAATAATTAAACAACTAAAAAAATATCTTGAACTAAAATTTTCAAAAAATCGATAGTTTTAAATTTTACCACCAAATCTCTGTAAAACCAGCGGCCTCAAGATGGCGCGTTAGTCAACTAGATGATGGTTGTCTACACGATTGTCCAACGTGCCGGATCTCTTAGCTGAAAAAAACTCGCGAGTTCGGGTAAAGAAACTTAATTTATTAAATTTTATTTTATCTCAACTACTTCTAAAATAAAAAAACTAATTTTTTCCATAAATATCACCCAGACATCACTAGTGCATCTCAGTAATTATTTTTCCAACCTAACAATAATTAATAAAAATTCCATGGGTGTAAAAAAATAGTTTTTAGTGGAATGCTGTCAAGGCATGGTCGGCGTGGATATTATAATCGTGTAACAATCTGCTAATTGTTGCAATTACAATTATCTATTTAAATATTCCATAACCTTATAAGGTTTATTTATCCGCTGGTAAATATTTATCAGCTGCTCAATCACAGGTTTAATTTATTGTTTCACGAGGAAAAATAAACAATTATGCCTGAACTTTGATTATTTGTTATATTTATAAACAATTTTATTATTTATTTTTTTAAATAAAATCCGTAAGTAAATTATTTATCAATTGTTACATACGTGATTTAATTATTACGTCAGAAAAAAAAATTATCTAGCTTTCTGATGTATTTCTTTTATCTTTATTTTTGTTTTAATTTTTTTTTATTGTAATTTTTATTATTATTTTTTATTATTAATTTTATTGTTATTTTTTATTATTATTATTTTTTATTATCAATTTTATTATTATTATAACAACAATAATAATAATAATAATGAAGTTTTCTGAAAATTCTTCATAATTATTGTTAAAAATTTGAATTCGAAATTTTTTTTAAAACTTTATTAAAAAGTTGTGAAATAATAATAATAATAATAATAATAATAATAATTGAAAAAATAATAATAATGATAATAATAATAATATTTAAAATAATAATAATAATAATAATAATAATAATAATAACAATTATAATAGTAATAATGATGAAATTTTCTGAAAATTCTTCATAATTATTGTTAAAAATTTGAGTTCAAAATTTTTTTTAAAACTTAATTTAAAAATCGTGAAATTATAATCATAATAATAATAATAATAATAATGATAAAATTTTCTGAAAATTGTTCATAATTATTGTTAAAAATTTGAGTTTTTAATTTTTTTCAAAACTTAATTAAAAATTGTGAAATAATAATAATAATAATAATAAAATTGGAAAAAAAAAAATTACAGCGTAGACGCAGAGATGGAGTTCAATGTGGGTGATGTACCCCAAATATCAACAGAGCTCGCACGAGTGGTAGAAGTAATGATGTCTCCAAACGTTCCGCATCAACAACGTCTAGATGTTTACAACGCATGCGAGCGTTTCAAAGAAACTTCGCCGTACTGCGCGCAATGTGGTATGTACTTGGCCCAGAAGTCGCCAGACAGAAGCAGCGTCGTCAGGCACTTCGGGCTCCAGCTGATGGAGCACTGTATCAAGTACAGGTGGCCACAAATATCCCAGCCTGAGAAGGTTGTGATAAAAGAGACGGCCATGAAGCTGCTCTCGGAGGGTGTCGAGACGACGCAAGAAGAGACGCATATTAAGGATGCCTTGTCTAGAGTCATCGTCGAGATGATAAAGCGCGAGTGGCCGCAACAGTGGCCGTCTCTGCTGGATGAACTCAGTCTTGCTTGCACACGTGGTGAGAGCCAGACGGAGGTTGTTCTGTTGGTCTTTTTAAGGTTAGTTGAGGATGTTGCGCTTCTTCAGACCTTGGAGTCTAATCAGCGACGCAAGGATATTTATCAGGCGCTCACCACTCACATGGCTCAGATTTTTGCGTTCTTTTTGAAACTTATGGAGCAGCATTTTAGGAAGTTTCAGGAGAAAAGTGCGGTGGGTAATGTTGCTGAAGCTGCTGCTCACAGTAAAGTTGTTCAGGTAAATTTTTTAATTTTACTAAAATTAGTAATGAAAATTAAGTTAGCTGACATTTAAAAATTTTTATAAATTTATAAATTTTTATAAATTTCAACAATAGTTAAAAATAAATTTCAGGGTCATAAAAAATGCAGTTAATAATAATTTTCGGACTTTTTTATGAAAGCGGTCAACTACTGGTGCCCGGTCAACTACTGGAACATTTACCCTAACTTTTAAATTTTAATTAAAAATTGTTTTTTCTTTTTTTTTTTCCAAATCTAAAAACAATTTCTTATTTCAAAAATTTATCTTATCTATTTTATTTATTTTATCAATATTTTATCTTATAATTCAAGATTATCTAGCTCTTCAAAATTTTTTGATTCAAATTTATTATTCTCAAATTAACTAAATTTTTCTATCAATATAATAATTAATCCCCCAAAAAAATCCAAACTTAAACCGCTCAACAACAAACCATTAACCCCCCAACTTAAAATTGCAGGTAGTCCTACTAACCCTAACCGGCTTCGTAGAATGGGTGTCAATAAACCACATAATGGCCGACGATGGCCGCCTGTTACAAATCCTGTGTCTCCTCCTCGGCCACCGGACCTTCCAGTACGCCGCAGCAGAATGTCTCCTGCAAGTAGTAAACCGAAAAGGCAAAGGCGACCGCAAGCCGCTAATGCTCTTATTCACCGAAGAAGCTCTGCGCTGCATTTGCTCCGCAGCAATCACCCCAGTGTCTCACTCCTCCCACGAGTCCCACGAGTCCCACTACCAGTTCCTAAAAAAACTCATCCAGGTCCTCACCGGGATGGCCACACAACTATCCACCCTCTGGGGCAAGGAGGACCTGACCATGACCCGCCCAGCGCACTTCAACCTCTTCCTGGACACAGTGATGTCCTTCACCATGCACTCCAGCCTCACTTTAAACCACCTAGCCAACACAATCTGGATCATGTTATTCCGGCACGACCAGGCAAAGATGGACTCACTAGTCCTAACTTACGTCCCAAAATACGTCGAGAGCATCGGACCCAAATTAATCAAGGCTTATTACCCCTCCGGACTCACCAACGGCATGACCGCCTACTGCCTCAGCGACTACGACTCAGAAGAAGAATTCACCGTGTTTAATCACCGATTAAGAACGGATTTATTGGAAGGTCTTAGACACGCAACCATGGTGGCTCCACTAGTGACCTTCGCTTACGTCCAGCAATGGCTGACTACCCGAATCACCAGAGGCATGGCGAACATCCGGTACGTCAGCAATCCCAAGGACGAATTGTACCTAGAGTGGGACGCTCTAGCCTCCGCTCTGGACTCTGTAATTTCCAGAATTCTGCTAGTTAACGAGCGACCCAGTGTTCAAAATGGTTTAACTTTACTCGAACTTTGTCTCGGATACTCTCCAGAAGATCCTTGGCTGCTCTCAGCGCTTCTATCTTGCATATCAGCGCTCTTTGTCTTCCTGTCGATGTCAACTGGCTCCATGACCATGCCAGGAGTCGCGATACTTCCCGAAGTACTCAACAAAATTTTTGCGGCTCTTGTTTTTGAAGCCCCGGGAGAAGTTAAAGGCGAAAGGTCCAAAGCTACTAAGTGCGTACGCAGACATGCTGCTAGTATGATGGTCAAAATAGGCATCAAGTACCCACTTATCTTATTACCAGTCTTTGAAGTAATTCACACAACAGTACGCAGGTTAATTCAGTCGGAAAAATTGACCAGAATGGAAAGTGTCACTCTTTACGAAGCTTTGTTCCTTATTTCTAATCACTTTTGTGATTATGAAAGACAGTCAAGGTTTATTGCGGAGACAATTCATGAAGCTTCGAGGGAGTTTATTTTACTGGGCGCTGAAGCGTTCAAAGGACCGGAGGAGTTTATTCATTTTGTTGGGTTGAGTTGTCAGGTTAAAGATCGAGGGTTGAATCTTAACACGGTTAAAGATCATGAAGTTAAGGATCAGCACACGATTAATCGCATGAATCTTATGTACTGTATTAACACCATTTTAAGTGTCGTTAAACGGTGCTCAATTCCGGAGGATCCGGATAGAGCAGCTAGGGGCGGATTTGTGGTGGGTCATAGTGAAAATGGTAACCCGGTTTATAGAAATCCGGCAGCTTCTAATATTATTCCCGTTCTGCCGACTTTGTTTGCGCTGTTGAGAGCTATGAATGGACTCTTTACTCCTGCGGCGATGTTGTTACTCGCGGAGAGTTATAAAAAAGCTTATGATCTACTGGAGACTGAAAAAGCTCACTTGATGGGCTTGCATATTAATGTTGAAAATGATCTGGAAGCTGATCAGAGTAATTCGGGGAACCCCAGGCCGAAAATGCAGCAATTCTTGACTAATATTCATGATAGTTGTTATCATATGCTCGGCAGTGGATGTCATACTTTGGGGAGAGATTTTTATTCGCTGCCTGGGTTGTCTATTGCGTTGTTGAACTCTGTTTTTTCTAATCTGGAGGTAATTTTTTTTGTAGTTTTTAATTATTGTGTTGCTGGTGGTTGTGTATTTATGGATTTTTTATTGTTGTTTTTTTTTTTTTTTTTTTTTTTTTTTTTTAGGTCGTTCCTGATCATCGACTGAGACCAATAATTCGGGTGTTTTTGAAACCATTTATTTGTTCGTGTCCTCCAGCGTTTTATGAAAGTGTTTTAGTACCGATATTAACACATGTTTCTACTCACAGTAAGATATTTGTTATTATTATTGAAAAATTTACTGAGTAACTAATAATAATAATAATATTAGTTAAGAATTTTGAGCCAATTATCTATTATTAAGAGGATAAGAAAAATTTTGATTCTAGGATAGTAATATGATAAAATCGGTTTTTTTTTGTGAAATTTAGTGTCATTGCAAAGAACTTGACTTGAATTTGTGCCTTTTCAAGGTTTCATTTCATTCTTATCGATAATCAATTTATTATGATATTTAGGCTGCATTTGAAAATATCTCTAGATACATAATTAAGAAATTACCTTTTATCTTGTGAAATATTAAGATTTTTAGAGATATAAGGTCATCTCGATGTTACACTCATCGAGACCTTTCATTTGAGTACCCACATCAATTTTTCATATATTTTATATATTTATATATATAAATGTATGAAAGATATAAGAAAATGCATGTGGGTACTCAAATGAAAGCTCTGGATGAGTGTAACATCAGGATGAGCTTATATTTTTAAAAATATCAATAATTAAGAAATGACCTTGTATCTTAAGAAATATTAACATTTTTAAAGATATAAGCTCATCCTGATGTTACACTCATCGAAAGCTTTAATTTGAGTATCCACATCAATTTTTCATATATTTATATATATTATATATATGTATATATGAAAAATATATCAAAAATGCATGTGGGTACTCAAATGAAAGCTCTTGATGAGTTTAACATCGGGATGATCTTATATCTTTAAAAATGTCAGTATTTAAGACAGTACAGTGCAATTTGACAAAAGTCATTATTTAATAAACCAAAATTTTAATTTTTTATAGTTCACAAGTCACGGCAGTCACGTAGTGACTGCAAGGTTGCTAGTTATTATTATTATTATTATTATTATTATTGAATAATTTTTTAAATTAAATTTATGTAACCATTATTAATAATTAATAATTATAATTACAGTGTATCATAGACTAAGCGCTAAATGGCAATACATCACAGCCTTGTACGAATCAGGAGGCTTGGATGAAGATAACACCAACGAGCAAGAAGTAATAAACGACATGTTGAACAGAAACTTAACTCGTGATTTTATTGACGTACTAAAAGTAACTCTGATCGGTGGAACAGCGAGCGACGCAGCACCTCCAGACTCAATGGACCAAGACACGTCGAGCATGGCCGTTGACCAGACTCCAGTAAGAGGAAACAGTGTTATTGCGGAAGTTGTTAGTGAACTTGGCGCTTTTGTGTTACGGATTCCTGCAACTTGTCACAGCATTGTTCTATGTGTGCTCGGGTAAATTGAAATTTTTTTATTAGTTATAATTATTTAATGATTGAAATTAAAAAAATTTATCGACAAATTTGACTTATAAATTTCTTTTTTTTTTCTTTTCAGAGCTTTGGCTTGGAATGATTCAAACGCCAGTTTGAAAGCAACTATGCTGACAGGCCCAATAGTTCGCGCTCTAGCAGCTAATGGTAGCTTGACTCCTGCGATGGCATCCCACATCATGGTAGCAGTGCTCCAAGGACTCCAGCTCCATGGCCAGCATGAAGCAAACCAAGGATCACTGATAATCCTCGGGGCTCAGACTTATGAAATTCTTAGGCCCAAATTTCCTAATATCATTGAAGTGATGCAGCAAATTCCGGGTGTTAGTCCAGCTGACCTCCAACGTTTTGATGAAAAAATGGCTGTTATCAGTACTAAAGGAAATAAAATAGATAAGGGCAAGAAAGAATTATTCAAGAAACTTACTAATCAGGTAAGCTATTTTTTTATTAATAAAAAAGTGCGACTTAGACACGTAGATTTATTTAACGAATAAAAAATAAGTATTTAGGCTGCATTCAAAAACTCTCTATTTCTAGATACATAATTAAGAAATTACCTTGTATCTTGTAAACTATTGACATTTTTAAAGATATAAGCTCAACTTGATTTTACACTCATCAAGATCTTTCATTTGAGTACCCACATCAATTTTTCATATATTTATATATATATACATGAAAAATATATCAAAATGCATGTGGGTACTCAAATGAAAGCTCTCGATGAGTGTAACATCTAGATGAGCTTACATTGTTAGAAATATCATTATTTAGAAGATACAATGTAATTTCTTAAGTATTGATATTTTTAAAAATATAAGCTCATCCTGATGTTACACTCATCAAAAGCTTTCATTTGAGTACCCACATGCATTTTGATATATTTTTCATATATTTATAAAGCTCTCGATGAGTGTAACATCTAGATGAGCTTACATTGTTAGAAATATCATTATTTAGAAGATACAATGTAATTTCTTAAGTATTGATATTTTTAAAAATATAAGCTCATCCTGATGTTACACTCATCAAAAGCTTTCATTTGAGTACCCACATGCATTTTGATATATTTTTCATATATTTATATATATAAATATATAATATATGTAAATATATGAAAAATTGATGTGAGTATTCAAATAAAAGGTCTCGATGAGTGTAACATCAGGATGAGCTTATATCTTTGAAAATGTCAATAATTAAGAGATTACATTGTATCTTCTAAACTAATGACATTTTTGAAGATATAAGCTTATCCTGTCATTATACTCATCAAGACCTTTCATTTGAGTACCTACATGAATTTTTCAGATATTTCATATATTTATATATATCATGTATATGTATGTATGAAAAATATATCAAAAATGCATGTAGGTACTCGAATCAACGCTCTTGATAAGTGTAACATCAGGATGAGCTTATATCTTAAAAAATGTGAATATTTAAGAAAATACAGTGCAATTTAACAAAAGTCATTATTTAATAAATCAAAATTTTATTTATTAATAGTTCACAAGTCATGGCAGTCACATAGTGACTGCAAGATTGCTAGTAAAGATAAAAAGCCATATTAATTTAAAAATACTTAAAATGTTGTTTTTTATGTCGTACAAATTTTTCAAATTTTCAAAAGCACTAAAAAAAATTCGAAAAGTCAACGAATTATAGCGTAAATTAAAAATAATTGTATAAATTTGACAATTAATTTAATAAATAAATCTACCAAAAAATAAAATTTATACTTGATCAATAATTAATTTTTATTATTTAATTACAGTTAATCGGAAGAAGTATCGGACAATTATTTCGCAAAGAAGTAAAAATAGACAACCTACCCAAAGTTGAAGTCACTCCAAAGCCACAAGTCCAACGGGTTGATGAAATATCAAAAAACTCTGCTGATACAGGTTTGACTGCTCTATTTGCAGGACCTACGTAGCAAAAAGTCACCGACAACTGTGCAATGCACAGTTGGTCTAATTCAATGAATAACTTTAAGTTATTATAAGTCATAAAAATAACATTAATGATATTGAAATTGAAATTAAAATGAATGTAAAGATCTAGATCAGCCTTTGAAAGAATACGAATTCGCAGGAGAGACGCTCGGTTAAATTAAAAGACATGATCTTGGAATAGTTTCTGTAATGAATGCCATGGAGCCTCTTTCGCTGCTGGTCGACGAACGGCTCGTACTTGTATACAGCTATTATAGTTTATTCAGATAAAATTTCAACCAATCGATTCATAGGCAGTAAAGTACGTCGACAATTTTACATTTTTTTTTTTTGTATCTTCAAATTTAATTTTGTAGCTGCGGGTATTTTTTTATTACTGAATTTAATTTTTTTAGCTGCATTAAAAATAATTATTGAATTAATTTCTTCATTTTTTTGAAACAAAAAAAAAAAATTTTTAAACTCTTAATTTAAATTAAATTAAATTTTTGTGTTGTTTAAAAATAAATTTGAGTTTTTTAATTTAAACTTTGCAATAATTTATTTGAAAATTTTCTTACAGAAAAAAATTGATAATTAAATTCAATAATTAATATTAATCATTCCACTTGAAAATTGATGTTCGATTAATGCATTTATTTGTAATTTGTTTTTAAATAATTAAAGTGGTATTGCCACGTGCACAAATTGGTAACTTTAGTAAAGAACTTAAAATTAAGCATGAATTTTTTACAAAAAATTGAGGCATATTATTCAAATTAAATAATAAAATCTGATAATAGTTATAGTTACAATAAATAAAAATAGAGTTCAAAGATTTTTATTTAAAACAAAATGATCATCAATCTACTCATTTAATCATCTAATAATTTTTTTTACTTATAAATTATAAGTAAGTACATGTTGTTAATAAATCACATCGTTGTTAAAAGTCTATCGATTGAAAATAAATCGATTGTGTGTTTTCACGTTTTTTATATTCAAAATGAATCTATTGTATGAAAAGGATTGTTATCTGAATAATTGATAAAATTACAGATGTAAATCCTTTTACAATAATATTCCTGCGTTTAATAAGCTGCCAATTTCGTATGTAATAATATCGTTTTATATAACGGCTTATAGAACGATTATATTAAAATCTTGTATATATTGTATTGTAATAAAATAAAAAATTACAAATTAAATTTTTTTTATTTACTATAATTCATAAAAATCTATATTATGAAGAGAGTAAAAAAAGTTTTGTGTCTAGGATAATCATATGACAAAATCGATTTTTTTAGTGAAATTTAGTGTCATTGAAAAGGTCTTGATTTGAATTTGTGCCTTTTCAAGGATTCATATTCTCGCCGAAAGTCAATTTATTATGTATTTAACCTGCATTCGAAAATGCCCTATCTCTCGATACATAATTAAGAAATGATCTTGTTTCTTGAGAACTATTGACATTTTTAAAGATATCAGCTCATCCCGATGTTACACTCATCAAGACCTTTCATTTGAGTACCCACATCAATTTTTCATATATTTTATATATTTATATATATTATATATATGTATATATGAAAAATATATCAAAAATGCATGTGGGTACTCAAACAAAAGCTCTTCGCGTGTGTAACATCAGGATCTCTTTATATCTTTAAAAATGTCAATAGTTAAGAAATGACATTGTATATTGTCAACTAATGACATTTTTAAAGATATAAGCTCATCCCGATGTTACACTCATTAAGATCTTTCATTAGAGTACCCACATCAATTTTTCATATATTTATATATATATATATATATGTATATATGAAAAATTTATAAAAATGCAGGTGGGTATTCAAATGAGTGTAACACATCAGGATGAGCTTATATCTTTAAAAAGGTCAATATTTAAGAAAATACAGTGCAATTTAACAAAAGTCATTATTTAATAAACCAAAATTTTATTTATTTATAATTCACAAGTCACGGTAGTTAGTGACTGCAAGGTTCCTAGTTTTACGAATTTTTGTAATAAAATTTTTGAGATAAAAAATTGACATTTAAAAATTGAAAATGCAATTCTTTTAAAAATAATATTTTAGAACAAATTTTTTTGTCAAATAAAATTAAGAAATAGTTGAGTGATTACTAACTTCAATGCTATTAAATAAAAACTAAATAAATTTATAAATTTTTTTAAAAATACCTCGTTTTTTTTACCGCTAGAGGCGCTGAAATTCGCGTTTAAATAAAATTTAGCGCTCTGTTACAGCTGCTTGTAGCATATGCCGGAACAAAACAAATTAGTAAATACATTAGTATATATAAACATATAAATAACCAAATCATAATAAAATTAATATGAACAGCGATTATTATTCTACAATTTACGCTTGGTAATTAATATTTATTTTTATAAATTTATTTATTTATTTATTTTTTTTTAAAGATATTTATTTATAAAATATTCTTACAGGTTTGAAAGATGTGGAATTATATCAGATGTCCGGACGCATTTACGTCATAATTTAGTGAACGCTTTAAAAAGTACAGATATGACATTAAACAAAGAGAACAGTGGCCCGAAATCAGCAAAGCAGTATATTTATGATTTATTAATAGCAGAGTACCTGTGGAACCACAATTACGCGTATACATTGTCTGTGTTTGCAAGTGAAGCACCTTTACTGGTTAATTTCCGCAAGCATGTAAAGCCCGACTCTGAGGATGACAAACAGAAACTCCAAAATGATTATGTTACTCATGCTCTGGAAACGCTGGGCATCAGGCCCGATGAACCTGATGGTCAGTCTATTATCGCTGATTATGACAATAATGACATGCCATTATTGCTGACAATACTTAAGTTTATTTATAGAGGTAAATTTAGTCATACTGAAAGTGTTAAGACTGAATTAAAAAACTGTCAAACTCAAACTGATTTTAAAATATCGGAGGATATTTTGCGGGAGAAGAGAAAAATTATTAACGCTAGGAAAAAGTTGGTGGAGCAAAATGAATTTTATAATTCTAAGTTGAAGGAGTATGAAGATAAAATTAATAAACGAGCTGATATTGTTGGGGAACAGATGATTTTGTTGGATGATAAATTAGTTACTGCTCAGGTAATTTATTTTTAATAAATTAATTAATTATGATACTGAAATTGAGAGACATCTAATTATTTAAAAAATTTTTTTAACAAATAAGTTACAGTAAGAAAAATTTATTTTAAAAAATTTATCTATAAAAGGTTTAAAAAATTATAAATGCAATTTTTTAAAAATAATATTCTAAACCTAGTTTATTTTTCAAAAAAAAAAAAAAAATAAGACAATTGTCAAGTGTCTGCAGTTTTGACTATTAGTCACTATGTGACTGCCGTGCCTTGTGAACTATAAATAAATAAAATTTTGCTTTATTAAATAATGACTTTTGTTAAATTGTACTGTAATTTCTTAAATATTAACATTTTTAAAGATGTAAGCTCATCCTGATGTTACACTCATCAAGAGCTTTCATTTGAGTACCCACATGCATTTTTTGATATATTTTTCATATATACATATATATATATATAATATATAAAATATATGAAAAATTGATGTGGGTACTCAAATGAAAGGTCTTGATGAGTGTAACATCGGGATGAGCTTATATCTTTAAAAATGTCAATAGTTCACAAGATACAACATCATTCCTTAACTATTGACATTTTTAAAGATATAAGCTCGTCTTGATGATACACTTATCAAGAGCTTTCATTTGAGTACCCACATGCATTTTCATAAATACATATATATATATAATATATAAAATATATGAAAAATTGTGGAGACAAAATTCTTTTTATTTTCTTAATAATATAGATCATTAGAATATCTATTCACAATAGTAAAAAAAAGTAAATTTCTGATACCTTACCTTTTAACTTTTTATATATCGTAATTTCTACCTTCTGATTCTACTAATTTAATTTTTTTTTATTTAATTAATGATTTTATTCATTTTTCTACAGAATATGCTACAAGAAATAAATGAAAGAGAGTCAAAATTAAAAAAAGAAAAAGAAGAAAATGATAGATATATTTTTATTAAAAATCAAGAATTAATATCAAGAGAAAATTTACTTGCTCATGAAGCCAAAAGGTATTTTTTATTGTAATTTAATTCAATAATTAATTGTAAAAATATTCTACTTCTCATATTTTAAAAAATTAAATTTTATTATAAATTAATTATAAATTGTAGGCTTCAAAATGAACAAGATAGTTACAAAATATTCGAAACAAATTTAAAGAAGCTTCAAGAAGAACTCGCTAAAGTACAAAAAGAACTATCGAGTAAAAACGAAGAAAAAGTAATACAGATATGTACACACGAAGTAAGTACACAGACAGAAATAAAAGATTCTGAAAAAATTATAATCAACAATTGCGACGACGAGAAAAGACAGCTTCAGAGTCTCGTTCAAGAACAGCAATTGCGAATAGAAGAGCTCACGCTTCGAGCAATACGTCTGTCGCGGCAGCTTGAAGAAGCGCAGCTTTTAAAACCTGTGATTGAAGTAACGCGACCAGTCTTCTCGAAGACACTAACAACAGTCCTTAGTGAAAGCAGTTCTACTGATGATATTATCCAGGATGCTAAGCAACGTCTCAAAAGGCTGGAAGAGGAGAGCTTGAAGGCTGATCAGTCATATTTTAATTGTATTACCGGCTTGCCTTTATAATAGACATTTAATTTATTATTATTATTATTATTATTATTATTATTATTATTATTATTATGTAAGCACTAACTGAGTAGTAATTTGAAACACGAGTGATTTATTTATTTATTTATTTATTTATTGACAGGTTATTTTAATAAGAGATAAAAGATGAGTAATTATAATAATTTATTTTATTAATAAAAGACTGCATATGATAAATTAAGTATTATATAGTAAAATAAAGTTATTTGATAATTATTTATTTTATTTATTTATTTAGTTTTAAGAATTTTATTTATTCAATTCAAATTCAAATTTCATTTCTTAATTATTAATATCATTATTACATACAACGTTTAAGTGTAATATAAAATGTGATTCAAAAATCTTCTGTGATACATCATCTTCGTTTTGGGTCTGAACTCCTCCTAGTATTTCTTAGTTAAGGAACATATATATATATGCATATAAATAAATGAGCAATAAATTACTAGCAACCTTGCAGTCACTACGTGACTGCCGTGAGTTGTGCAAGATAAATAAGTAAAATTTTTAAAGATATAAGCTCATCCCGATGTTACACTTATCAAGAGCTTTCATTTGAGTACCCACTTGCATTTTTGATATATTTTTCATATATATATAT
>CAJNRD030001117.1:3381053-3400505 GCA_905319865.3 Cotesia congregata | reverse complement strand
TAATATATATAAATATATGAAAAATTGATGTGGGTACTCAAATGAAAGGTCTTGATGAGTATAATATCAGGATGATCTTATATCTTTAAAAATGTCAATAGTTCACAAGATACAAGGTTATTTCTTAATTATGTATCTAGAGATAGAGCATTTTCGAATGCAGCCTTAATACTTATTATTATAAATTAATGATACCAAATTTAACCATAAAAACCCACTTTATCATATAAATACACTGTCCATAAAATTTTACTTATTCTCTTAATAATATAGATTAATTTTTAAAAATTAGCTTTTATTAATAAATATGTAAAGGATATTGTTTATCTCTTCCTTCACGGCCCTCGCGTTCATGGGTACGTTCTTTTCCATACGGGGATTTTTCCTAAAAAAAAAAAAAAATTATCAAATTAATTTTCATATACATTCATAAATAAAATATATATAATTTATATAAAACCTACTTTAGGATAATGGTGTTTTTCTCGATGTTCTGGTAAGTCTCCATTTTGATGAGCTTTAGCTGTAATAATAATTTCTGGTTCATCTAAATAGTTTAAAAAAAAAAAAAAAAAAAAATTCTTACCTCTATCATCATCTTTTCTTCGTTTCTGTTCAGCTGCAGCCACTGCGTCATCCGTACGATCCTATTAGAATATTATTATTAAAAAAAAATTTTTCTTAAATATTTATAAGTATCAACCGATTATTGAAAAAAAAAAAAACTTACTCTTTTCCTGCCGAGTTTCTTCTCCCTTCTCAACTCTTTTTGCTCGTCACGAACTTTCGTCTTACTAGAGCGCTCTTTTTTCTCACTACTGCTATCCGTACGTCTGCTTTCCTTAGGAATGCTTTCTATTTTTCTTCTTTTCGGTTCTTTAAAGAAATTGTTCAAATTAATATAGAGTATGGATACCAATAAGTAATTAAAAAAAAAAAAAATAGTTGTATTAAATACCTCGATCGGGACCATCTTGAGCTTGACCAGAGCTAGCGCTGCTGTTGGACACACTAGAAAGATCACGGTCTAAATTATCAACGCCACTATAATAATGATCTTCTTTATAATATTTTCGATCTTTTTTATCCGTCGTATCATCCTCTTTTATTTCCTCTTTTTTTACATACTTTTCTTTGACTTCTGGCGCTTCTTTTGGTTCTTCTTTCTTCCGTGTTTTTTCAGTACTATCACTAAAAAAAAAAAAAATTATGAATAATTAATTTAAAAAAAAAAAAAAAAAAATAATAATAATAATAAATAAATAAATTTACTGGTAAGTTTGACTTGGAGTCCGTTTATCCCGTTGATCTTTAGTGTCTTTATCAACTCGTGTATCTCCATTGCTACTGACTTCTTTAGCAGTAACTCCATTGGTCGTTTTTTCAGAAGCTTCAGTATTGCTAGTTTCTTGCGTTTTTCCCGCCTGTTAAATCATCAAACTCAATATTAATAATCACAGTAATAAATTATTTACATTAAAAAAATTGTTAAAAAAAAAAAAAAATGACCTTATCACCAACATGATGAAAATCAGATTCACGAATCATTTGAGGCGCTTTCGCCTTTAATTGTCCACAATACGAAGTCGCGAGCACATGTAAATCTTGTCGCTGTCCGCGTTCTTCTTCACGTACCTTCTCAACTTTTCGCTCCAAAATTTGTGATAATTTAGCAAGTACCGGGAAGTGCGGTAAAATTTTTATCAATATAATTAAGGAATTACGTATTTGTACGTAGTCTTTCGAATCTAAACAGACAACAATTGCCTAAAATACCAAAACAAAATAATTATTAGTAAAATTTAGATAATATTTAATTTTATTATTTAATAATGATTATTGATTAATATTTTAGAAATAAAATTATACCTTGGTAATTTTATAGTGCCATTTATGACACACATGTCTGTAATTTTCAAATCCAACCATATCATTAGCTTCCGAGAATTGATTACTTACTCGGAATTTAGTAACAAATCCAGGATAATTGCTACATTCTTTATCAAATATAGCTTTTTCAGAATGCCATCTCATTACAGTTTCAAGCATGGCACAGAGAAAACGTCCGTAACGATTAGCTTCATTTTCCGTGCAAGAAGTTACTGAGTAAGTGATATCACAAAATAGCTTAGAATTTATAAAATAATTAATTAATTATTTGACTTATTATTTTATATTATTATGAATTTTAGTATTTAAAGATGACTTACTCTGTCGTAACATAAAAGAGTGGAAAAATTAGCAGTCTTGAGTGAATGGATAGTATGAACAAATTTAGCGCAGTACATCGCGTCAACAGTTGTGAAAGTACATCTTGGGAACAAACAAAGTTGTAAGAATTGTGTGATTGTTTCATTTTTTGCAGACTTAGCACTTCTTGATAAAAACCATGAATCTTTTTCTTGTCTAAAAAAAATATTTAATTCAATATTAAAATTTTATAATAAATTAAACATTAATTAGCAACCTTGCAATCACTACGTGACTGCCGTGACTTGTGAAATATAAATAAACAAAATTTTGCTGTATTAAGTAATGACTTGTTAAATTGCATTGTACTTTCTTAAATATTGACATTTTTAAAGATATAAGCTCATTTTGATGTTACACTCATCAAGAGCTTTCATTTGAGTACCCACATGCATTTTTTATATATTTTTCATATATACATATATATAAATATATAAAATATATGAAAAATTGATGTGGGTACTTAAATGAAAGCTCTTGATGAATGTAATGCCGGGGTGAGCTTATATCTTTAAAAATGTCAATAGTTCACAAAATACAAGATCATTTCTTAATTATGTATCTAGAGATAGAGAATTTTTGAATGCAGCCTAAATACTTATAATAAATTGATTATCAGTGAGAATAATGATATGAAACCATGAAAAGGCACAAATTCAAATCAAGACTTTTCCAACAATATCAAATTTAACCATAAAAGCCTATTTATCATCTAAATACACTGGGCACAAAATTTTGCTTATTCTCTTAATAATATAGATTAAAAATTAAATTACCGTAAATACGCAAAGACTTTTTCAACATGTTCTTCCTGTTTTCGTTTTTCATCCTGCAACTTTTCAATCAGCGCAGTGTAACGATCTTGTTCTTTTTTACCTTTGCTAACATTCTGTAATTTATAAATAAATTTAATTTCACTTTTTTAGACAAATAGAGTAGCAATAAAAAACGATAAAATAACCCTACCATGTCTTTAGAATCAGCAACTATGGCAGCTTGCTGTTTTAACTTGGTTATTTCACGATGATAACTGTCAGCGGGGACAAAGAGATCGTACATGGATAAGGACCAGAAAGTTACAAGGAACTGAGGTGAAATGTCTTCCCATACTTTTAGAGGGTGTAGGGGTCTAACAGACAGTGCTATGGGTGCCATTACGTTCTGAGCAGCTTCTGCCCATTTAGATTGCTTCAACGCCGAAGACATTTTTTTGTAATTTGGATCGGCTTTACGCAAAACGTCATACTTCATCTATAATATTTTTTACAATTAAAATTAAATATTCAATTATAAAATCAAATATTTAATTATGAAATAAAAATTTTAATTAATAGTAATTTGAGCTTACATTGATAGCATGAGCAAACATTGGACGTGCAAGGAAAAATGCTACATCAGCATGGATGTGATAATCTTGAAGCATTCCATGAATACTTGGTAATTTTTCAACATACTCATCTACTGTTAGTGTAGACCCTAAGAATGTACCAAATTGCACGAGCGTATCGTGACATTGATCATAAAGTTTTCCTAAAAAAAAAAATTTTTAACAAAATTAATTTTTTTTTATTAGATAAATTATTTTACAAATAAAAATATTTTAATTTTTAACTTAGATTTTTTATATTCTTACACATACACCTGTAAATGATTTTTAAAATCTGTTGAAAGATTAAAATTAATTAAACAGTTTTTTTTTTTTTTTTAAGCAACATTATTTTATCATTATTAGAGCCAAGATTTTTACTTTAATTTCAAAACAACAATTAATAATTAAGGGGTTACATGGCTTTATTTATTTCATTATTTATATAAAAAAAAAAAATTGTTGAAAATATGAAAAATTGTTAGCTGTCATATCAGCTAACTTTATTTTAATCCATGTAACTTTGTTCTAAAACTTTTTTTATAAGACCAATATTTTGGCTGTAATAATAAATATTAAAGCCATTCATTTTGAAATTAAGGCAAAAATCTTGGCTCTAATTGTTCATCAAATAAAACTTTTAAATAACTGAAAATAAATCATAAAAATTTTTGAAAATAAACTTACCAACAAGTTTGAGATGAGATTGGTCAGTTTCACGGTAAACAACACAATGTTTTTGCTGCGCCATCAACAAACACAAAGCAACAGCTAAATCATTTTCCGAGAGAGCTTCTTTAAGTCTCAGTGATGATTTTTTTGTATTACGAACTTGACTGAAATAGCCGGCTTCATTTTTAAGTAAATCGCCACCAGCCATCGCGTCTAATTGATCAGAGGTCATTTCTTCAGCAGCTTCCACTCCTGCCATTTTTTGGACGATTTCTTTGAGTATCAACAGATCCAAACTACGAAAAATAATTATTAATATAAATCAATTTTTATTTATATAATATATAATAATTGATCTTATAATTAAAATGTACACCGGGGTCGAGAAAACTTGGAAGCTTAGAGGAACTTTAAATGAATTACTCTTGATTGTAATTAAAATTAAAAAATACTCCGAGTCTATTGCCAGCCGAATAAATTGATCACGATTTCTTGTATTTAAATAAAAAGATTTCCATTAACTCACATGACTAGCGATCTCTAAACAATCCTCGTTAAAATAATGGCTGAAATTAAATTTAAAAACTTAAGTAGTCTATTCTATTGTCTAAGTATAGAAAAAAAAATTTTTTTTTAGTTCAAGAAAGCAGAAACAAAAAAAGTAAGCCAGGAATTTAAATACCACAAACCATTTAAATCCACTGGCATTGAAAGAATTCTTGAAAAAATATTCCTTGAGTAAACAACGTGACGTAGATAGATCTGGTCATAGACATCGAAGAATTTTTGTAAATTCCACATCGACATTAACATATATATACATAGATCAAGTAATTAGTAAATGGCTTATGTTTCCAAGAATTTGACCCCGTGATATTTTTCCTATTCTTGTTTACATTTATCCATTTTTTTTTGTTATAATACCTTTTCTGTGCTTTCAGTTGATTAGCAACATACTGAAGCAGCCCGGTCAATTCAATGTTGTACTTTTTAAATATCGCGCCGCAGAAAGACGCCAAGGACTGCAGCCAAAGTGAAATACTATTGCCATCGTGCTTTAATCTGTCACGATCTGCACCAGCTAATGCTTCTACTAGACAGTAGCCCAATACGTCGTATGAAATGTTAGTTAAATATTTAAGTGAATCCACTACAGGTCCTGAAAGTTATTTTGTCTGTTAATATATGTCCAAGTAAGGTAAAAGACCCCTGTTATTGACACTGGCAATTTTATTTCAATTAAAAAAACAAATCAACTCTATCAAATTGATAAATATAATTTTTGAATTATAAATTTTTAGATAATTAATTTTTTTGAGAACATTTTATTTTTTTAATTGGAATATAATTGCAAGTGTCAAACAACTAGACCACTGTCAATAACTGGGTCCTTTATCTTATATTTACATGTATTTATATATACTTCACTGAGAAAAAAAATTTCTTTTGAAAAAAATTAGCAATGTTGTAATAAGAAATTAATTTGTTAAAAATGTTAAATAATTTTATTTGTCAGCTTAAAAAATTAAAATTTTTCTCACAATAATTTTTTTGGTGAGAAAAAGTTTATTAGATTTGAAAAAAAAAAAAAAATTTTAAATAGACGGCTTGTAAATTTTTTTTTTTTCCAAATCAAAAAATTTTTTTCAACAAAAAAGTTACTGTCAAAAAAATTTGGTAAATTTACATGTAAGGTCAACCATTTTCATTTATGATAATAAAGTTAGAGTGACAACAACCAGAATCAATAGAAAATTGAAAATGTTAATTTTTCACGTAGATATGGCCAAAAATTGGGTGGACTCCACTTGTAAATAATTGCCAAACTTTTTTTTCAACAAGAAAGTTACTACCAAGAAACTTTTGATTTCTTGAGCTAAAAATAAAAATTGTTTAAAATTTTCACCAAATTTTTTTCAAAAAAAAATTTTTTTCTTAATCTAACCCTTCAGGACATGGGCTATGAGATATTTTCTCACGCGACAACATTTAACATAATGAATGTCGCTGCAGTGTAAGTGAGCCACTAAAATATACCCATATACTGACGGCTTAAACAATTTTTTTATCCTTTAAAAAACTTACCGATCAAATTATCATAAAGTTGAATTTGAATAAGAATATAATCAAAAAGAACTCCAGGAGACGAGTGAGTAAGTTTGCCAATAGACCTTCCGACAGGTTTAATAGTCTCTTTACTAACGCGCTTCATGATAGCTTTGATTTTTTTCTGAGCGTCAGCACGTTTCCTCAACAAAGCCGCGTGCTGAAGAGGAGTATCATTCTTCCACCTTGCGTACAGACAATACCTATTTTGATACGGAAAGTACTTAAGAATGTTCCACATTTCCTCCGCGACACAGCAATTGCAGTCCATGAAAGATAGTGAGGGTAGCAGAGCAACGTCAAGAATAGTAATTATGTCATAATAAATAGTATTGGATTTATCGAGCGGTTGTTTGCCCGAGTCCAGCGGACACTCTTTGATAGCAACGTGACACAACCTCATTATTTTGTACATAAGAATAGGATCGTGGTGTAAATTAGGTCCCAAAATAACCAACATAGGCAGCAATTTATCATGAAGATCCGCGATGCTTTTCATCGGCTCCGGAGCTAACCTGGACGTCGGAGGTTCAATTTTACGCCCGGGTAATTTCGGAGTTACAACGCAGTGCTTGCGATAGACCGGCTCGATTAAAGACTGGATCAATTTGCACAGAGCAAGTGCAATAGGTCGTTGATCAGTCATACAGTGGTCGGGTAATTTATTAAACAATTTATGAGCCACGTCCCAAGCTCCGATTTCAAGCAAAGCTTCGCAGAGTCCGAACCATTGATTGCCGGTGTATTTATCAGGAATGACTTCCTTTTCTTCCACTGGAGCTTCTTCCTTGTCCCTCGTTGATATCACGCTCATTTTACTTACGTACTCTTTAGCTTGACGCATCGTCTGCTCGTGGTCTTTTCTTATCACTTTGTCGTCAGGCACCAGCCACGGTAAAATGTTATCCAAGTCTATCACTCCGTGCTGGAGCATCAATGCAGTGACCTTCTGCAGGGAAAAAGGCGTCGCTTCGACATTTCCGCCGTATTTAAAACCCAATACTTCACACAGTACTTGGTGGTCGCTCATGTATGACCTTATTAGTGGGATAAACAACGCGTCATCCTGCGGTCTGTTTTCAAAGGTCTCGAGTATTATATCTAGCACTCGATTAGGATCGAGATTAAAGCAACCTGAGAATAAATTATCGTCATCAATTTAGATACTATGGTGTAAATATTTTTTTGTGCTTATGATTTATCCTTAGAGAATTTTAAGAAGGAATTATTTTATTTAGTAGTGTAGTGGATTGGAGTTATATTATCAAAAAGTCATACCAATTAAGGACTTTACGATCTCCAATGTTGTTATCACTTGATCCGGGGATCTTTCTTGATTTAATTCTACTATTAGTTTTGAATAACCTTCACTTTCTTCACGGAACAAATTAAATTTACGCTGCTTGTAGCTGGAATTAATTCAATAAATTAAGTTACATTCTATAGTATAATTTTTTTTTTTTATAATGCTAAAATTAGCAGATATCTGACAATAATATCTTGGATAAAATTTTATCCCAGATTGAAAAACTGGCTCTTAGAATTTTTATAATAAATTTATTGTAAAAAAAAAATATTAAGAGAAAAATTAATTGCAACTTTAAAAGAGGACATAAATAGGGAACTGTGTATATATGTTGCCAAGATCGAAAGATTGTTTAAAGAGAATGAGTGTCACAATATAGAATGTCAGAAAAAGACTGTCATTGATATTAATGTATAGATATTAGGTTAATATAAGTATGAAATAGTATAAATAGTATTGTAATGCGACTGTGATATGTGAAGAATGAATTGTGACAAGAGTTAAAAAAAAAAAAAAGAGAGTACGAATATGTTAAAAGTTAAATCTAAGTTAGTGTATATACAAATGTAAATAATTAAATTAAGACATAAGATTTGTAAAAAAACGGTATGTGATACAAATAAAAACGATATTCTATTCTATTCTATAAAAAAAATATTTTAAAAAATTCGCATTTATAATTTTCTTAAATTTCTACGTGAAATTTTTTTTCGTTGTTTAATTGTTATAAAAATCTAAAAAATTGTTAGATATCTGTGAAATTCAGTATCATTTTTTTAATAATAAAAGTGAATACGTACTAAAGTTTAGTTTTAACTTTGATAAATTTTGTTTGAAAATTACGGTTCTTTAAAGTACCAACATCCTGGAGGGTATCAATTTCAAGACGTTCCTTCAAAGTTCTGTCTGTTAAAAACTAAAAAATTTTTTTTTCAATTAAAAATCCGTCATTTGATGAGAATTTATAATGGACTAATAAAATTTATCACTATTCATATCTCAAACCTTTTCGCTTTCTTTTACGATATAGTAAAAATTGTTGCGGTTGTCGTTGACCACTTCTGCATCTATCAGGGCAAATATGTCCGCGACTGCCGACGCCACGCTGGGATCGATGGTCTGTAAAAATACAAATAATTATAATTAATAATTGTAAAAATTGAATCACATTAATATTAAAAATTTTTTAATGTTATTTAACAAAAAAATTTGTCCTAAAATCTGATAATTTAAAAAATTTTTTTAACAAATAAATTACAGTAAGAAAAATTCTAAGTCTAATTTTTTTTTATTATGAAACTGAAATCAGCAGACATTTTTTATTATGACATTAAAGTTAGTCACTTTCATTTTAGTAAATAACACTTTGTTATTAGGAATTTGTACAAAGAAAATAAAAAAAATAGGAAATACAGTAGCAAGTATTCATAGAAAGAATAAGATGACACTGGATATCATCCCAGATTATACTCAGTGATATTTGATGAAAATAAAGTTAGCCGGCATCTAAAAATTTATATGATTTGTTTTATTAAAAAATTATTACAAAAAAATTTTTTCACTTGTAAAAAACTTCAAAAACTATAGGTGCAATTTTTTAAAAGTATTTTTTAGTTATAATTTAATTAATTTAAGCAAAATAAAAAAAATACAAAAAATAGTCGGCTAACTTTATTATTATGATATTTGTAATGAAAAACAAATTTCAGATAGTAGTTAAAAAAATACCACATTATACTGCGTGATATCTGGATTATACTAGCTACTATCTGAGTTTTTTTTACTCAGTGATATTTGATGAAAATAAGTTAGCCGGCAATCTAAAAATTTATATGATTTGTTTTTATTAAAAAATTATTACAAAAAAATTTTTTCACTTGTAAAAAACTTCAAAAACTATAGGTGCAATTTTTTAAAAGTATTTTTTAGTTATAATTTAATTAATTTAAGCAAAATAAAAAAATCAAAAATGTCGGCTAACTTTATTATTATGATATTTGTAATGAAAAACAATTTCAGATAGTAGTTAAAAAAATCCACATTATACTGCGTGATATCTGGATTATACTAGCTACTATCTGAAGTTTTTTTTCACTTAGTGTAATCTGGGATTTTATCCAGTGTCATCTTGTTCTTTTTATGTAAATTGACCATTTTTTAATTGTTTTTTAACAAATTTGTTGTGAAGAATTATTTAAAAAAAAAAAATTGCAATTTTAATTTTTTTTCAATTTCTACATGTCAATTTTTTTTGCAATAATTTATTTGTTATAAAATTATAAAATTAATTTTAATAAACATTAAAACAAAAAAAATTAATTTTTAAATAATAAATAAAATTACCACAAGTTCTGCTAGAGTAGAAACAACATTGTCTTTTTTGAGAGTCCCCTGGCTGCCGTTTGAGATCAATTCGTATAATCCTCGTAGCCATTCTGTAATAAACGAGTGATTAGTAACCTATCAAATAGCTACAATTAAAAAACTGTCACTTGGACAATTATTAGAGCTGATAAAAAATAATTACCTGTGGTGTTGCCTTTCGTGAATTCGTTCTTGAATATCTTGAGGCTGCAAACAGTTGTTAATGGACAATTAACTCTTCAGTAGAGTGATAAACGAAGGTACTAAAGTTGCAACCATCAAAAATATGTTTTTTTTTTTTTTTTTTTTTTTTTTTTTTTTTTTCTATAGATATTAATTATTTACTTGATACTTATAAAGATTTACAAATACTGAATTTGTTTAAGATTTATACATTCACATAAATTTGACGAATGAATCAATATTATAATCGTGTCACTCTCGTGATCTTGTCTACCACTTACTAATCATTTTTGCCATGCTTATCCCATGATTTCCATAACTCTGATTTCCACAATTTATCAACCGCCATAATATCTAATTAATAAATACAACTTATTTAGATAGTAATTTTAAAAAAACAAACGCATCAACATCACAGGTCTAGTGAACTATTAATATGTAATAATAAAACTCCGTAGTATATAATCACGTTGTATATTTTTTTCACTTAAAGATCCTGCCTGCTGGCTTGCTTGTAGCCGTTCGTTTTTGCTGTTGAGTATAGTCGCGTTTGCGTTCCTACAACGTATTTCTCTTTACGGTGGCGTCCTCAACTTGTTTTTTTTTTATTTTCTAAAATGGCCACCGACTGCAGCGCTAATTTTAAAACTAAAATTAAAAAGTTTGGAAAATCCAAAAGTGCACGCCTCATAACGCTCATTCATTTTTTAAGAAAAAAATTAATTATGAAAATTAATGTAGCACATATTTAATAATTAAAAAAATGTTATAGCAAATAAATTATGGTCTTGACATTTAGAAATTTAAAAAAATAAAAAATGCAATTTCTTTATGAAAATAAAGTTAACATTTAACGTCAATTTATTATTTATATTTATTTATTTATTTATCAATAATCACTTATTATTGTTATAAGGAATTTATTTTTAAAGAGAACTACGTGTTAATTAACTTTAAAATATTAGACTAAAAATTTCACTACCGAGACGTCAAATTATCTTTTCTATTCTAATAATTATTATTATTATTATCAGATCACTTGTACAATTTTTACTATTTTCATTGAACGCAAGTAAATGTGTCTTACTTCCATAGCGCTGCACAATAATTACTATTTTACTATTGGAGGAAAATATTCATTTGAATATTCGGCTAAAAATTAGCGGGAAATTCAAAATTTATCGGAGTTTTTTTTTATTTTCAAGAAGAAATACAAAAAAAAAATAATAACAATTAAAATAATAATATTTTAAATATATCAGCTGATTATTACACAAAATATTGGTAAGACTAAATTTTTTATTTACTTTTGCACACCTCATAGTGCGAAGCGCTTTATACTCGACTCGTCAAGGTCAAGTAATTATGATAATTTAGTTAGCCGACATTTAAAAATTGAAGAAAATTTTTTTATTGCAAAGAAAGATTACAAAAAAAAAAAAAAAAAAAAGAAAAAAAAATGTCATTTGTTAAAAAGATGAAAAACTGTAAGTGCAATTTTTAAAAAATATTTTTTGTTCTAATTTAATTACACAATTTATTTATGACGTTAAAGTTAGCTGTCACTTGACAATTTTTTAATTTTACTTAACAAAAAGATTTTTTCCAAAAAATTATTTTAAAAAAATTATGACACTGAAGTTAGCAGATGAAAATTAAATTAGCCGAAATTTAAAAATTTTTAGAATTTTTTTTTATTGAAAAAATCATTACAAAAAAATAAAAAAAAAATTGCACGTCTAAAAAACTTCAAAAACTGTAAGTGCAATTTTAAAAAAAATTTTTTTGTTCTAATTTAATTATTAAAAAAAAATCAAAAAATTTAGAACGTCGGCTAACTTTAATGACATCATAGTTTATTAAAAAAAAAAAAAAAATTATTAAATGTCTACTAAATTTACTTTCATATTAATTAATTTTCATGAAAATTAATGTAGCACATATTTAATAATTAAAAAAATGTTATAGCAAATAAATTATGGTCAAAAAAAAAATAAGAAAAAAAAATTGACATTTAGAAATTTAAAAAAATAAAAAATGCAATTTCTTTATGAAAATAAAGTTAACATTTCAAAATTTTTAGAAATTTTTTTATCCAAAAAATTACAATTAAATAATTAAAAAAAAAAATATCACTTGTTAAAAACTTGAAAAACTATAAGTGCAATTTTTTAAAAAATCTTTTTAGTTGTAATTTAATTAAAAAAAAAAACAAAAATTTTTAGACGTCTGCTAACTATGTCATTAAAGTTAGCCGACGTTCTAAATTTTTTGATTTTTTTTTAATAATTAAATTAGAACAAAAAAATTTTTTTTAAAATTGCACTTACAGTTTTTGAAGTTTTTTAGACGTGCAATTTTTTTTTATTTTTTTGTAATGATTTTTTCAATAAAAAAAAATTCTAAAAATTTTTAAATTTCGGCTAATTTAATTTTCATCTGCTAACTTCAGTGTCATAATTTTTTTAAAATAATTTTTTGGAAAAAATCTTTTTGTTAAGTAAAATTAAAAAATTGTCAAGTGACAGCTAACTTTAACGTCATAAATAAATTGTGTAATTAAATTAGAACAAAAAATATTTTTTAAAAATTGCACTTACAGTTTTTCATCTTTTTAACAAATGACATTTTTTTTTCTTTTTTTTTTTTTTTGTAATCTTTTTTTGCAATAAAAAAATTTTCTTCAATTTTTAAATGTCGGCTAACTAAATTATCATAATTACTTGACCTTGACGAGTCGAGTATAAAGCGCTTCGCACTATGAGGTGTGCAAAAGTAAATAAAAAATTTAGTCTTACCAATATTTTGTGTAATAATCAGCTGATATATTTAAAATATTATTATTTTAATTGTTATTATTTTTTTTTTGTATTTCTTCTTGAAAATAAAAAAAAACTCCGATAAATTTTGAATTTCCCGCTAATTTTTAGCCGAATATTCAAATGAATATTTTCCTCCAATAGTAAAATAGTAATTATTGTGCAGCGCTATGGAAGTAAGACACATTTACTTGCGTTCAATGAAAATAGTAAAAATTGTACAAGTGATCTGATAATAATAATAATAATTATTAGAATAGAAAAGATAATTTGACGTCTCGGTAGTGAAATTTTTAGTCTAATATTTTAAAGTTAATTAACACGTAGTTCTCTTTAAAAATAAATTCCTTATAACAATAATAAGTGATTATTGATAAATAAATAAATAAATATAAATAATAAATTGACGTTATTGTTAAATGTAACCAAAAAATAAATAATATGAAAATTTTAATGATTTAACACAATACTTGGAATAATTAAAAAAATATTGAATTTTAATAATCAATGCATGAATAAATAAATAAAACTATTTTAAATGAAACTTAAACTTAAAAAATGGTATCGATAATTAAAAATCAATTGTTAAAACATCTGTCAAGGTATTTATTTATTTTTTTAAAAAATATTTTAATAATTGGGTCATGTTCTGATTTTAATAATTATTATTTTTTAGGTTTACTAAAAACCTGTCAGTTGATCAAATAAATTGGAGCACTTTGCGAGGCGAAGGAGAGTTGTCAAACTTGGAGTTAGATGAAGCTGTGCTAACAGATTTACTTGAGTTGCCATCGTGGTTAAAGTTGACAAATGCTTGGTGTAATAAAGTAATATTACGTGTACAATGGACCAAGCTAAAAAGTGTGCCTATATTTTTGGTAATTAATATTTTTTACTATGAAAATTAAGTTAGTCGGACATTTAAAAATTTTTTATTGAAAAAATGATTAAAAAAAAATTTTCACTTGTAAAACACTTTAAAAACTGTAAGTGCAATTTTTAAAAAATATTTTTTTGTTCTAATTTAATTATTAAAAAAAAAATTTTAAAATTAAAATCGTCGGGTAACTTTACTATTATTTTTTTACTCTAAAAGCTGTGAATAAAATAAAGTTAGCTGATATGACAGCTAACAAATTTTTTTTATTGAAAAATATGAAAATTAAATTAGCTGACATCTGGAAATTTTTGTAGTTTATTTTATTGAAAAATTACTAAAAAATAAGTAAGAGAAAAAATAAAAAAAATTAGACGTGCAGTTTTTAATGGAAATAAAGTTAGCCGGCATTTGAAAATTTTTAGAAATTTTTTATTGAAAAAATTTCAATTAAACAATTAAAAAAAAGTCTGCTAACTTTAGTGTCATCAGTTTTTAATAAATATTTTTTTTAGTTCTAATTTAATTAAGGGGTTACATGGGTTCCCTCCGGGAAAAAATGGCCTATCTTCAACAATTTTTTTTTAATAGAAAAAATGAAATATTTTATTCAAACTTTTTACTGTCTTAAAGATAAATGTTTAATAAGGGATTACTGAAATTAAAAAAAAAAATATTAAAAACTTTGCTCATGTGACGTCATTTCCAGCGAGCCCCTAGCAGCAGAACTCCTAGCAGGATTATTTGAAGTGAAAAAAAAAAAATATGTGCTTTAGTTAAGACTTCAAACTAGGTCTTGAACGAAGAAAAAAAATGAAACTTGGATTTTTGGCAGAGGTTTTTACAAAAAGATTAAAAATTTGGCTAAAATTTCGCGGCATTTTTTTTTTTTTAATTAGTTGTAATTGAAAAAAAAATCCTTCGTTCAAGACCTTGTAAATTATATCTCGAAGACCTGTCTAAAATTTCATCAAGATCGGTTGAGTAGTTCTCGAGAAATCTTGACCACCGTCTTTAAAAACATAGTTTTGAGAAAACCGCGTTTAAAGTTTTGAGTGACAATACAACAGCGCCTTGAGCTTGCAACTTTTTAAAACTGTATCTCTGAAACTATTATTCGGATCGATTTATATATATATATATATATATATATATATATATATCGCTTATATTTTATACTTTACACATTGGGTTTATTTTTATATGTGTTTGTTTTTATCTACATATTTAGATATCGAGAATAATGGTTGAGTCAAAATCACCGACTTGGCAACGGTGTGATTTACGTATGACCAGAGTTAAGGATCCTGATAGAGGTCAATTGTTGATATTTAAAGAGCTGGAATGGCAAACTGTTCGAATAGAGGCCCAAAGTACTATCGATCAAAATTTGACACCTTTGAGACTGTTAACTAATCAAGCGCGGTGTCGGATAACTATCAAGAAACGTCTATCAGGTAAATAATATCAATAAATTTTAGATTTTTTGATATTTATCACAAGATACATAGTTGACTTTTTAAATAAATTTTGAAAATAATAGTGCTGTCACAGGATCAATTACAAATAATATAATTGACAAATCTGACGGAATAAATTTATAGAACCAACAAACTATTAAAAACTCCTCCAAAAACTTGACATAAAAAATTGACTACTAAAAAATATATAAAACCAAAAGGCACTAATTCTTATCAAGACCTTTTTGATGATACCAAATTAAGCTTTAAAAATTCCTTTAAAAATAATAATATGCTCGTCATAAAATTTTCCTTACTCTCTCAATTATTTAAATCATAAATGACTATCGCTGAAAAAGTATCAAACCCAATTTACGATAAAGATATACCCGTTGCTAAATTTTTCTTAGTCTCTTAATTATATAAATTAATTTTTGACACAACCACATTGACATGTACAAAACAAAATAAATAAATAAACAAATATTGTTTATCGCGAAATTCTAATCTATTTATAACTACTTCGAAAACTTATCATAATAAATTAACTATTGCTGAAAAGCATATAAAAACATTGAAAAGGCACAAATTCAGGTCTAAACCTTTCCAATGATACTGATTTTAATTTAAAAAATTCATTTTATCATATAAATATACCGGAGACAAAATTTTTCTTGTTCTCTTAATTATATAGACTAGCAACCTTGCAGTTACCATGTGACTGGCGTGACTTGTGAACAATAAATAAATAAAATTTTGCTTTATTAAATAATGACTTTCGTTAAATTGCACTGTACTTTCTTAAGTATTGCCAATTTTAAAGATATAAGCTCATCCTGATGTAACACTCATTAAGAGCTTCCATTTGAGTACCCACATGCATTTTTGATATATTTTTGATATTTATTTATATATATATATATATATATATATATATATGTGAAAAATTAATGTGGGTACTCAAATGAAAGGTCTCGATGAGTGTAATGTCGGGATGAGCTTATATCTTTAAAAATGTCAATAGTTCACAAGATACAAGGTCATTTCTTAATTATGACTATCCTGGAGACAAAATTTTTCTTATTCTCTTAATAATATAGATTATTCATTTTTTAGATTGTTTTGTGATGGGATCCCGACTAGTGATAATTCTCGATGATCTCTTATGGGTCCTTACGGACTCTCAATTAAAAGCAGCTTTACATTTTATCGATTCCCTAGGAAGTCTTATTGAAAAAGCGACGACTATTGAAAGAAAGATAAAAGCCGCGAGAAAACTCGAGGTATGTAATTGGAATTCTTATATTGAACTTATAGTTAGTAAATTAAATAACCTAAATTCTTTTTATTTTTTTCTTCCAAGGTTTTGCCTGAATACCAGGCACAAATATCTCAGCAGTCAAGAAGCCAATCAAAAGTACCTTGCAATACAGCGATATCAAAAATTTTTATGCGTTATGACGTAGTTGAAACTTCTTATCACTTTCTATCACAACGAATTGATTTACATCTATGCGACGATCCTGGAAGTATGATTGCTTTTTATCAATAGAACTTTATTAGTCTTCTGATTAAATGAAAAATTTTATTTTATTTCAATTGCAGCTGGTAGATCTTCGTACCCGGAATTGAAAGATGGAGGAGCTTTACAGATATCATTGATTAAATTCCAAATAGATTACTATCCATATCACTTAGCGATGTCTGACAGAAAACACTGGGCTAAGTATCGAGAAAATACAATGCCTCATGCCCAGTGGCTGCAGCAGTCTTTTAATTCATTTCGCGGACAATTTATGGATTTAATTGACGCGGGCCAAAAGCAGTCCAGAAAAAATAGCGGTAATTTTTAATTCTTAAAAAATTAAAATTTTGCTTAATTAAATAATGAATTTGGTTAAATTGCACTGTATTTTCTTAACTATTAACGTTTTTGAAAATATAAGCTCATCTTGATGTTACAGTCATCAAGAGCTTTCATTTCAGTACCCACATGCATTTTCATATATTTTTCATATATACATCATATACATATATATAAATATATAAAATATATGAAAAATTGATGTGGGTATTCAAATGAAAGATCTCGATGAGTATAACATCGGAATGAGCTTATATCTTTAAAAATGTCAATATTTTACAAGATACAAGGTTATTTCTTAATTATGTATCTAGAGATAGAGCATTTTCGAATGCAGCCCAAATTCTTATCATAATAAATTGTCTATTAGTAAAAATGAAATGAAACCTTCTTATTCTTTTAATAATATAGACTTTTATTATTACATTTATTTTATTTTATAGGCAACGAATCAAAAAATGACGATAAATTAAAAAGCGATCAGCAAACACCTTTATTGGAACATGAGCATAAAAAATTACAGAAACAAGCTAGCACAGTTGGCACCGGGAACCCAATAAAAAATTATGTGTTGGAACAATTGTCTACGCTCATGACTACGTGTATTGTCATAAGAATTTATGACCTAACTATTTACAAAGTTACTACTACGACAAGAAAGCCGATCACTAAAGAATTTTTGACAGGTAAACACTCACAACTCATAAATTACACTTATGTTATTTATTTACAAAAGATAAATTCACTCCTTGAATGGAAGAATCTCTTTAATAGAAATACCGTAAATTAAAAATACTAAATATTTTTATTATTTTTTTTTTTTAGTTAAAATTTATTTGAATATTTTTTAAATAAATAATTATTTTTTTTATAATTGTTCATTTAAATTAATTATTGTTTGTTAATAAATAAACAGCGCAAACGAGGAAGAAACATCCTACAGGTATTCTGTCGATTGAGTGGATAAAAAGCACGTAAAATTTGTCACTAGTTATACATAATATATCTTCATTTATAGTTCCTAGTTAGTCAACATATTTTAGTTTTTAGAAAAAACCAAAAATATTTTTTTTTTATTATTTGTCCGTAATATTATTATTTTATTATTAGATTTCCTGTTTCACCTGTAATAAGTTGGAGCTTTCTACCCTAAAAAAACTACATTAGTTCATGAAAAATTAGGAAAACACCTCATAATATTTTTTCAATTTTTATCATTTGTTTAACTTTATTTATTTTTTTCAGGTGACCGTGAAAAATTTTCCCTGCCAGAAGATGTTACTATTTTACATGCAGAGTTTACTTATTATTATTATCCTGGTGATTTAATATTCCCATGTGAGTTATAAAAAAAAAACATGTTAGATTTTTATTTAATCGACAGAATATTAATTAACAATAATAATAATATTTATCAACAGTACCACCGCCAAAATTTTACGTCCAAGTAAATCCTATCCAGATAAACTACGATATATACAGCTGCCTGTGGTTTAATTCATTTTTACTGAACCTCTACAAATCACTGGCGTCAAATGAAAATAAAGCCAATGCTGTTAATGATATTAATATGTACTTCGATGTCAAGTTAGAAGCAATATTACCTCGGGTATTTAATTTATACATTTAAAAATATTTAACTAAGTATTTTAATTTGATAATAATTGTATCTATTGATAAACTAATATAAATATTAATATTTATCCAGATAATTGTTGAGTCGCAAAACGACTACCCTAATCAACGTGATCGTCCCAAGTCATTGAATATTCAAACATCACGTGTAACTCTTACGAATGTAAGGTCTGCTGACAGCAAATCATCACGTACTGACTTGGCTGAGTGCTTAAATGCTTTGCAGATGGGACAGATGTTTTTTTCTTCGGATTTTCCTAGCAATAAGAATGATTACCACATTGTTACTGATAGATTTTCGCGTCACTGCGCAGGTAATTTTTTAATACATATATTAAATATTTTTTAAAAATATAATTATTCAAATAATAATGAAATTTAACTGTATTAAATAAATTACTTTTGTTAAATTGCACTGTATTTTTTTAAATATTAATGTTTTTAAAGATATAAGCTCATCCTGATGTTATACTCATCAAGAGCTTTCATTTTCGTACCCACATGCATTTTTGATATATTTTTCATATATATATATATATATATATATATA
>CAJNRD030001117.1:3333389-3380583 GCA_905319865.3 Cotesia congregata | reverse complement strand
TTTTCATATATATATATATATATATATATATATATATATGAAAAAATTTATGTGGGTACTCAAATGAAAGGTCTCGATGAGTGTAATCTCAGGGTGAGCTTATATCTTTAAAAATGTCAATAGTTCACAAGATATTTGTTATAATTGCTCTGTACTTTCTTAACTATTGACATTTTTAAGGATATAAGCTTATCCTGATGTTACACTCATCAAGAGCTTTCATTTGAGTACCCACATGCATTTTTGATATATTTTTCATATATACATATATATAATTTATATAAATATATAAAAAATTGATGTGGGTACTCAAATGAAAGGTCTCGATGAGTGTAATCTCAGGGTGAGATTATTTCTTTAAAAATGTCAATAGTTTACAAGATACAAGGTCATTTCTTAATTATCTAGAGATAGACACAAAATTTTTCTTATTCTCTGTATAACGTAGATAATACCAATAATTACTCTCTTCTGCTCCTTTTGAGTCTACCTCTTAATTTCTTTCATTATTATTATTATTTTTTTAATTATTAATCTTTTACTATTTTAAAAATTTTTAATATTTTATCCAAAATAACAATAACAATATTTTTCAGGCACAGACAACGTGAGATCCTACCCATCAAACTTCAAAATAAACTCCCTCGAAGACATAATCGGAAAACTCCACAAAAAATTACTCTGGCTCGAATGCAAGGACATATGGTGCTTAAATCTAGAACCTGTATGGGCAGATTTCTACGGCGTCCGGGCCGTAGGTATGAACCGGCCAGTCCCACTACTCGACGCGTTTCCCGTAACAGTCTGGCTTCACATTACCGACAACAACAATTCATCCTCCACCTTGCCTCTAAAAAACGACAACAAAGAACCTCAAAAAACCTCAAAAAACGCAGATGTCCACGTTTTAGCACACATAAGTAACCTAATAAGCGTCCAATTGAACCACTACCAATATTTATTTTTACTCCGTCAATTAGAAATAGTCACCGAGATGAGCACCTACTTGGTAATCGACACAAACCGGATAATGAATGTAACAACCGGCTCCTCACTAGTAGTAGGTGC
The DNA here is from genome assembly GCA_905319865.3 of Cotesia congregata. Taxonomy (NCBI): domain Eukaryota; kingdom Metazoa; phylum Arthropoda; class Insecta; order Hymenoptera; family Braconidae; genus Cotesia; species Cotesia congregata. The sequence continues at coordinate 3,379,515 of CAJNRD030001117.1, read as the reverse complement.
TTTAGTACCCCAGCTCGAAGTGACTTTAATAATGCCATCGCAAACTCCGGGAAAGGAAAATTCCGGTGGAGATTTAGAGTCAGTAGTCCCGGACTCATCAAGTATAGCCGACGAATTGCTGCCTATTTCCCTTACAAACCAATCAGTAGCAACTAGACTAGAATTTGGGCTAAAGCGCTTTAATACCAGCAATGATGTTGAGACACCTCAAAGCGAGGTGTCTTCAATGATCGGATCTTTGGATCCAAGCCACCCTACTGTAACATTTAAAGCAGCTGAAAAAAGTTACAGCAAACAATTCGACCATCCATTGCACCAGAGGCAAAATTCAGAAGATTTAGAAGCTAGAAAATATTTAAAGTACTCATCAAAAGATCCCTTGCAATCCGGTTTAATACAAAATAATTTTAATGTAGGACTTTCCAGTATGAAAAAAGGCTTCGCTAATTTAATGACTTCAATTGATTCCGCGCTTAAAGCTTCCCCAGAAGACGGAAGCAGCGATACTGTTTCTATGAGAAGCGATCTTAGTTCTGATAGCGAAAATTATATTGTTGTGTCTTTGGAAGATCAGGAAAAATCTGATTCTCTTTTTGGGAATTTAAATGTTAGTAACATCACAGCTGTTGAAGAAGCTAGTGAGGTGATTGAAGAAACTCCAGACACCCAGAGTGAAAAGTCACTTGATAGTGCGTGCAAGCGCAAAGATTTAGTGTCAATGGTGACCTTTAAATTGTCCAAGGTTGAAATTATTCAACAGTCTAAAGGATTTTTCTCTGCTATTAAATTACAAGTCGGGAAAATAATTAGCAATGAGTGTACCTCTATTCCGTGGGATGAAATGCAGACTAAGTTTAGCTCTAGATCGCGTGGGTGGTCTGAATTACAGTCTGATGATTGTAAAATATCTGTAAAATTACGGCTAGAGCATGATTTAAAGAAACAGTACAGTAATTTAAATGATAATTTAAATAGTAAAATTGCGACGTTGTTTGATGATAAAGTTACTGGGGAAATTAATGATATTAATTTAGTATTATCCATGAGTACAATTACGGGATTAACTGATTTGTTGGAAGACGAGATAATACCTGACTATTTACCTGTTAATTTAATGTTAAATAATATTTTTATTAAATTAATTGAAGATCGCCCGCCTAATAATATTACCTCGCCCGGGCCGGTACCCATTGATTTAGCGGTACAGCATTTAAAGGTTGTTCGTGATAAAAATGGACTGATTAATATTGAGTCTGTGAAGAGTAATGTAGATAATAGTGCAGCGCAAGTTAATTCGGTGACTGAAGGGGAATTGGTGAAGCTTAAACAATTGAACAAACAAATCAAAAATGATAATGAGGAATTGAGACGGAGATTGGTTGCGCTTGATTATTTGTCGGAGGAAAATTTAAGGTTGAAAAGGAGTAAGGATGAATTGCATTCGGTTAAATTGCAATTGAGTGAAGCGCAGGAGCTTATTAAAGAGTTGATGAAGGAGAAGAATATTTTGAAGGAGGATAATTTGATGTTACAAAGTCAGGGGAAGAAGTCTAATGATTCTTCTAGTAGTGGAAGGGCCTCGTGGTCTATTAAGAGATAGCATACCAGTTGCTTTGATTGCTCCAAGTGTTGTACTAATAACAAATAATTTTTACAAACAATTATCCGTCTTCAATTTCAGATATATTTTTTATTATTGTTTTTTCTTGTTTTATTGAATATTTTTTCGTAATTGTTTTTATCTGCTTCAAGGAATATATTGTTATTGTAATTAGGTTGATCTGAACATAAATACAATGTTGACAATTAAATTCAATTTTGTAATCTTCTGTGTAAAAAAAAAAATTGTTCTCTAAAAATAAGAGATATTTTTAGGACAATTTTGGGACATCTCAGAAATAATGAGAAATTTTAAAATAGTGCATTTAAATAATTTTTTGTCGATTTTAAGTATTTTTTTGAAAATTTTCAGAATGTTTCTACAATTTTATGATAATTTTAAATGATAATAAATTTAGCAGATATTTAATAATTTTTAGAATTTTTTCAACAAATGAATTATAGCAAAAAAAAAAAATATATAAAAAAATTGATATTTAGAAATTAAAAAAAATTAAAAATACAACTTTTTAAAAATAATTTTTTGGAAAAAATTTGTTTGTTAAAATAAATTAAAAAATTTACTAGTGAGTGCTAACTTTAATGTCATTAATTTTAAATGATTTTAAAAAAGATAATTTATTTTTGCAAAAATAAATTATCATTCTTAAGGAAGTATTGTGCAAAATCACTTTTCTTACAATATTCTTCAATTTTTGAATAGGAATAAAATTTTTTTAATAGTCCTTGCGGTGGTAATTTTTGAAATATTACCAATTAAAAATGCGTACATCTAACATGTATTTCCTATCCTGAGAATATAAAACTGAGAATATTTAATTGAAGTTATAACAAGTATTTTTTATCAAAAATAACACAAACGAGCGGTATTCATTTTTTTATAAGAAATGTTTGAAGTTAGTGACTTTGGATATTTTACGTGAGTGGAAGCAAGTGAGCGATAGTCTGTAAAGAGAGGCAGCGCTAGTGCGTGAGAAAGAAACCAATACCCATAACCTATTGGTGTCTTTTTCTTCGGGTAATACCTTCTTAAAATCATTTGAAAATCGTTAGATTTGGTATGAGAAAATATATTCAATAATTTTTTTGTTATGAAAAAATATTGCATAAGAAATTATTAATGAGAAATTTTTTCGTAGGTAATTATTACATTAGAAATAAAAAACGGCCGTTTATTGTAATGATGGTATTTAAAGACTTATTTGACAATTTGTATACTTGACATATTTATTGGAATATAATTTATTTATTTGATGTATGTATTTTTAGATTGCCTAAAGAAGTTAGGGTGCCCGACGAAAAAGTAGTAAGTAATAAAATGTGAATTAATTGTCAACATTGCGTTTATAATATGATCAACCTGATTATTATAATTATATTAAATATTTTTTGACCTTTTATTTTCTCACTTTTGTTCCTGATTTTTTATTATATAAATAGTGAAGATATATATGTATAAATAAGTCGTGAATTTTTTATACTTATATTCCATTGTTAAATATTTATATAAATATATATATGTAAGACTGAATTAGTGTGTTTGTATTATTATTTTTTTGAAGATAATTTTTATTTAAAATGCGCAGTCTAAAAATCGATAGATGTAAATTTCACGGCTAGTTTTTAAACTGTCATATTATCGTCTTTTAAATCCGATAAATAAATTATTATTATAATAATAATAATAATAATAATAATAATAATAATAATGATTATTGTAATTAATAATAAAAAATGAAAAACAATAATAATTGTAATATTAATTGTAATGTTGGGAGTTATTTTCTCGAATGTTCCGAATGTCATTGAAAATATCTATTGTAATCAATTTTAAATATTTAATTACATAATAATATTAATTAACATTATTACAATACTGATAGGAGGTAATTGTCCAGATGAGTGACTTTTAACAAATGAAACAAATATATATATTAATTAAATATTAAAGATAATATGTTACATATGAAAAAACATATTGTTGAATATGTTTTATGGGTGATTATTTAATATACAATTAAATAAAGTCATTTTATTGTTACATGAAAAAGTTGAAATTATTTTTATTTTTTAAATACATTTTTTTATTCATTTTTATCTATATTATTAAGAGAATAAAAAAAATTTTGTGTATAGATACATAATTAAGAAATGACCTTGTATCTTGAGAACCATTGACATTTTTAAAGATATAAAGTCATCCCGATGTTACATTCATCGAGACCTTTCATTTGACTACCCACATCAATTTTTCATATGTTTTATATATTTATATATATTATATATATGTATATATAAAAAATATATCAAAAATGCATGTGGGTACTCAAACAAAAGCTTTTGATGAGCGTAACATCAAGATGAGCTTATATCTTAAAAAATGTAAATAATAAGAAATGACGTTGTATCTTATGAACTATTGACATTTTTAAAGATATTAGCTCATCCTTATGTTACATTCATCAAGACCTTTCATTTGAGTACCCACATCAATTTTTCATATATTTTATATATTTGTATATATATATATATATATGTATGTATGAAAAATATATCAAAAATGCATGTGGGTACTCAAATGAAAGCTCTTGATGAATGTAACATCAGGATAGGCTTATATCTTTAAAAATGTCAATAATTAAGAGAGTACAGTGTAATTTAACAAATATCTTGTGAAATATTGACATTTTTAAAGATATAAGCTCATCCTGATGTTACACTCATCGAGACCTTTCATTTAAGTACCCACCTTAATTTTTCATATATTTATATATATTATATACATGTATATATGAAAAATATATCAAAAATGCATGTGGGTACTCAAATGAAAGCTCTTGATGAATGTAACATCGGGATGAGCTTATATCTTCAAAAACGTCAATATTTAAGAAAGTATAGTGCAATTTAACGAAAGTCATTATTCAATAAAGTAAAATTCTATTTATTTATAGTTCACAAGTCACGGCAGTCACATAGTGACTGCAAGAATGCTAGTTAATTTTAATTTTAATAAAATTAATCAAAAAAAATTTTTTTGACATTCTACTAATTTATTATATCTTCAATTTTAGAACCACTAATTTAGGAAGAAATATTTTGAATGAATATGAATTGACGTATATGAAGCAATTTAATCATAAAAATTTCTATCTATAAAAAAATTCCACTCATTCTTAATAAAATATATCTATCACAATTATAATAAATATAACTCGGGTGAAATTTTGGTAACAGATTGAATTTTGTTGTATTGATCGCCTGACGTAATTTATACCGAGGGTGTGTGTTAGTAGGTGTGTATGTGTGTGTTTAAATGTCAATATGAAGGTACACGTGTGCAAGTTGATCTAGTTTTTGATTGGTTAGTGATACGGCTGAAGGTTATTTTTACGTGCGCATGCACACTATCGTCTTCTCTATAACAGACATATATATGTAAACTATAATAATGATTATATTTCTGCCCGTGATTCAAACGTCAGTTTAGAAGTTAGTATCGTCACGACTTTCACGTCGACGACATTTAAACCCAGACAGAGTTATAAATATAAAACATATCCTTTAAATTAATTTCATAAAATTAAAATGACGAAGAAAGAATATTGATTTTAATTTTAAAAAAATTAAATTAAATTAGAAAAAAGATATTTCTTCTTGCCGTAACTTTGTTCGCTAATTTAACTCCGCTATGAGCTCAGTAATTAGTTTATTCAATTACTATACTCATTTCGCACTAAATAATTTTCCGTCAACTTGACGTTAAATTGTTCTGATAACAATAATAATAATAATAATAAATTTATTAAATATATATTCTGTTAAATAAATTACGGGGAAAATGGATGTGCAAAAAAAATTTTTGTGTCCGAGATTGGTCGACTATTTGGCTATCGTTGGCACAAAAGCACCTCCTGTTTCACGACAACCAGTTCAGGTAATTAACATAATAAGAGATTAATTCTTAATAATACTAAAATTAGCATAACACTAAAGTTAGCCGACGTTTTTAATTTATTAATTATTAAATTAGAACTAAAAAATATTTTTTAAAAATTGCACTTAGAGTTTTTTAAGTTTTTTATAAATGACAATTTTTTTTTTTATTTTGCAATAATATTTTTTATAAAAAAAAAATTCTAAATATTTTTAAATGTCAGTTTACTTAATTTTTATCAATTAGCCGACATTAAAGAATTTTTAGAACATTTTTTTATTAAAAAAAAATTTCATTTGTTATAAAAGCTTGAAAAACTTTAAGTGCAATTGTTTTTTATTAAAAAAAAAACTAAAAAAAAAAATTTCATTTGTAAAAAATTTAAAAATCTTTAAGTGCAATTTTAAAAAAATAATTTTTGGATTTTTTTTAATTATTAAATTATTACTAAAAAATATTTTTTAAAAATTGCACTTAGAATTTTTCAAGTTTTTTACGACTGAAATTTTTTTTTTAATTTTTTTAATAAAAAATTTTTTTTTAATTTTGAGATGTCGGCTAACTTAATTTCATAATTTTTATTACAGTAAGTATACGACTGACGAAATGTTTTTTTTTTTTTTTAATATATATGCAAATGTATATATATGTGTACTTACCATAAATTATTTAGGTACCGGAATTATTACGCCGCTATCCAGTTGAAGATCATAAAGATTTTCCTCTGCCGCTGGATATGGTGTACTTTTGCCAACCGGAAGGTTGTTCTAGTGTTGGGCCTAAGCGAAGTGCTCAGAGAGATTCAACTTCATTTACTTTTACTCTCACTGACAAAGATTCCGGTAATAATACTTACAAACATAATAATTCATTAATTACTTCAGAAGAAATAGTTTTGATATTATATTTGGTCAAAAAGTATTTCTTTTATCACACTAAAAATAGCCGAGACTTTATTGTGGATTTATTTGACACATAAATTAATTCTATTTATAGTTTTTTACTATTTCACCATGTGAATTTTTTTCTAAATTTATTTTTTATAGAAAAGGAACTTAATTTGCAGGCATGAGAAATTTTTTTAGAATTTTATAGCAATTAAATTATCATGAAAAAAATTTAATAAAAAAATTCCACTTGTCAAAATTAAAAAAAATTATTTGTAGAAATTTTTTAAAGCATTTTTTTATAATTAATTTTTTATTTCAATTTCTTCACTCTTAAAATGAAAGAAAATTTTTTTAATTAATTTTTATTCCAAATAAGAATTTACCAGTAATTAATTGCACTAACAATGATACTGAAGTCAGCTGACAAAACTATTAATTTTTTTAATTCTAACAAATCAATTACAATAAAATAATGGTTCTAAAAATTTCCATTATTAATTTTTTTTAATTTTTAGTAATGAAATTTTTTTATAAAATTCTTTTTCATAATAATTTAATTGCTATAAAAAATAATTTCTTCCCTTTATAAAAAAGTAGCTATGTTCCAAATGTCATCTTTTCTAACCTAAAAAATCAATAACCAAATTATGTGTACTTAAGGTAAAACACGTTACGGAATATGCGTTAATTTCTATCGACCAGTCGAGCGTTATACATCTACATCTGGGTCCAATAGTGTCTGGAAAAAAAAAGACAAGAATGACGCGAAATTACGTAAAGAAAGTTGGCGCAAAAGTATGGAGCGCAGTACTGATTCCGCATTTTCAAGGTTAATTTTTAAATTAATATTATAACATTAAATTTAGATGTCATTAAAGTTAGCCGACGTTCGAAATTTTTTGATTTTTTTTTTTTAATAATCAAATTAGAACAAAAGAATTTTTTTTAAAATTGCACTTACAGTTTTTGAAGTTTTTTAGACGTGCAATTTTTGTTTTTATTTTTTTGTAATGATTTTTTGAATAAAAAAAAATTATAAAAATTATTAAATGTCGGCTAACTTAATTTTCATTAAATTTAGCTGTCAATTTACGATTTTTTAATTTTCTTAAAAAAATCAAATTTCCTCCAAAAAATTATTTGTAAAAAATTGCATTTTTAATTTTTTAAAATTTCTACTTGTCAATTTTTTTGTCGGCTAACTTAATTTTCATTAAATTTAGCTGTCAATTTACGATTTTTTAATTTTCTTAAAAAAATCAAATTTCCTCCAAAAAATTATTTGTAAAAAATTGCATTTTTAATTTTTTAAAATTTCTACTTGTCAATTTTTTTTTTCATAATTTTATTTGTTTTGTAAAATTTTGTAACAAATAATGATTATAATACTAAAGTTAGCCGATGTTTTTAATTTTTTGATCATTCTTAATTTGTGAAATTAAAACTAAAAAATATTTTTAAAATAAAAAATTCCACTTATAGTTTTTCAAGTTTTTTATAAATAAAAATTTTTTTTAATTTTTTTGTGATGATTTTTTTAATGAAAAAAAATTCTACAAATTTTTAGATGTCAGCTACTTTAATTTTCATATAATAATTTAATAATTTGAATGATTAAATATCTTCTAAATTAATTTTATTTTAATTTATTGATTAATAAAATATGAACACATAAATTAGTCATTCCATTAGTTGGTAGTAAAATAAATCCTTTGGACGATAAATATTAATAATTAACTTATAGCGACTACAGAAGCAGTGTAATTGGTCCCAGCGACTCTGAGAGGGAATTCCCAAGTCGCAGAGGATCCGATACTCCATTAACTACCAGGGCGCCTCGCTTGGGAATCACTGCGCCGAGTTGCGACAGCGAAAGTGGTGGAAGTCATTCACCGTCACCTCGAGCTTCTCGTCGTCGACAAGTAAGTTATTTATAAATAAATTTAACCTTTAATCATAGATAAATAATAACAGTGAAGCTAACTTTAATTGCTGATTGATGATAAATGACATTGGGATCCAGATGATAAATATTAATTCATAATTTTATTATTTTCAGAGAATACGAAATCATTCATTAACTTCATTGTGTATTATATCTCATCATCCATTTTTTTCACGTTTCCGAGAGTGTTTAAATGTTTTAAAAAAATTAATCGATGCCTGCAATGAAAATGCGTTGCCTCAGAAAGTTGGAGTTTCACGGCAGACAAATAGGTATTAGAAACAATGAATAACTATTGTACTGAAATTACCAGACATTTGACAATTTTTATAACATTAAAATAGCAACCGTGTAGTCACTATGTGACTGCCGTGACTTGTGAACTATAAAAATTGAAATTTTGCTTCATTAAATAGTGACTTTTGTAAAATTGCACTATATTTTCTTAAATATTGACATTTTTAAAGATATAAGCTCATCCCGATGTTACACTCATCAAGAGCTTTTATTTGAGTACCCACATGCATTTTCATATATTTTTCATATATACATATATGTAATATATATAAATATATGAAAAATTGATGTGGGTACTCAAATGAAAGGTCTCGATGAGTGTAACTCCAGGATGAGCTTATATCGTTAAAAATATCATCAGTGGACAAAATACAACGTCATTGCTTTATTATTTACATTTTTTAAGATATAAGCTCATCTTGATGTTACGCTCATCAAAAGCTTTTGTTTGAGTACCCATATGCATTTTTGATATATTTTTCATATATTCATATATATATAATATATATAAATATATGAAAAATTGATGTGGGTACTCAAATGAAAGGTCTCGATGAGTGTAACATCAGGATGAGCTTATATCTTTAAAAATGTCAATACTTCACAAGATATTTGTAAAATTACACTGTACTTTCTTAACTATTGACCTTTTCAAATATATAAGCTCATTCTGATGTTACTCTCATCAAGAGCTTTCATTTGAGTACCCACATGCATTTTGATATATTTTTCATATATTCATATATATAATATATGTAAATATATGAAAAATTGATGTGGGTACTCAAATAAAAGTTCTTGATGAGTATAAGGTCTGGATGAGCTTATATTTTTAAAAATGTCAATAGTTCTTAAGATACAGGGTCATTTCTTAATTATGTATCTAGAGATAGAGCATTTTTCGAACGCAGCCTAAATATTTATCATAATAAATTGATGATCGGTGAGAATGATATGAAACCTTAAAAAGGAACAAATTCAAATCAAGACCTTTGCAATGACACTAAATTTTACTAAAAAAAAAAACCCATTTTATCATATGACTATCCTGGACAAAAATTTTTCTTATTCTCTTAATAATGTAGATTTAGCTGTCACTTGACAATTTTTTTATTTTATTTAACAAAATAATGTTTAAAAAATTGCATTTATAATTTTTTAGAATTTCTAATGATGAAATTTTTAAATAAAATTATTTTTGCTATAATTTATTTTTTAAAAAAATTATCAGATGTCTCTAAATTTCATTAATAACTTATTAATATATAATGAAATTTAAATTGGCAGACACTTGACAACTTTTCGATTTTTCTTAAATAAACTAATAGAAAATAATATTTAAAAAATTACATTTATAATTTTTTAGAGCTTTTAAAGATGGAATTATTTAAATAAACTTTTTTTTATTGTAATTTATGTATTAAAAATTTTCTAAAAATGATCAATTGTCTCTTAATTTCAGTATCAATATATATAAGAATATAAGTAATAATCAATATCAACTAATTGAACCGTTATCTATTTTTTCAGAGACACTGTCTGGAGTGTATTGACGTCACAAAGTTTCCAAGGAGCATCATCGCTCGTATTACATGACGTCCGTGAAATAGAAACTTGGATTTTACGATTACTTAGTGCCCCAGTTCCCGTTCCTGATAAAACCCGTGTAGAGCTAGAAGTTTTATCACCCCAAGTTCCGCCGTTATGTTTTGCGCTCCCAGATCACACGCGTTTTTCGCTAGTTGATTTTCCTTTGCATCTTCCATTAGAGCTACTGGGGGTTGAAATCTGTCTCAAAGTTATGACATTAATTCTCCTAGAGCACAAGGTGAGATTTTATCATTTAATTTTATATCAAAAGAAATTAACAATATAAATTATTTTAACAGACATTAATATCAAATTAATTAATGGAACTTACTTTGCAGATTGTCCTCCAGTCCAGAGACTATAACGCCCTTTCGATGTCAGTAATGGCATTTGTTACGATGATTTATCCATTAGAATACATGTTCCCGGCAATTCCTTTACTACCCACGTGCATGAGCTGTGCTGAACAATTATTATTAGCGCCAACGCCTTTTGTTATAGGAATTCCGGCGTCCTTTTTATTATACAAAAAAAACTTTCGTATGCCAGATGACATTTGGCTTGTTGACCTAGATAGCAATAAAATTGTTCCACCAAGTGGTAATCACGAGACAATACCACCGCTTCCGGAACCCGAAGGCACTATTTTGAAAAATCATCTCAAGCAGTCAATGCAATTAATGGATCAAGCTGGTTCTAATGTATTTTATTTCTTCTTTTATATTTGCAATATAATTTTTATTTCAATATTTTATTGATTAATAAAAATTTATTTTGCAGAATATAAACACGGGGCCACATCAATTATCATCGAAAACATCTCCGCAGTCTGGAGTGCCATCACCAAGCCGTAGAGAAAGCTCAGCTTCTCATCAATCTACTCTAAGGTACACTAAAAAAAATTAAGAGAAATATTCTTGAACCAAGAAAATAATTTTTAAGAGTTTTATTGTCTTGCCACGCTGTTTTACTATTTAATCGCAAAATATTTTTGAAGATAAAAAAAATATTTTTAATTTAAATAAGAATTTTTTTTAAGTATTAGCATAATAAAAATATAGAAATTTATGTTGAGACATAAAATTAAATGCTTATGCTTAGGAAGAGATTTTATGATCATTTTTTCTTCTATTAAATAGTAAAACAGAGAGCCGTAAATATCCTTTCTATATTTAATTTAACTCATAATCTTAATTCGTAGATATTTTATGATATTTCTTTAAAATTGCAATAAAAAATGTTAATTTTTTTAATTTAAGACTCTTAAAGGATAATTCTGATTTGTAACTTAAAAAAAAAAATTTTTTTTTTACATTTTTATAATTAAGAAATGACCTTGTATCTTGTGAACTATTGACATTTTTGAAGATATAAACTCATCCCGATGTTGGACTCATCGAGACCTTTTATTTGAGTACCCACATCAATTTTTCATATATTTTATATATTTATATATGTATATTTGAAAAATATATCAAAAATGCATGTGGGTACTCAAATAAAAGCTCTTAATGAGCGTATTATCAGGATGAGCTTATATCTTTAAAAAGGTTAATAGTTAAGAAAATACAGTGCAATTTAACAAATATCTTGTGAAATATTGACATTATTAAAGACATAAGCTCACCCCGACATTATACTCATCAAGACCTTTCATTTGAGTACCGACATCAATTTTTCATATATTTATATATGTATATATGATAAATATATCAAAAATGCATGTGGGTACTCAAATAGTTACAAGATGGCGGCTACTGAGTAGACTAGAGTTACAACGTGCTCCTCAAATTTAGTCATTAATTTAGTTTAGTGCATAGTAGTGTCAGTAAAAAGTGTTCCTAGTTATTGATAAAATTATTTATCAACGAGTGAGCTATAAATACGTACTGTAAACACTTTTTAATCTTGCAAATAACCGTTGAAACGTTGACCACATTTCTAACCTATATCTCGCGCTTGTTATTATTATAATTATTACTGGTGATCACGTGTATAGTCTGCACTTCTATTTTTACATATTTTGTAATAAGCATTATAACTACAATGGATTTCGATGGTAACGTGTCATATACCTGTGAGGAGAATTTGATCTGCAGAGCCTGCAACGTACCCATCTTACACGAGTCAATCGCATGTCCTAAATGCTCTCACATTTTTCACAAGGCATGTGTTAACACAGAAGCTTTAACTAAGAATGGTGGATTTACAAGGTGTTGTGGACCGGGTCGTAAAGCCTCAGCTTCTGGTGGCACGCTTCAATTTACTCTGGAAGACATAAAATATACATTCAGGGACGAAATCGCACCTCTAGCTCGGCGTATTGATAATGCTGAAATACGCCTCGATAACATCGATTCTTATTTGAAGGATTTTACAACAAAGGGCCTTGCAGAGCATAAAGTCATAGTTGAACTCAACCAAAGGGTCGACAGCATTGAATCGGCGGGACTAAGAGCTTCAGCAGGCACTGATGGATCCCGGGATCTATTTCAAGAGTTTGATGACAGGTTGAACAGGCGTTCCAACCTAATGATTTACGAACTTGAGGAAGAATATACTCGCGACTCCAATAATGGCATTCTTCAAACTAAAATTATTGACTATTTTTCACAAGTCATGGATAAGCCGGTGTCGCAAACTAGGATTAAATTTAAAAGTAGACGCGTGGGTAAATACTCAGCATCGAGTACCATCCCGCGTCCTACCAAAGTCATGTTTGCTGATCCTGACATGGCTGAAACCGTTCTACAGGCTTTTATCTCGTGCAAAGTTCAGAAGAAACTCCCAACATCCCTCCAACATTTGGCATTAGCAAGAGACCAGACACCTGCCCAGAAAGCGGAATATCTCAGCCTCAAGGAGGAGATGAGGAAACGTACTCAAGCGGGGAAGAAGAATCTTCGCATTGTCACCAGGGGCACTCGACAGATTATTATACGGCATGCTCGAGCTGCGACTCCGAGCCAGAGCAGAAATCAGTAAAACAACAAATGGTCACGAGGTGGCGGTGTGCCTATAACAGCCCGTTGGAATTTACGAACTGTATTATTTGATACCTTATCACTATCAACCTACGAAGACATCGACATTGTGGGAATTCGTCTAGTGGAGAATCGCGATCTACTTCTGCTACTTGTCATATGCTTATCACCAGCTAGTGTTGGATATAGCAATCTTTAGATTCATTGAACTGCTCTATGTGCAATTATTATCTGTATTTAATTTATACTTCTTAGTTAATAATTTATATTTTTTTTTATTGTTTTCTACTCATAGCTGCGTAATATAAATGAGTCAAATATGGACTCAATCTAATTAAATATGTTTACGCGCCAGATGGCTGTCTTGTACTTAAAAACTAAATTTTTCTACTTATAAGTACTCTGTATATGTATTATTAACCCTGTTAATGGCTTTAGCTGTTGGGTTTGATTTTCAATAAATAAATAAATAAATAAATTAAAGCTCTTGATGAGCGTAACATCAGGATGAGCTTATATCTTAAAAAATGTGAATAATAAAGCAATCACGCTGTATTTTGTCCACTGATGATTTTTTTAACGATATAAGCTCATCCTGACATTACACTCATCGAGACCTTTTATTTGAGTACTTACATCAATTTTTCATATATTTTATATATTTATATATATGTATATATGAAAAATATATCAAAAATGCATGTGGGTACTCAAATGAAAGCTCTTGATGAGTGTAACATCAAGATAAGCTTATATCTTAAAAAACATCAATATCTAAGAAAATACATTGCAATTTAACAAAGCAAAATTGATTGCTAGTTTCAATTATACTGTATCATAAAATGTAGATTTTTCCTTTTAGTTATTAATTTTATGATAATTTTTCTTTTATTATTTATTAATAAAAAAAATTCTTGAATCAAGTAAAATTTACTTGAATAAAAAAAAATTTTCTAGTTTAAGTATTTTTCTACTCAAATTAAGATGAAGTTCTTAAAAATTATTTACTTAATCCAATTAAATTTTTTTTTCTGTGCACAAAAATTATGAAAAATAAATTTAAAACTCAGAAATACTATAAAAAATTTCTTTTCAGTGTGATATCTTCATCTAGACATAGACCAAGTGTCGACCATGGAAATTCATCGCAACATAGTCCTATAAGTTCACCCATAGCGTCAACAGCTTCGAGCCCAAGTCGTATGTCATTCAGCAGCCCAGTTGTACAGAAGCCAAATCAAGCTCAGCAACAGCAACAGCCACCCCAACCATTCAACCCTTTTATCTACGGCAATGACGTCGACTCAGTAGACGTAGCGACAAGAGTAGCAATGGTGCGATTTTTCAACTCACAGAATCTCCTGGCGAATTTCACTGAGCACACTCGTACACTGCGACTCTATCCTCGTCCGGTGGTTGCTTTTCAAATAAATTCATTTCTTCGCTCCCGGCCAAGGACTAGCGAGTTTCTGGACAAGTTTGCGAGGACTCAAGCCGTCGAATTTTTGGCTGAGTGGTCTCTTACGCCCAACAATGTCGCCTTTCTAAGAGTACAAACTGGCGTATTTGATCCGGCGCAAATCGGAGATAAGGGTCGCTGGTTTGCTGACTCGCTGGAGCCCATTTATTTTTCTGTGTGGGATGCTTCCAATTCTCTTATCAACGCTATCAAATCGCTCGAGGAAATGGAAAACCAGCCGACAGATGAAAGCGAATCTGATTCCGAAGGGGCTGATAGTACAAGCTCGTCTTATTCTTCTTTATCGGATTTCGTATCGGAAATGGCTTCTTCTGACTTATCTCCCAGTAAGTCTTTTTTTTTATTCTTTAAATTATTATTACTAAAGTTTTTGATGGCTTGTTTTACAAATTGTTCTATATTTTATGTCAAGATAGAGAAGAAGTTTATGTATATGCGGGAGAGATTTTATGTCTTATATTTTCGCCCGCATTTATTTTTTTATGTGGGTATGAACGAAATGTTGGACAACTTGTTAATAAATTAGTTGTAAAAAAATCAATATTACACTGATAAAAAAAATAAGCAGTGTTGTAGTGAAAAAATAATTTTTAAAAAATTTTCAACAATTTTATTTTTTAGATGAAGAAATAAAAATGTTTTTCACAGTAATTTGAATTGAAAAAAAATTATATTTTTTCCAAATCAAATAAACTATTTTTTTCAACAAGAAAGACAGTGTGAGAAAAATTTTAATTATTTAGGCTGCATTTGAAAATGCTCTATCTCTAGATACATAATTAAGAAATGACATTGTATCTTGTGAACTTTCGATATTTTTAAAGATATAAGCTCATCATGATGTTACACTCATCGAGACCTTTCATTTGAGTACCCACATCAATTTTTCGTATATTTTATATATTTGTATATATTATATATATGTATGTATGAAAAATATATGAAAAATTGATGTGGGTACTCAAATGAAAGCTCTTGATGAGTATAACATCGGGATGAGCTTATATCTTTAAAAATGTCAATAGTTAAGAAATGACATTGTATCTTGTGAACTATTGACATTTTTAAAGATATAAGCTCATCATAATGTTACAATAATCGAGACCTTTCATTTGAATACCCCCATGAATTTTTCATATATTTTGTATATTTATATATATTATATATATTTATTTATGAAAAATATTTCAAAAATGCATATGAGTACTTAAATAAAAGCTCTTGATGAATATAACATCGGGGTGAGCTTATTTCTTTTAAAACATCAATATATAAGGAAATACAATGCAATTTAACATAATTTATTATTTAATAAAGCAAAATTTTATTTATAGTTCAAAAGTCACGGCAGTCACACAGTGACTGCAAGTTTGTTAGTTTCTTATTACAACACTGATGCTTATTTTCTTCAAAAGGAATTTTTTCTTTCTCTGTAGAATAAAAAAAAACTAAAATTAATTTTTAAAATTAAAGGTAACCATCATTCACAAACAACCCAGCATCAGATGTCATTATCAGTGGATCCAAAAAATCTTTACAACCCTCCAGAATCATTACAGTATCCTGGTAACGAAGAAGACAATGCAGCGCGTCCTGACAGTCCAACAAGTACTTCTTCTAGTCACAGCGATCTCAGTAGCCCGAGTTGCAATAGAGACTCGGAATTAGAACTAAATCCTAAAGCTCAGGAACTCTTTCAAGTTCCAAAAAATGTAATCTATTATTTAAATTATTCAAAAAATCTATTATTTAAAAAAAATTTTTTTTAAATAGTATTTTATGATTATATTATAAGAAAAATTTTTTTTCAAATAGATGCCGCCAATAATTCCGAGTTTAGAGCGCCAGCCTAGCATTGGAAACGTTTTCGATCGTACACCAAGCTTAACTGGCGTAGGTCCGTTATTGCTTCGACAAATGAGTGCAGGGGAAAATTCTCAAAGAAGGTCCAGCTTGGCAAGTAGTCCCAAAGTAAACGAACGCTCGCCAGCTTCACCGATCAATCCATTCACTCGACAGAAGAGCGGAGAAAAAGTTGATGGTAATGGTGTACTTAGACAATCATCCCAAGGCTCATTGTTCGAACAATTTGCCTCTCAAGCCAAGGATTTGGTGCGAGAAACTACGAGACAGAGCAGTCAAGACGGGATTTTAGCACACATGGACAAGCTCAAGATCCAGGCGAAGGAAAAAATTACAGAAGCGGGAGAAGATAGTCTTTTTGCTCCACTAGAACATGTTAGTGAAATTATTTTAATTACTAGCAATTTACTTTTTGTCAGTACAAAGAGCTGCTAATCTATATTATAATGAGAATAAGAAAAATTTTATGTATTTTCAATGTTTTATACTATTCTCACTCATAGTCAATTTATTATGATAAGATAAGTATTTGGGCTGCATTCAAAAATGCTCTATTTCTAGATAAATAATTAAGAAATGACCTTATATCTTGTGAATTATTGACATTTTTAAAGATATAAGCCCATCCTGATGTAACACTCATCAAGAGCTTTCATTTGAGTACCCACATGCATTTTTGATATATTTTATTCATTATATATATGTATATATCAAAAATGCATGTGGGCACTCAAATGAAAGCTCTTGATGAGTGTAACATCAGGATAAGCTTATATCTTTAAAAATGTCAATAGTTAAGAAAGTACAATGCAATTTATCAAATATCTTGTGAAATATTGACATTCTTAAAGATATAAGCTCATTCCGACATTACACTCATCGAGACCTTTCATTTGAGTACCCACATCAATTTTTCATATATATTTTATAAAAATTTATGTGGGTACTCAAATGAAAGCTCTTGATGAGTGTAACATCAATATGAGCTTATATCTGTAAAAACATCTATATTTAAGAAAGTACAGTGCAATTTAACAAAAGTAATTATTTAATAAAGCAAAATTTTAATTATTTATTATTTATCATGTAAATTTTGCAGCTAACGCAGCAAACAAAAAAAGCAGTGGACGGTGCTACTAAGTCAGTGCAAGAAGCTTCCAAATCAGCATTGGAAGCGAGTAAAACAGCAGCAGGTGTCAGTAAAAACACTCTCGACGACTTGACTTACGTCGGAAAGAGCACTATTGGGGATTTAACTAAGAGTGCTAAGGAAGCAACGAAGAAAGGTCTATTGAAGGTAACAATAAATTCACCCGCCCGGAAAAGCTTTTACAAGATCAATAAATGCCTAATGTAATGCCTGATAATTTATTTCCAGAGCTTAGGGGAATCCCAGCAGTCCCCAGAACAAATGCCTCAATCAGCTCGTCAATCACTAAAGCGTGATTCATTGAACACTCAGTTAGTGGCGTCAGAAACGCGGGGCGGTCGCCGCGAAATTGGTCGTGATTTTTTCAGCAACGTCAGCAGCGATATTAATGGAATAGCCGCGCAAACGAGCAACATGTTCAGTGATTTATTCGGGAGTAAGAACAGCTCAAATCGAAACAGCAATAATTTATTATCAGGAGCCCAGAAAGTGAAAGACAAATCATCGATTCCGTCGTTCAGTCCTTTTAAGCGAGGCAAAGGCGGGCTTATGGATAAGAGTTCCTTGATTAAGCACACGAGTAATAGGAGCGACGCTGAGGATATACAACGAGCACAGAACAATGAACGGACTAATACTAACAATGACAATCAAGCTTTTATTACTGAAGTTATTAATCAGGTTCTCGCTGGAGAGGGAATAGGATACTTCAAGTTTAATAGATTGAAGAAGCTAATGGAAGACGAGAGCTATAGAGACGTCGTTGTTACTAAATTGAACCGGGGAATCAATCGTAAAATAAGTCCCGATGATCATATTGATGACGTTGTACGTATTTTATGATGTTAATTTGTCTAGATAAATTTATACCAATGGAATTGGGTAGATAGATAAAAATTTTATTTGACTCTGGAACCGAAGCTTCCTCAGAGCTATCAATATTTAAGATACATTGGTTTACATTTTTATATAATGTAACAAAATTCATTAATTAATTAAAGCCTTACAAGTAAATTTAATTAAAAATTTTAATGAAATACAGACAAATCATTTAATACAAAAAAATAATTTAAAGTTATAATTCAACATTGCTAATAGAAAATAATATTTTAAATGAGATAAAAATAAAAATTGCAATTATTAGTTATCATGTTGAAAAAAGTAATTGAAGCAAGCATTTTTAAATTCAACTAAATTATCTATAGCCACAGTCTCCTCTACGCAGTGCTACTGATAAAAAGTCTAATTTTAAGCCAAATAGCTGCTGATAATTTAGTCGAATTTCTATATAAAAAAGACAAGCAATAAAATAATCTTTTGTAGCGCCAAGCTTTAGTCAACCTAATTTTTTGAAATAACATGTTCATATTTTGGAATTTTATTAGATAAATCTAATGCATGAATTAAATTTCTGCTGCAACTTTAATAATAATTTGTTTGACATATTTGTATGGGTAAAAACTATTAATGTTAATCTTGATCATTTCAGTGTATATCTCGGGCAATTTATAAAGGAATGCTTATGTGCCTTCAAGCAGTAGCCAGTGGCTTAGCTCATACCTACAGTAATTACGGCCTCGGTGGTATGGCATCGGTATTTCAATTAATGGAAATTGCTCACACGCATTATTGGAGCAAAGATCTCAATGACGGGGTTTACGAAGCCCCGCTTATGCTACAAGTTTGTATATTTTTAAATAATGTAATTTAATACGTTTATAATGGAATTGCCGTGTAAATTATTCATATAGTACCTATGATGCAGAATGAATGGATAAAGTTTGTTTTTATAATGGGTAAAACTTTTCAGACGAGTTCATTTGAGAGTCATGAAAATTTACGAAAAAACTCTGCTAATAAGTCGGAGGTTGTTGATGTTACTAAAACGCTGTCGTCTCAACATTTACATGGTAATTTATACAATTTATTTAATAAACTTTTTACCATTAAAATTGGATTATATGTTTAAATTCAAACTCTAAGTACTTTAATTTATTTTATAATATTGAAGTTAGCTGACAACTAATAATTTTTTTAATTTTCATAAAAAATTAGTTACAACTACGAACCTTGCAGTCACTATGTGACTGCCATGGCTGGTGAACTATAAATAAATAAAATTTTACTTTATTAAATGATGACTTCTATTAAATTCCGCTGTATTTTCTTAAATATTGATGTTTTTAGAGATATAAGCTCATCCCGATGTTACAATCATCAAGAGCTTTTATTTGAGTACCCACATGCATTTTGATATATTTTTCATATATACATATATATAAATATATAAAATATATAAAAAATTGATGTGGGTACTCAAATGAAAGGTCTCGATAAGTATAACATCGAAATGAGCTTATATCTTTAAAAATGTCAATAGTTTACCAAATATAAGGTCATTTCTTAATTATGTATCTCATTACTAATAAAATTTATTTCTTAATTTCATTACGATAAAATTAAAAAAAAATTATTATTATTAAAGAAATAAATATATTATTTAATAATTTAAATAGATTGATTTTTTATTATTAATGTTTGACTTTTTGATATTAAATAAATTGGTCAATAAACTAAAATTTATATGTTATTTATTTTCAGACGGATCACAAGTTCATTTAGAAATATCGCATGCGGTCTCTCCGTCATCTACCTCTGACAGTAATCAATCGACGGCAGATTTATTTCTTGATATGTTTTCAAAGAAAGGAAAACTATTAAGTAAACTGGCGTCTTTTGATTCTGAAGGCGGTAGTCGTACGACACACGGGTCATCAATTATGAGCTTGGGCGGCGATTCCCCAGACAATAAAAATACTTTATCGAACCACCCGGCATTCCGGCAGTCACATCAGTCAACTTTATCAATACGTAGTGCTGTTTCTGATAGCGAAGTTGAGCAGGGTAACAACCGCAACGAAAAGCGAGGGAGTATTTGGTCTAGTAAATCATCCTTAAGTGCTGGATTTCGATACCATGGGGGCAATTTGTTGCCTACTACAACAACTCCCAGCCCTGAAGCCGCAAGAACTTATTTATTTGAAGGTAATTTCATAAATTTTTCTTCTTCCTTATTACTTCTTGTTTATAACTAGGGTAAAATTGAACCAAATATTGACCAGGCAACATAAAAATTTGATTAAAAAAAATTTAATAATTTAATTTTACATTCAGTATGTAATCATAAATTTTTAATTTTATTATTTAATTGTTGATTATAAAAAAAAAAAATAATAAGTTTGTGTACAAATATCAGAAAGTTAGAAAAGTAGTTATTAGAATTTAATTTTACCAAGTTTGGTAGGTACAATTATCATCAATTTATATGAAATTAAATTTTTCATAAATAATAAATGAGTATTAGTCAAAAAAATTTAATTATCATTAATTGTTTTTAAATGCTCTATCTCTAGATCCATAATTAAGAAATCACCTTGTATCTTGTGAAATATTGGCATTTTTAAAGATATAAGCTCATCCCGATGTTACACTCATCGAGACCTTTCATTTGAGTACCCACATCAATTTCTCATATATTTTATATATATATATTATATATATGTAATATATAAATATATGAAAAATGCATGTGGGGACTCAAATGAAAGCTCTTGATGAATGTAACATCGGGATGAGCTTATATCTTTAAAAATGTCAATAATTAAGAAAGTACAGTGTAATTTAACAAATATCTTGTGAAATATTGACATTTTTAAAGATATAAGCTTATCCTGAAATTACACTCATCAAGACCTTTCATTTGAGTACCCACATCAATTTTTCATATATTTTATATATTTATATATATATATTATATATATGAATATATGAAAAATATATCAAAAATGCATGCGGGTACTCAAATGAAAGCTCTTGATGAGTGTAACATCTGGATGAGCTTATATCTTTAAAAACATCAATATTTAAGAAAATACAGTGCAATTTAACAAAAGTCATTATTTAATAAAGCAAAATTTTATTTATTTATAGTTTACAAGTCATTGAAGTCACATAGTGACTGCAAGGTTGCTAGTAAACTATTAACTTCAGTGAATAGCTCATTTAATGTCAAAATTATTATAGATTAAAAAAAAGTTAATTATAAGTCTAGTAAGCGTATATTACTGGTCAGTATTAGGAACATGGTCAATATTTGAAGCCATCAGATGTAATAATAATTATTGCAACTTAATGTTTATTATTATATATTTTATAAAAAAAAAAGTATTTTAGTTTGTAAGTTAAAACTATAAAAAAAGCATAACTCTCATTTCAGCTCATAAACTTTTCCAATAAATTTACAAATAATGGACTTTATCTACTGATCAATATTTGGACCCCTTATCATATATCTAATAATTTATTCTTTTAAAGGTCTATTGGGGAAAGAAAGATCACGTCTTTGGGATCAAATGCAATTTTGGGAAGACGCGTTCCTTGACGCTGTATCACAAGAACGTGACATGATTGGAATGGACCAAGGTCCAGGTGAAATGATGGAAAGGTAAATGAAATAAAAAAAAATTTTGCTGAACCTCGACTAGAATATTAATAAAATATAATAAACTTTTTTATTAGATATAAAAGCCTAAGTGACAGCGAACGTCGTCGCCTGGAACATGATGAAGACCGACTACTTTGCACGCTGTTACACAATTTAACAGC
Source organism: Cotesia congregata (assembly GCA_905319865.3). NCBI lineage: Eukaryota > Metazoa > Arthropoda > Insecta > Hymenoptera > Braconidae > Cotesia > Cotesia congregata. The sequence continues at coordinate 3,357,094 of CAJNRD030001117.1, read as the reverse complement.
AATACTGGTGATGTTAAATGTCGAAAAAGTGGAGCTGAAGCGGAAAATTCGTCGGTTGCTGGGTAAAAGTCACATCGGTTTAATTTACAGTCAAGAACTTAATCAGCTGTTAGATCAAATCGATAATCTGGTGAGTCTACTTAGTCAATATTAAATCAGTTAGAAACTTTAACACGCTAACTAACTGTTTTAATTGACTTTTCACTTTAATTGACCACGCCTACACTCTGAGGGGTTGTTTAAAATGTCCCACATGAATAATTGATTTATTAAAGAGTTGTTTAATTGTTTCAGCACGGCAATGACATCGATTTAAAGCCACTGACGTCTCGACAAATGCATAGACAGTCGTTTACCGTTCATGCTGGTACAGATGCCGACGGCGAGTTGCGTTTTCTAGAGGTTCGGCATGATGGATTAGTATTACGATCGGTAAACGGTGTAATTGTCGAGCGTTGGTGGTACGAGCGGTTAGTTAATATGACTTGTAGCCCTAAAAATAAGGTATTATGCTTATCTAAACGCAATGGAGATCAATTGGAGCTGCATAATTATTACACTAAAAAAGTAAGTTGCGAAATATTTTACTGTCAGACGGATTTTATTTAAAATTTTTTTTTTTAAATTGAAAAAAAAATTAACTTGAATGAAGAAAAAAATTCTTGAACCGAGAAAATAATTTTAAAGAGTTTCATTGTTTTATGCCACGCTGTTTTACTATTTGATTGCAAAACATTTTTGAAGGAAAAAAAAATTTGTTTTAATATAAATAAAAAATTTTTGAATGAATTTTTTTTATGTTCTAGCATAATAAAAATAGAAAAATTTATATTGAGACATAAAATTAAATGATTATGCATATGAAGTGATTTTATGATAATTTTTTTCTTCTATTATTAAATAGTAAAATTAAGAAGTATTTCTTAAAAAAAAAACTAGCAGTCACTATGTGACTTCAGTGACTTGTGAACTATTAATAAATAAAATTTTTCTTTATTAAATATTGACTTTTGTTAAATTGCACTCTAATTTCTTTACTATTGACGTTTTTAAAGATATAAGCTCATCCCGATGTTACACTCATCGAGAACTTTCATTTGAGTACCCACATGCATTTTTGATATATATTTCATATATACATATATGTAATATATATATATATATATATATATAAAATATATAAAAAATTGATATGGGTACTCAAATAGAAGGTCTCGATGAGTGTAACATCGGAATAAGCTTATATCTTTAAAAATATCAATAGTTCACGAGATACAAGGTCATTTCTTAATTATTGACATTTTTTAAGATATAAGCTCATCCCGATGTTACACTCATCAAGAGCTTTCATTTGAGTACTCACATACATTTTTGATATATTTTTCATATATACATATATATAATATATACAAATATATAAAATATACGAAATATTGATGTGGGTACTCTAATGAAAGGTCTCGATGAGTGTAATGTCAGAGTGAGCTTATATCTTTAAAAATGTCAATAGTTCACAAGATATAAGGTCATTTCTTAATTATAAGTGTCTTAAAATGTAGATTTTTTCTTATAGTTATTAATTTGACGATAATTTTTCTTCTACTATTAAATAGTAAGAAAAATTCTTGAATCAAGTAAAATTTACTTGAATCATGAAAAATTTTCTAGTTTTATGTAACGCATGTAACAAAATTATTAACTTAAATTTATTGTGTTAACAGAGTAAAGATCTCTACTACTGCATAAAAGACGCGATAGAAAAAGCAGCAGCTCGCGGTCGGGCTAATCTCGGAGTAGAGCTAGGCGACGAATTTCCTGTACAGGATGTAAAAACTGGGGAAGGCGGGTTACTGCAAGTATGCATTGAAGGTGTGGGATTACTTTTTGCCAATAGCAAGGTATGAGATTATCAAAATTTTAATATACGTTCTTTATATTTAAATTTAATATTAACTTTTTTTTTTAAACTATTTTTATTCTTTTATTATCTATTAATCAGTTTTATTTTCTATTGTTGTTTATTCTAAATTACGCTCTGTATTTTTTTATAAAACAACAGCTTTATATTTTAAGCAAAAATAGTAAAATATGTACCGAAATTTAAATAGGTACTTAAATAAAATTTTCTTTGTATTTATTTTTAGAAAAAAAAAAATAGAATTTAGTATCAAAAAAATCCGTCGATTCTTTTTTATTATTTTAATTTTTTTTTAATTTTATTAATTACATCTCAACGCCAAGGACCACTCAATATTATCTCCTACAAATTTTGTATTGTATAAAATAATTATCTATTAATAGATTTAGAATTAATTAGATAATAAATAGTAAAAATAATACAAAAAAATATATATAAAAAAAAAATTATCGGATAAAAAAAAATTATATATTATTTTATAATATTTATATTTTTTATTTTATTTCTTCATGCATTTTTCTTCCATGTTTATATTAAATTGCATGCCTCAATGTGCAGCTATAAATATGAATTATATAATTATAATTACTGTTTTTTTATAATATTTATTTTATCATTTAAATTTTATAAAATTTTAATAATTATATATGATAATGGTTGCCATATTATCTTTTTTTAAAAATAATTTTATTATTTATTATTATTAATGAATTTATTTTTTAAATAATTAATTTTTAATTTTTTTTTTCGCTAAATATATATTTAAAAAATATATATAAATGTTGAATGCCATATTTTAAATCGAGCAAATAAATTTAATTAAATAATAATTATTATTATTATAAGATAAATAAAATTTATTATATATAAAAAAGTTTATTTTTTTTATATGTGGGGAACTTTTGAGATGGTCCTTGTTTATCGTCGCCTAATTATTTATTTCTATTAAATTGTAGTTGCGTCAACTAAGCGGTGATAAATAATAATATTGTCCTGTAGAAATAATATTATTAATATATTTATTAATCTAATTATTTAAGAAATATATATAAATATATATTTCTGTTTGTTGTCCTGTCTTACGACAATGCCCCTTCTCATTCTGGCTGGACAAACAGGATTTCGAGGTATATTTAACAACTGACTCATTGTGCAATTTATTATTTTATTATTAATATAAATGTTGCCCGTTTTTTTTTTTTTTTTTTTTTTTTTTTTTTTTTTAGTTTTACATTAAAATTTATTTTTAACTCTTAAAGACAATAATGTTCATTTGTCAGTATTATTATTATAAAACAAACCAAGTATTTTTTTTTTTAGTAATAGTATATTACATACCTAAGCCAGTAAAGTAAGAAAAGTCTCAGATTACATGTAATTAGACAAACATATGGTCTAAGGATTTATTTTTTACTGGCTAAAGTGTGTAGACTATTTTTTTGCTCGACGGAGATGGAAAGAATAAGATGACACTGGATATCATCCTAGATTATATTGAGTAAAATCCAGATATCACTCAGTATAATCTGGATTTTTTTTTGCACAGAAAAAAAGGTTCACTTGAACCAAAAAAATATTTTTCTTCCTAATTATTTTCTTGAAAAAAAAAAATTTTTTTTGATAAGAAATTTCACTTATTCCAACAAAATTAATTCTCTTGCTTTAAAAAATACGTATCTTGATCCAAGAAAATTTATTTAAGTCAAGAAAATCTTGTTGTTTTGAGAAAATTCAACCTCTCGCTCCAAAAAATTAAATATAAAGATAGAAGTAAATTTTCATTAATATTTTTATTGATTAACATGTCAAATGGGAAGATCAAATAATGTTTCATCATTTTTTTTTCATTATATATGTATAATTGCACGCTAAAATAATATAAAATAGGTATCAAATATTCAAGAGAAAAATTTTCTCAAGGTGAGAAAATTTTTTTCTCAGCTGAAGTAAGTGGCGCTGCTTCCCTAAAGTATCTAAAAATCTTGATCAAATATAAAAATTTATTGTATCAAGTATTTATGATAATTTGAATTAAGAAAAAATGACTTCCATCAAGAATTTTTCTTTCTGTCTAACTACTATCTGAAATTTTTTTTCACCAAATTGCAGATATCACTGAGTATAATCTGGGATGATATCCAGTGTCATCTTGTTCTTTCTGACCGGAGGGCAGAAAAAATATTATTTAATTATGTTTAAGTGCTTTATCACATTGCAATTTAACTATTATTATTTTATTTAATTATATTTTTTTTTTAAATAATTATTTAGATTGTCACTAATAAATGTTAGATGTATGATACATGTTTTGTTAAATAACATAATATAATACTACCACAAAACTAATGTAATAAATGAACTCCGAGCAGGATTCGAACCCTGCTCTATTTAGTTACAAGTTCAGCCGTACAATAATTCGTACATGCACAAAACAATTTTTATTAAAATCACAAAAATTCCTGTTTTTTACCTAGAATTTTATAAAATAATTATATTAAATAAAAAAATAAATTACAATCACTTATTAACAATTAAAAATCGCATCCTAGGTAATTTAGAAAATTAGAGTTCACCGCTCGTGTAGACACACTCGATGCACACATTTAGCACTTAAATAATACTCCTACTATTATTATCATTATTGTTATTATTATTATTATTATCATTATAAATTATTTACAATAATATTTATCTATATAATCTATGGTTTTTGAAGTTAGGCCATCTCCAGAGTTGCCTGTCACTGCTTCAACGTTGCAACAACACTTTTTATTTACTGTTACATAATTATAATTGTCATTTTATTTTTACTTGTAAATTAATATTAAAAAATGTGCTTTTTTTTTGTCCATGGCTTTTTTGCGCTGGCACTTTTTTAAAAAATGATGTGCATGAAATTAAAATTATAGATTAATTTTTAATAATTATTATTATTATAATTATTTATTTTTTTGTTGTGGAAATTTTGTAAAATAGTTATTTATTTGCTTGCAGTTTTTTGTAAGGTTTGAACATATTCGCAAGTGCTTTACACAACACGGAGGAATTTTTGTGCTTGAAGAATTCAGTGAGTATTAATTTTTATTATTTATTAAGGGGGGAAGTCCATGTAAAATCCTCAAAATCGGTTATTTTTGAAAAATATTTTTAACGGTGATAAATAATTTTATTGACTTTTAAACTTTAACACAACTTTATTGAACCTTTTTAAAGTAGGAAAGTAATTTTTTTTTCCTTTTAAAATACTGGCTCAGGATAATTTTTTGTTTGATATCTCTGACGCGAGATATGTTAAATTTTCATGTGTAGAATGTTTGATAATGTTTATATACAATAAATAGTATCTGTAAAGAGAAGATAGATTTAGAGAAAATTAATAATTTTTCTAGTAAATAAATTACTGCATAAAAAAAAATGGACATTTTTAAATTTTGATAAATTAAAAATGCATTTTTTTAAAAATAGTTTTTCGGAACAAATTTTTTTGTTAAATAAAATTAAAAAATGGTCAAGTGACAGCTAACTTTAATATCATATAAATTTAAGATTAAGAGATTTGAGAGAAGAGAAAAACAAGAAGAAAAGTTTCCCCCTTAATGAAATTAAGATTAATTGATAACTAATGAGTTTTTTTTTATTTATTTTCAGATCCTAAAACACGGCAAATAATTCAACATAAATATTTATCTTCAATGGTTTGTATTATAAATTTAACATTTATTTATTGATTTTATCTGATGGATGATTATTTAATTTTTTTTTTTTTTTTAGGCAAGAGAAATATGCTACGCAGTAATTTGTGTGTTTTCCTACTTGGCGACTGGAGTGAAACAGCGAAAATTATCTAAACAAGAGCAAGAATCAATATCTAATACGGGTGTGACTATAAAAGAAAGAAAAAATAAACATACTGACAATTAAAATTATATTTGAAGATATATAGAGTTTAAATGATTTTTAAAGTGATTAAAAATCACAAATAATTGTTTATATTAATATAAAAAAATTGTAAATATAAATATTGATATTTAAAACTTAACTTATTCGAGCCAAAGAATAGTTTTAGTAATTTTAATTATTTTTTAATACCTTTGATATTTTAATGAGTTGTAGACCTGATAAGCAATACCCGTATGAGTGCCTACATGATAAATTTGTATTTATAATTATAAATTGATTTTTTTATTTGTATTAAAATTTATTTTTAACCTGTTGAAAATCTTTATTTAAATTACTAATTATCTGAAGAAAATAATATCGATATTAAATTTATATAACAATAGTTGCCTGATTATCATTTATATTAAATCACTAAGGGATGTATAATAGTAATGTAAAAAAATAATAAGCTTAATAAAACAAGAGTAATAATTTATCAATATAGAATGAAACATATTCACTATTTTGTAGTTGAAAGATAATAATTAATTAATAAGAGAGCATTCAAAATAATTATTGTAAAATTGTAAGCGAAAATACTAAAATGTTTAATGAATATGATTAATAAAAAAAATATATAATTATATTAATTAATGTCTTAATTTCTTTAAAATTTAAAGAAATTTTTTTTTTTATTAAATTCTCATTACCTTTAAAAATAATATATATATACATATAAAATCTTTACTTACTTAATAATTATTAATTAATTAATTGATGATAATGATAATAAATTGAACATATATGCACTTCCGACGTCAAAAATTATTTCTTCACAAAAAAAAAACGATATTTTATAAAATTTATTATTATTTTTATTGCTATTATTATTATAATTTCACAAATTTTTAATTGTTTTAAAAAAAATTTTGAACTCAAATTTTTAACAATAATTATGAAGAATTTTCAGAAAACTTATTATTATTATTATTATTATTGTTATTATTATAATTTCACGATTTTTTAATTAAGTTTTAAAAAAAATTTGAACTCAAATTTTTAACAATTATGAAGAATATTCAGAAAATTTCATTATTATTATTATTTTTATTGTTTTCATTATTATTATTAACATGTCTTACCATATAATGGTAATATAAAAAAAATAGTACTCGTAGTATATATAGAACATATAAAAGAAAAAAAAAAAGGTGAGTTTTCAGTGTGTTTGGTGCTGATCTGTGCGAGTTGTACAATTAGTTCCACACATCCCTGACAGTTTGTCCACGTTTTTATTAACCCAAAGTGCAGGTAAATAATTAATTTACAAATAATAATTACCATAAAAATAATCTTATCATATAAATATAAATTTACTTGCAAATTCTGACGTTATTATGTTTTATAGATCACTAAAATTTTATAATTTAGGTTAAGCTAACCATCTGCTACAATTTTTAACCTACAATTAATATTTTCTAAAAATTGAACAATTAAATATTAACTTATTTAAATATTCTATATTTTTTTACCTTAAAAAAATAAAAAAAATAAAAAAAAAAAAAAAAATTTTTTCAAGTAATTCAAGAAATTTTTTATTGATGAATTTTTTTTTTCAGGACAAAATAACTAACCATGCCTCCGAAAAAGTCGATGGAGGAGACGGATAAGTTGACAAGAATTGCAATCGTCAATTCTGATAAATGTAAACCGAAACGATGCAGGCAAGAGTGCAAAAGATCTTGTCCAGTAGTGCGTATGGGTAAGCTTTGCATAGAAGTTACTCCAAACACTAAAATTGCATCAATTTCTGAAGAGCTCTGTATCGGATGCGGTATTTGCGTTAAGGTAAAATAATAATATTCTTTTTCAATTTCCTATAATAATAATAATAATCAATGAAAATTAATTTAGCTGACCCTTTAAAATCAATAGTTAATTCATTAAGATAAGTATTTAGGCTGCGATCGAAAATGCTTTATTTCTAGATACATAATTAAGAAATGGCCTTTTATCTTGTGAAATATTGACATTTTTAAAGATATAAGCTCATCCTGACATTACACTCATCAAGACCTTTCATTTGAGTACCCACATCAATTTTTCATATATTTATATATATTATATATATATGTATATATGAAAAATATATCAAAATGTATGTGGGTACTCAAACGAAAGATCTTGATGAGTGTAACATTGGGATGAGCTTATATCTTTAGAAATGTCAATAGTTCACAAAATACAACGTCATTTATTAACTATTGACATTTTTAAAGATATAAGCTCATCCTTGAGTTACACTCATCGAGACCTTTCATTTGAGTACCCACATCAATTTTTCATATATTTAATATATTTATATATATATATATATGTATATATGAAAAATGTATCAAAAATGCATGTGGGTACTCAAGTAAAAGCTCTTGATGAGTGTAACATTATGATGAGCTTATATCTTTAAAAATATCATAAGTTGACAAAATACAATCTAATTTCTTAATTATTGACTTTTTTAAAAATATAAGCTCATCCCGATGTTATACTTATCGATACCTTTCATTTGAGTACCCAGATCAATTTTTCATGTAGTTCATATATTTATATATATATATATATATTACATATATGAACTACATGAAAAATATATCAAAAATGTATGTGGGTACTCAAATGAAAGCTCTTGATAAGTGTAACATCACTCTGAGCTTATATTTTTAAAAACATTCATATTTAAGAAAATACTGTGCAATTTAACGAAAGTTATTTTTAAACCAAAATTCTATAGTCCACTTACTTTGCTATCCACTTGCTATCCAATTTAAAAAAAAAAAAAAAAAAAAACTAAAAAAATCTAAGCTAATTACAGTATCAATCATTAATCAAATCATAAAATTTCCAGAAATGCCCATTTGAAGCAATATCCATCATCAACTTACCAAGTAACCTAGAGAAAGAAACAACGCACAGATACTCGAAAAATTCCTTCAAACTGCACAGACTCCCTATCCCCCGCCCGGGCGAAGTTCTCGGTCTGGTTGGCACCAACGGAATAGGAAAATCCACGGCGTTAAAAATCCTAGCCGGCAAACAGAAGCCGAACTTAGGTAGATTCACCGACCCACCAGACTGGACGGAGATCCTGAGTTACTTCCGAGGCAGCGAGCTTCAGAATTACTTCACCAAGATCCTGGAAGACGATCTGAAGGCCTTGATCAAGCCCCAGTACGTCGACCAGATTCCCAAGGCAGTAAAAGGAACGGTCCAGCAGCTGCTGGACAAAAAGGACGAGTGCGGTAAGCAAGAACAGATCTGCGAGATGCTGGACTTGTTACACATCCGCGACCGGGGTATCGAGGCTCTGTCCGGAGGAGAGCTTCAGAGGTTCGCTTGCGCAATGGTCTGCATACAGAACGGCGATATATTTATGTTCGATGAGCCGTCGTCTTATCTTGATGTTAAACAACGTCTCAACGCTGCTGTGACCATCAGGTCGCTTATCAGTCCAGATAAATTTATTATTGTGGTAGAACATGATTTGTCTGTTCTAGATTATCTGTCTGATTTTATCTGTTGCCTCTATGGAGTCCCAGGGGCTTATGGGGTCGTCACTATGCCCTTCAGTGTTAGAGAAGGCATCAATATTTTCCTTGATGGCTTTGTGCCGACGGAAAATTTGCGGTTCCGTGAAGAGTCGCTTGTTTTTAAAGTCGCTGAGAGCGCCAATGAGGAAGAAATAAAACGGATGAATCATTACGAGTACCCAGCGATGAAAAAAACAATGGGCTCTTTTGAATTGCACGTTGAGAAAGGTCAGTTTACTGACTCGGAAATTTTAGTCCTCCTTGGAGAAAACGGGACTGGAAAAACGACATTCATAAGAATGCTGGCTGGAAATCTCCCACCTGATGATGGATCTGGTAATATTCCCATGCTACATATCAGCTACAAGCCCCAGAAAATAAGTCCCAAGTCCCAGGGAATTGTTAGACAGCTGTTGCACGAGAAGATCCGGGATGCGTACATTCACCCCCAGTTTATCACTGATGTGATGAAGCCGCTCAAGATTGATGATATCATGGACCAAGAGGTCCAAAATTTGTCCGGCGGAGAATTGCAGCGGGTCGCTCTGGCACTTTGTTTGGGAAAACCAGCTGATGTTTATTTGATTGATGAACCATCGGCTTACTTGGATTCGGAACAACGTTTGGTGGCTGCTAAGGTTATCAAGCGGTTTATTTTACATGCTAAGAAGACTGGGTTTGTGGTGGAGCACGATTTTATTATGGCGACTTACTTGGCTGATAGGGTTATTGTCTTTTCGGGGGTGCCTTCGATGAATACTACTGCTCACTGCCCTCAGTCGTTGCTTAATGGGATGAATAAGTTCCTGGAGTTGCTGGGGATTACTTTCAGGAGGGATCCTAATAATTTTAGGCCGAGGATTAATAAAAATCAATCTGTGAAAGTGAGTATTTATAAAGAAAATTTTTTTTTTTTTTAATTAAATTTTTTATTCAAGATTTTATTGAATTTTATATTCAACTTTTTATTGAAAATTTTATTAAATTTTTTAGTTAAAATTTTATTGAATTTTTTAGTAAAAATTTTATTACATATTTGGTGAATATTTACAAGTCCACGGAAAGGAATAAGATGACACTGAATACCATCCCAGATTATACTCAGTGATATCTATGGTGAAAAAAAACTTTAGATAGTAGCTAGAAAAATCCGGATTAACTAATCTGGATTATACTAGCTACTATCTGAAATTTTTTTTCACACAGTATAATCTGGGATGATATCCAGTGTCATCTTGTTCTTTCCATGTGGGGTTCACCATTTTAATTTTCAGTTTTATGAACGAAATTTTCATTTGATTTTATTGATATTTTTTTTGAAAAATACATAAAAAAATGAACAATTAAAAAACAAAATTGATTATCAAAATTTTCACAAACTTTTTTATTATTAATTTTTTATTAATTAATTTTTTTTTTTTTTTTTTTTTTCAGGACGTTGAACAGAAAAGAGCAGGGCAATATTTCTTCTTGGAGGAATAAATATAAATTATAATTATTATTATAATAAAAAGTGAATAATGAATTATATTATGAAATAATTCGTAATAATTTGAATATAAAATACTGATGAGTTTAAATAATAATAATAGTTGTTAATTGTCCACAACAGGGTGGCCGTTAACGGGAATTAGAAGGGATTATTGGAAAGTTTTATGTAAACGATAAATATGGAAATATTACAGAGTTTCAAAGATTTTTTTTAGTGATTTTAAAATTAAAATTCTTTTTTATAAAAATTTGTTTTTATATTGAATATAATTTCAATATTTTTTATAGTTATTTAAAATTTCTAAGATGTAAAATTTTGAAATTAAATAATTTTCCCGCAAATTTTTATAAGCTTTATAATTATACCCAATAATATTTCCTGTAAAATTTTTTATAAAATTAAAAAATAAACCACCAGTAATTTATTTTAATAGATTTTTTAATTTAACTCTTAAATTTTTTTTTTTTTTTCAATAACTAATATTTACAATTTTTTGAAAATATATACATTTTGTATTTATTGCAATTTTATATTTTTCAAATAAATTGAGCTGCTTACATCTTATCTTAAATTTTCTATTACAGACGATACAACAAACACAATTAATTTAAAAATAAATAAAATTACAACAAAAAAAAAAAAATAAGGAGCTAACAAATTAATTTAATTAATCAATGGCCACTCTGAATAAAAATAAGCTTATATCGTAAGCATTATAATTTATTTATATCACTCATTCTCTTATCTAATTACAATGTACCTTTTAATTAAAATTCTTCATATATTTATTTATTAAATATTAAATATATTATATAATTCATCTGTTCAAGAATATTTTTATCTGATATTTACGTAACAAAAATTGACAACAACGTGGTTTTAATATAACATGTTTTGAAAGCACTGTATGTTAAATTATTACTTAATATATCACTTGAACACTTAGGTAATTTAAATATATACATATGTATATATATATTTAATGGCTTCCCGCCTTTATTAATCCGCGAAAATTATCTGCGTCAAAATTTCTCAAAACAAAGTTTACTAGAACATAAATTAATTTGATAAAAATTAATTATCATTTAAGACTAATCATCCGGGATTAATTTTCGAATAGGCCCTTTAATCATTGGTTTTGTTGCGCCCTTTTATTTAAAGTAAATAAATACTTCTTTAATATCAATTACAAATTTAATTATAACACTGGCAACCTTGCAGTCACTATGTGACTTGTGAACTATAAATAAATAGAATTTTGGTTTAGAAAAATAATGACTTTCGTTAAAATGCACTGTATTGTCTTAAATATTGATGTTTTTAAATATATAAGCTCATCCCGATGTTACATTCATCAAGAGCTTTCATTTGAGTACCCACTTGCATTTTTGATATATTTTTCATATATAAATATATGTAATATATATAAATATATGAAAAAGTGATGTGGGTACTCAAATGAAAGGTCTCAATGAGTGTAACTCTTGGATGAGCTTATATCGTTAAAAATATCACCAGTAGACAAAATACAACGTCATTGCTTTATTATTGACATTTTTAAAGATATAAGCTCATCCTGATGCTACACTCGTCAAGAGCTTTTATTTGAGTACCCACATCAATTTTTAACATTTTTCATATATACAAATATATATAATATATATAAATATATGAAAAATCGATGTGGGTACTCAAATGAAAGGACTCGATGAGGGTAATGTCAGGGTGAGTTTATATCGTTAAAAATATTATCAGTAGAGAAAATACAACGTCATTGCTTTATTATTTACTTTTTTTAAGATATAAGGTCATCCTGATGTTACACTTATCAAGAGCTTTCATTTGAGTACTCACATGCATTTTTGATATATTTTTCATGCATACATATATATAGTATTTATAAATATATACAATATATGAAAAATTGATGTGGGTACTCAAATGAAAGGTCTCAATGAGTATAATGTCAGGGTGAGCTTATATCTTTAAAAATGTCAATAGTTCACAAGATACAAGGTCATTTCTTAATTATGTATCTAGAGATAATTTTCGAATGCAGCCTAAATACTTACAATAAATCAACTATTGGTGAGAATGATATAAAACCTTGAAAAGGCACAACTCCAGGTCAAGACTTTTCTAACAATACCAAATTTAACCATAAAAACCCTTTTTATCATATAAATATACCAGCCACAAAATTTTCCTTATCCTCTTAATATGACACATTTTTTAATATAAATAAAATAATATAATTAATAATCTAAATTATGAGCAATGACAACTTTTGGTATAAAAAAATATATTTAAAGATATTTTTGCCATCAGAAAATTTTTCTAGATTAACATACTGATAAGAAATTTTGTCGTAGGTAATTATTGCATGAAAAATAAAAGACGGTCACCATATATAATTTATAATATATATATATATGAATAAAAATATCAATCGATAATATTCAAACAACAAGATGAGAAATATCAACAGGATACGTGATAGGGGACAGTCTAATATCTTCAGTGCGAGTTCTGTCCCGCGTTCGGAAGTCTCTGTCACCTGGCCAAGCTCTGCCAGGACTACGAGGGCTGGTTCTCTCAATGAAGCTGGTGCTGGCGACCGCGTTGTCCACAGCTAAGCTTACAGACGATGTCCCGGGTTCGTGTAAGCTAGGTCTCTGCTGAGACGTCGAGGGTCCCATCATTTGGGCCCTAAGAATCTTCCTTTTTTCTACATTGCGTCTCCACTTTTCAGCCATGTGTCTCGCGACGTCCAGCCTCTTCTGCTTTTTATTCTGATGCTTCTTGTAAGCCACTTCGATGATAATCAGCCCAACGCCTCCGACGATTCCTATCGCCACTAAAATAAACACCCCGGCCATATTCTTCAAGCCCAACGTGTTTGGAGTGTTGTCATTTATCTCGCACTGCTGAACACTGCCTTGTAAAATCCACTCTTTATCCAGTGTCTCCATGAACCCAGCTGTATATAAATTTAAAATTCAATTTAGATTTTATAAAAATGAATATTGATACTTTGTTTTGAATTTAAAATAAAAAAATTTATGGAATAATTTACCCTCATGAAAGTCTAAAATCGCCAATGTAACAGCGTCGGTCCAGGGTGATCCTTTTTGGAGACCAACTCCGTATCCAGATCGCCCGAATAATTCGCCAGCTGTTACCAATTCGCAGTCTTTGGCAGCTTCGAATTCTAAGCGTGAACTATCCCAGATGAAAGCCATCAGTTTGCCTATTTTAACGTCATGAATAGCATCTTCTACGGTATCGTAGTTATTAGCTTCCATTGTTCGGTACATGTTTGACAGCTCTACTTGTCGCCTGAAATACATGTCTACTGCTGAGCCTTTTACCGTCGCACAAGTTAGATTCTCCATGGTATTTCTTAACTAAAAATTATAATAAAAAATATTAATTTTGAAAATTTTAGATTCTTGAAAAATCATTCTGGTTTATAACTTAAGAAATTACCTTGTATCTTGTGAACTATTGACATTTTTAAAGATATAAGCTCATCCCGATGTTACACTTATCAAGACCTTTCATTTGAGTACCCACATCAATTTTTCATATATTTATATATATTACATATATACATATATATGAAAATGCATGTGGGTATTCAAATGAAAGCTCTTGATAAGTGTAACATTAAGATCAGCTTACATCTTAAAAAATGTGAATAATAAAGCAATGACATTGTATTTTGTCCACTGATGATATTTTTAACGATATAAGCTCATCCTGGAGTTACACTCATCGAGATCTTTCATTTGAATATCCACATCAATTTTTCATATATTTCATATATTTATATATATTACATATATCTATAAATGAAAAATATATCAAAAATGCATGTGGGTACTCAAATGAAAGCTCTTAATGAGTACAACATCGGAATGAGCTTATATCTTTAAAAATGTCAATAATTATTAAATGACCTTATATTTTGTGAACTATTGACATTTTTAAAGATATAAGATCATCCTGATATTATACTCATCAAGACCTTTCATTTGAGTATCCCCATCAGTTTTTCATATATTTCATATATTTATATATATTACATATATACATATATATGAAAATGCATGTGGGTATTCAAATGAAAGCTCTTGATAAGTGTAACATCGGGATGAGTTTATATCTTCAAAAACGGCAATAGTTAAAAAAATACAGTGCAATTTAATAAAAGTAATTATTCAATAAAGCAAAATTTGACACGGCAGTCAAATAAAAATTTCTTTTTTTTTTCGAGCGTCGAAACCAGAGAATGATCCCTTAAAGACAATTTTAAATAAAAAACACTTACTCTTGCATCATTGATACCAGTAAGTTTAGTCTTGGGACGTTCCAGCACGAGGAAAGCCGCCAAGTTGGCAGTGTAAGAAGCCACTATGATCATCGCGAATCCAGCCCATACCATACCAAGTACGCGGGCGGAAAAACTTCTCGGAGTGCCTTCGCCAATCCCGCTATTCAGCAGCACACCCCAGGCGAACCACACGGCGCTGGAGAGGTTCAACGCGTCCTCTTCGGTGCCGTCAGCGTTAGCTAGCTTGAACCTCCCGAAGGGTGAAAACCGGTCGAGGAGGTACAGGGCAAGCGCAACGACGTGCACCGATACCATTACCAGGATCCAAAGGGTGTTGCTGAAAGGTTGAAGGAAAGACACCAGTGTTGATGATCGCGACGGCTGCAATTAAAAAATTATTTTCTTTAACTTCTATCCAGAAAAGTCCGCCACTATTCTCTGAAATTATTTACTTTTTTTTCCAGGATAGTAATCCCCTGGTATTTGAACGGCTTACTAAACTCGATGAACTCTGCGCGCTCTGGATTTATTGTCAGCGGCGCTACTATCATATCAGCTCGCTCATAAACGAGCTCGCCGATTAAACCAGTCCATACTTTTTTATTCCCAACTGCGATCAAAGAATAAAGTAAATTGTAAGTCGTCAATTGTAATAGTAATAGTAACAGTAAGAGTAAGAGGATTATTTATTTTGTTATATTAAATTAAATGAAAGTCTTACTCACCACTGAGGTCATTTATTACATAGTGACCGAATTGTCCGTCGGGAGACAAAGCCAGGTCATAAGTAAAGTTAATAGCTTTCGCCAAAGCTTTTAGCAACTCTATGCAGTACCCTTTGCAACAGTAAAGAGTAGTTTCTAAAATAGAAAATAAATTACATTTAGTAAATAAGTTTCGACAGATATGAAAGCTCCTCTCTTCCGCTTTACCTAAGTTTCAATTTTCTTTCATATTATAATATCTTTTGTGACATTCTTATGACTTTCAAAAATAAATTAATGAGAATTTTACTTGAATGTAAATTAATCCATTCTGAGAGGTTTCAGAAATTTAGTGTCATTGCAAAGGTCTTGACTGGAATTTGTGCCTTTTATAGGTTTTATATCATTTTCACAGATAGTCAATTTATATGATAAGTATTTAGGCTGCATTAGAAAATAATCTATCTTTAGATACATAATTAAGAAATGACCTTGTATCTTGTGAACTATTGACATTTTTAAAAATATAAGCTCATTCCGATGTTACACTCATCAAGACCTTTCATTTGAATACCCACATCAATTTTTCATATATTTATATATATTATATATATGTATATATGAAAAATATATAAAAAATGCATGTGGGTACTCAAATGAAAGCTCTTGATGAGTGTAACACCGAGATGAGCTTATATCTTAAAAATATATATTATATATATGTATATATGAAAAATATATCAAAAATGCATGTGGGTACTTAAATGAAAGCTCTTGATGAGTGTAACATCGAGATGAGCTTATATCCTTAAAAACGTCATTATTTCAGAAAGTACAGTGTAATTTAACAAATTTCATTATTTAACAATGCAATTTAAGAAATATCTTGTGAACTATTGACATTTTTAAAGATATAAGCTTATCCCGATATTACACTCATCGAGACCTTTCATTTAAGTACCCACATCAATTTTTTATATATTTATATATATGTATTTATGAAAAATATATGAAAATGCATGTGGATACTCAAATGAAAGCTCTTGATGATTGTAAAATCAGGATGAGCTTATATATTATCTTTAAAAAGGTCAATAGTTAAGAATATACAGTGCAATTTAACAAAAGTCATTATTTAATAATGTATATCCTATTAAATATTATTATATTTTTTAGGGTCTAATGCACAGGCGCCATGCACCTCTATAGAATGTCTACCAGAAGTAAAATAAATAAAAAATAAATAAATAAATAAATTTACTCAGAAGTTAAAAAAAAAAAAAAATTGTGAAATAAAAATACATACTATTAACTGTACTGTTGTCGTAATGAGGACAAGGGACCTCATCGGGTAAGCATTCTTCTTCTTGAATAACTCGAACGTATACAAAAGGCTTTTCTGGAATCGTCAGCACTTTGAGATGAGTTGGGATCATTAAGCCTTCAGGCTTAACCGTTTGACGACCGGGCCACAATATCGACGTTTCGTTTAATCTCAGTATCATCTTACGTGTATCCTATTTAATGATAAGGTTTCATTGTTCTTTAAATATTTATTCATCAATTATCAATATAAACAATCTACAGTATTTTTGTAGATCTATTATAGATTTTTAAGAAAACTAATTAATAAATAAATAAAAACTTACAAGTGAGAAGTAGTACTGGCCAATAGAATTTCTAACTCCTTCTTCCTGGACATTAACGATGTTGTATTCAGAGTAAATCCGGTCGCCATTGTCGTCAAAAGCCACTCTTCCGGTAGCTCCTTTTTCCAAGACCTGCTTCCGAATAAATCCAAACAAGTCTTTACCAGTTTCCCAAATAGCTCCTGAGTTGTCGCAGTCTTTCGGAGCTTCTGTGATTACTTTTGTTTCATTCATTTCTCGGAGCGCTGACACCAGAACATACCTATCGATTAATTTTACCAATATTTATTATTGAAACATTTAATCATTTTAAACAAATAAAATTTGACAAAAAAAAGTAACTAAAATTGAGAGACATAATAATTTTTAGAATTTTTTTAACAAATCATTACAATAAAAAAAATTTATTAAAAAAATATAATACTGAAATTTATAGACATGCCATTTTTTTTTTTTTTTATTTTATTAGTGACTAAATTGTTATAGAAAAATTTTAATTAAAAAATTCTACGTTTAAATTAAAAAAAAAAAATTACAAGTGCAATTTTTTAAAAATGATTTTCTAGATCTACTTTATTTTAAAAAAAATTTTTAAATTATCAAGCGTCAGCTGATTTCAGTGCATAAAACCAAAATTAGCCGACGTTCAAAAATTTTTTATTTTTTTTCTAACAATTAAATTGCAAGTAAAAAAATATTTTTTAAAAATTACACGTATAATTTTTCAAATCTTCGACCTACATGTAAAATTTTTTTATAATAATTTTTTCAATAAAAAAAAAATATAAAAATTTTCAGATGTCAGCTAATTTAATTTTAATTTTTAGCCATCAAAAAAATCATCAAAAAATTTGAAATGTAAAAATTATAAATCCAATTTATTAAAAATAATTAATTTGTTAAAAAAAAAACCCAAAAAATTTTAAAGTGTTAGATTTTAAAGTGTCTGATTTTTGTGTAATTAATTATTTTTTTATTCTTTTACATACAGACTGTCAGTGATGTGAGCTTTTTCATCAGACGCATTCACAAGCTTCAGTCCAATGAGACCTTCCGGCGCGTTTTTAGCTTCAAGGCTTTGCTCAGTGACTATCCAAACATACCCTGATCCTGTCATGTTCATAGTAGCAAGGTCACGGAAGATTATTTCTGCATCTCTTGTACTAAAAAGGTTTATTATTTATTAACAGCTTTTAATATTAAAATTTTATCTTCACGGGGTTTGAAGATATTAATTTAAGATTCTTACTTTGCGTACATCAGACAAACTCTTGCCTGAGCATCTCTGATACCGCGTAGCTGAGACGTGAAGGATTCAAGACCCGGCTCAAACTCTATTACAGTCTCCACCTGTTCCACAAAAGCCACCCGTTAATAAATCACGACTAAATAAACTGGATAGTGAGTAAATCAACCCATCATTTATCAGCGTCATGCATTACTAACAGTACTGAATCATAACTAAATACAATTATTTGTGAGATATTTATTTATAAAAAGGTGGTTTGAAATGACTCTAAAATTAGAGGACATCTTTTATTTAGAGTGAAGAAATTAGCAGACACTTGACAATTTTTTTTTAATAATAAACCAGGTCTAGAAAATTATTAAGTAAATTTTTTTTTTTTATAATTTATGTGTTAAAAAAATTATCAAATGTCTCAATTTCAATATCATAAAAAAAAATTTATAACTCTTGGAAAAATTATGTTTTTTTTTTTATTAATAAAAAAATCATTATTTTAATTTATGATTTTTTTTTTTATTTTAGACAAGACTGGAAAAAATTGCAGATATCTACTAATTTTTTAAATTACACTTGAAAGAATAAAAAAACATATGATAGTAAAATATGATATAAAAATAACTTTATTTTTATAAAAAGTATTGTCGATTTTCAACAAACAAGTGATGAATTATATTTTTAAATAAGATATTAATATTTCTTCTTAATTAAAAAAATTATGACTTAAATTGACGATTTTCAAATTTTAAAAAGTAAATTAATCCCAAGAAAATATAAAAAAAAAATTTATTTTTTCATTTTTTTCACAGTATTTCCTAAGAAAAATTTTAAAAATTGTCAGTTGCAATTTAAGTTTCATATAAAAAAATCTCTAGAGCTTAGACTGCAAATAAAATAACTTCGATATTTGATAAAAAATAATCTTTCCAAGAGGTGAAAAACGTCAGATGTCCGTAAAGTTGAGAATCATTGGCTTGTATGAGTGAATCTTTTAGACAGTACTTACGTATCCACGTCAAATAATATTATGAAGAGGTTGGTTAATTAAGAATATCTACAGAAAGACCTGGAATATGCCTGATTGTTTGTTTGTATATAATGTGGAACACATATATGTATAAAAAAAAGGAAAACGATAATGAAGACTAGGACGTGCAAGAAAATTTCCCTGCAACTAATAAGTAAAACAGTATATTTCGGAAAAAATAGACCCGAAAAAAATAAACTCGAAATAATTTTAGAATGATGAAAAATTCATATTATTTCATTAAAATTATTATAAAATAAAAATAATGATATTTAAAAAAATTTTTTTTTTTGGGTTGCTTGTTTTTCAGAAAAATTGTCGGTGTCATACAATTATTATTATTATAATTTTAATTTTATAATAATTTTAATGAAATAATATGAATTTTTCATACACTGATAGAAAGATTTGCTTATAGTTAAAAATATTTGTTAATATTAAATTTTAACAAATTATTTATTACAGATCACTTTTTAGTCCTTAAAAAATATTTCTTAGTATTTAAAAAGATTTATTAATATTTAATAAATGAATATCAGATTTATTAAATACAAAAAAAGTCATTTTAAATACTAAAAAATATTTTTTAAATACTAAATAGTGATTTCTAATAAATGATTTATTAAATATTAAAAAATATTTTTTAATAAAAATAAATTCTTCTATCAGTGTAGCTTTAAAATTTTTTAGGTCTATTTTTTCCGATTATCAAGACAATATAGGACACAATAATTAAAAGATTAACAAAAAGGACTGATTGCAAATGCAGGTGGTAATATTGAGTGGTAATTTCAGCCCGGATCCTGGATGCCTTGATGGACAAGCACCAACAAGTACCTTGAGGTAGAGACACACAAGTAGAAGTAGAAGTAGAGGTACAAGTATGGAGTTCGAGCAACTGGAGAAGAGGTATGGTACCTGGGATTTATAATTTTATAATTCGCTATACAGAAGCGTGCACGAGCTAACGATAACACGTATCAAGGGAACGTATCACGGATGGATTTATTTCGCATTTGTAGAAGTGATGCGAGACACGTGCGAGGTAGAATTGTACAACCCACATGTACTTTGATTTCGACGTCGTCCTCCAGGCTCTGCGACGTCGTCTGAAAACGACCCAGCAACGCACGTCCGTCTGTGTCCGAGCTGTGGATGAATATCACCTTCGTGTAGCTGAAGTACTTCAGCATTTCTACCCAGACTTCTGCTTGATGGGAGTACGGCGGGACTGTCCTCAAAAAGGACACGTGTATGTTCTTTAATTTAAATTATGTTGATTTATTTATTTATTTTTTGTTTTTTATTTTTAGTATTAATATTTATAACTATTTATTTATTTGATGTTTTTTTTACCTTGTCAGAAAATGCTGATTCGCGGGAAGATATTCCTATCACTGGTATGTGATAAAAACCAGCGGTATAAGACACGGCTGCTGGTGACAGGTCACCCTTAAGCGGGTGTGAAATAACTACTGCGTACACCCGCTCTGATATCAGTGTTTTACAAACACTCAGAGCTGTTCTTATTGGATTTGAATCCATTGTCATAACTGTGTGGTAAAATACAACTCCACGGTTAACGTATTGAAGATCAAAATTTAAATTCTGGAAATTAAAACATTTTAATTATTAATACTTCATTTTTTTTTTATTAAAAAAAATAGCAAAAAAATTACTGCAGAGATTTATGAATTTTTAATAATAAGAAAAATTTGGCTTTATAATTTTTTTTTTAATTTATAGTGCCAAGATTTTTTGTTGTAAATTTAAAATAACAATTTATAATAAATTGTTCAAATTTTTTAATATTAAAACAAAAATATTAGTCTTATAAATTTTTTTTTTAAACAAAAGTTAATAAAAATTTCATTTTTAAAAAAAATATTTTATATATTCTTTTTTAAGGATTGTCATAAAATTTTTTTTAAATAAAAAATTATTTGACTTTTTTATAATGGTTGAAATTTTTTATATTATGTCTAAAATATGGGTCATAAAAAAAATTTAATTAAAAAAAAAAAATGATTTAAAAAAAAAATATTTTTGCTGAAATTTCAAAAGTAAGATTTATAATTCTGAAAAAATTTGAATCATTATGAATATTAATTTTGGAATTACAGGAAATATTTGTTTCAAAAAAACAGTAACATTTTTTTTTTAAATTAAATTTTGAACAACTTTTGTTTGATAAAACTTTTTATAGGACCAATATGTTCGTTGTAATATTAAACATTTGAATAATTTATTTTAAAATTGCGGCACAAATTTTGGCCTTAGTTATTTATCACACTATTCATAGTTTGGGTACTTTTTAAATAAATTTTAAAAATAATAGCACTATCACAGGATCAATTACAAATAATTTAATGGACAAATCTGACGGAACAAATTTATAAAACCAACAAACTATTAAAAACTCCTCCAAAAACTTGACATAAAAAATTGACTACTAAAAAATATATAAAACCAAAAGGCACTAATTCTTATCAAGACCTTTCTGATGATACCAAATTAAACTATAAAAATTCCTTTAAAAATAATAATATGGTCACAAAATTTTCCTTACTCTGTCAATTATTTAAATTATAAATGACTACCGCTGAAAAAATATCAAACCCAATTTACGATAAAGATATACACGTTGCAAAATTTTTCTTAGTCTCTTAATTATATAAATTAATTTTTGACACAACCACATTGACATGTACAAAACAAAATAAATAAATAAACAAATTTTGTTTATCGCAAAATTCTAATTTATTTATAACTACTTCGAAAACTTTCCATAATAAATCAACTATCGCTGAAAAGCATATGAAACATTGAAAAGGCACTAATTCAGGTCTAGACCCTTTCAATGATACTAAATTAAATTTAAAAAACTCATTTCCTGCCCTCCGGCCGGAAAGTGGCAACTTTCTGGCCGCTGCGCTAAACAAAGTTGCCACATTCCGGCTACGTCGAGCAGAAAAATAGTATACACACCTTGGCCAGTAAAAAGTAAAGCCTCAGACCACATGTTTGTCAACCTCGGCTTCGCCTCGGCCAACAATTACATGTGGTCTGAGACTTTTCTTATTTTACTGGCCTAGGTATGTAATATACTATTTATCATACAAATACACCGAAGAAAAAATTCTCTTTATAGACAAAATGTTCTTTTAAAAGAATCTATATTGTTAAAGGAATATAGACATCATTCCATTGAAATATTTCAAACAAAAAGATTTTCATTTATTATTTCTTCTTTTATCTCGTCAAATGAATATGATGTATCGAACGGTATTTTTCTTTTTAAAATAGATTTTTAAGTTATAAATAATATTCTACTTAATTTATTATTTATTATTTATTATTTATTATTTATAATATAGAGGAAATAATTAAACAATGATTAGCAAAGTGATTAATATAAGACAACAGAGTATAAATAAATTTCTAATGTGTTCAATAATATATAATTACATTATTACAGAGTATCATTGTCTTTTGTTTTCAATAAATTATATTCAGATTAACTTATGTATCTTTTTGTAACCTTGTTAATGGCTCTTAGGCTGTTGGGATTTATATAAAGAAAATAAAATAAATCTATAGAATTATTTAAAGTTAAACAATGAGAGTTAAATATTTAAAAACAAAAATACTCTTGCCAGTTAGTAGTTTTCCATTAATTCCAGAAGTACACAAATATCAATAAGTCAATATGATTTGCGGGTAGTCATTTCAAAGGAAATTGAATGTCCCGTCCAATAATCACAAACATGAGACTTTTATTTACTTTATTTACTTGGAAGATATAAAATCGACGTTTAATATATATATATATATATATATATATATATATATATATATATATATATA
>CAJNRD030001117.1:3284081-3332003 GCA_905319865.3 Cotesia congregata | reverse complement strand
AAAATTAAAAAATTGATAAGGGCTGACTTTATTGTCATTAAAAATTTAATTGCTCCAAAATTCTAAAAAAAATTATGTCAGTC
This sequence comes from Cotesia congregata, assembly GCA_905319865.3. Classification (NCBI taxonomy): domain Eukaryota; kingdom Metazoa; phylum Arthropoda; class Insecta; order Hymenoptera; family Braconidae; genus Cotesia; species Cotesia congregata. The sequence goes on along the minus strand of CAJNRD030001117.1, from coordinate 3,331,920 downwards.
AACTTCAGTGTTCTCACAATGACAGTTCCAATTTTTTACTTTGATGATCAGCATCTCATTTTTTATTAATTAAAAAATCACTTTTTAAAACAATAAATATTAAATTTCTTCTTTTTTTTATTTCTTCTTTTTTCTATAAATTATTTCTTGCGGTATTTAATTAACTAAAGTAATTACTAGATAGTAAATTAAATTAATTATTAAGTAAACGAATTATAAAACGCGAGAGTTGGAGTGTATTTTAAATTTAACACGCGCATGCGTACAATTTTTTTACCGTCAGATGTCTTTAGCGAGGTGACACCTAACCCCGAAATTTTATTAATATTTGCACGGAGAAAATAAAAATAAATAAATAAAGAAAAGTGGAAGGGGGTGATTGCAGTGGATTCAAGAGTGGGGAATTAAATACAAAACATACATTCTGATAATTATCAGAATGAACAGCTGGCTTTCACGAGTAGCAGTTCAAGCGCTAGTGTTTTTTTACATCACTGTAGCTGTAATAATTAGTTTTTAATTTTTCTTTTTTTAATAAAAGTCATTGTTGCGTTATGATATTGAATATTTTATCAAGCTACCACCAAAGTTCTTGCTGCATCAACTACCAAGACTATTTTTATCAGCTGTCAGTTCATTATCGGAGTATATTTTGGAAACTAAGTGTTTAATTAACAATCTTTACTTGTTAAATATTTAATTAATTAAAGATCAAGTTAATTTTTGGTGGAACGATAAATTTTTTATAAATTTAAACTAATCATGGGAATGAATGACTTGATTTATTGGTAAATATTTATTATTATTAGTAGTATTAACTGTCATGGTTAATGACACTGAAATTATCAGATGTTTGACAATTTTTTATAAAGAATAAACTAGAAAATTATTTTTAAAAAATTGCATTTTTATTTTTTTTTTATTTTTAAAGGTGGAATTTTTTAAATAAATTTTTTCTGTCATAATTTATTTGTTGGAACTATTTTAAAAATTATTAAATGTCTTTAAATTTAATGAAAATTAATTTACCAGATATTTTATAATTTAAAAAATTTTTTTAACAAATAAATTATGTCCAAAATATTGACATTTAAAATAAAAAATCCAATTTTTTAAAAATAATTTTTTGGAGCAAATTTTTTTTTTAATTAAAATAAAAAATGATCAAGTAACTGATAACTTTAATGTCATTACAATTTCAGTACCATTTATATAAAACTGAAATTGACAGACATTAGAAATTTTTTTAGAATTTTATAACAATTAAATTGTCATGAAAAAAATTTAATAAAAAAATTCCACATGTAAAAATTAAAGAAAATTATCAGTGAAAATTTTTAGAACCAATTTTAATTTTATAAGTGATTTGTTATGAGAATTAAAAAAATTTTAAGCTGTCAGCTAACTTCAGTATCATCTATATAATAATAAAACAAAAAAATATTTTTAAAAAATTTCACTTACAGTTTTTAAAGTGTTTTACAAGTGAAAATTTTTTTTTATTTTTTTTAATCATTTTGTCAATAAAAAAAATTTTTTCAATTTTTAAATGTCGCCTAACTTAATTCATAATACTAAAGTTAGCCGACATTTATAATTTTTTAATAATTAAATTAGACCAGAAAAATATTTTTTTAAAATTGCACTTAAAGTTTTTCAAGTTTTCTACAAATGAAATTTTTTTTTATTTTTCTGTAATGATTTTTTCAATAAAAAAAAATTTTTTTAATTTTTAGACATCGGCTAACTTAATTTTCATATTTTCATATCATCTATTTATTGTTATTAAACAATTATTAATAGTGATTTTATTTATTAAAGGTATCAAAAAAAAATAGGAACGTATGATAAACAGCAATGGGAAAAAACAGTGGAGCAGAGAATATTTGGCGGGTTGAATAATGTTCCAATGAGAACAGCCAAGTTAAAAACAGAATTTATTGACGTGGATTTGGTACGAGGTAGCTAAACAATTAAATTATCTAATCATGTTCAATTAAGCAATAATAAAATCTGAATACTGATTAATTGTTTTAGGATCTTCATTCCCAAAAGCCAAGCCAAAGCATGGACTGATAACAGTGACTTGGTTGGCTGTCAAGAGATTAATTTTACTGCCTTTTTACAAGAGTTGGTGGATCCAACAAACGAGTTCTAGAATATTCTTATTATTTATTTTGCTTTACAGTTTACAGATTTTTAATATTATTATTTTTATCGCTGGTGCTAACTTCAATGACTCTGATGTAATTATATGTTTATTTATTTTATTATTTATCGGAATAGATTTTGCAATTTGTTATTTATTTACAGATTGTATCGTTGACTGAAGTTCTGATGCCGGTGGCGATGATGTTCCTTCTCTGTACGGTGCACTCGCAGATAGTGTCGACGAATTCAGGCCCTACAATATCTACCGGCATAAACCGGTCACGTGCGCGAAGATCTCGCCACGAAAGGACCCGGCCTGGTAAACTGAGACCGAGAAATCTTCAACGTGGCCATCGTATAGGAAGTGATATTAACAAGACTTCGCAGGAGACTGTTTGCTGTGATAAAAGCAATGCTAAAAATTATTCCAGTGTCTCACCTTCAGTGAGATTCGCTAAAAAAGTTTGTATTGATCCTTCAACTCCCAGACGAGTAAGTTTTTTATTGCATAAGAATTAATTTAGCAGATATTTAATAATTTTTTTAACAAATAAATTATGGCGAAAAAATGAGAACAAAAAATTGACATGTGGAAATTTAAAAAAAATATAAATACAATTTTTCAGAAAAGATTTATTTGTTAAAAAAAATTAGAAACTTATCAAGTGACAGCTGACTTTAATGGCATTTTTATTGGTAATATTAATATTAAATTTTTTTAAAGAAATTATTATTTTTATTTTTAGGAAATTCCGAGTTCATCAAAAGAATTAGACAAGTCGCGTGTGATTACGTCAACACCGGTTCAGGAGTCAGTTTTAAATAGATCAAGACTAGCTGTTACTGTTGCGAATGTTAATTTAAATGTTGATGGTGTGCATCAGGATGACGATGGATTTGAAAGTTTGAATGGGAATGTCTCCAGTGACAATGATCGCGCTAGTTTACGGCCTCAAGTTCCCAAAGATGAAGAGATTAAACCGGAAGTTGTTTCTTCCTCTAGTAGCGATGAGAAGCTTGTAAATAATTCTAGTGAAAGTTCACGTATCTTAAATCTTGGTAATTGATTTATTAGATTATTATTTAGAATCCATTCGAAGATGCTCTATCTCTAGATACATAATTAAGAAATTACCTTGTATCTTGAAAACTATTGATATTTTTAAAGATATAAGCTCATCCCGACATTACACTCATCGAGACCTTTCATTTGAGTACCCACATCAATTTTTCATATATTTATATATATTACATATATGTATATATGAAAAATATATAAAAAATGCATGTGGGTACTCAAATGAAAGCTCTTGATGAGTGTAACATCGGGATGAGCTTATATCTTCAAAAACGTCAATATTTAAGCAAGTACAGTGCAATTTAACAAAAAAATATGATTTAATAAAGCAAAATTTTATTTATTTATAGTTCACAAGTACACGGCAGTCACACAGTGACTGAAAGATTGCTAGTTATTATTATAATTTAATTTAATAATATTAATTGACAAATAATATTTTTTTAGACGTTTCGAGGACCAACGACGACAATTTAGCAGAACCATGCGAAGTATGTAGTTATTTACTTGAATTGATTAAAACTATTGTGAGAAATAAATTAAGATTTAAATTGATAAAGTTTGTTTGACAATTTCCAGAGCAAAGATATTAATTCATCAAAACCAGTGGAGAGTGTAAAGCAATTTGAGAGTGAAGAAGAAGGTGAGTGTGAAGAAACTGGGACAAATCAATTGACTGAAGTAACAACATCTGCTACTGAATGGATGGGAGTTACTACTAACAGCGATGAATGTAGTTATAGGTACTAATAATAACAATAACAATAATAAGCAATTATTTAATTGAAATTTATTAATTTGCTTATAATAAATTAAATTAATTTTTAAGCTCGGATCTTGATGAGTCCCAGCTTCACAGCGACAGTAATTACAGTTACGGTGAGTTTGTCGAGCATCCTTTCTCTTGGGAATTTGAACTACCACCTTCTATTTTATTGAGCTCAAGTTGTATGACATCTGACCGAGGTATAATATTTTTATTACTTGGATATTTTAAATTACTTGTATGATGATAAATTATAAGTTATAAATTATTGCTAATATTATTTTATATTTTATATTTAGTGACTTGCACACTTTGGACAAGACGAGAAATAAAAAAAGCTGAATTATCGGTTTTGGACATAAGCTCAGCAATAATAGCACGAGCAGAGTCAATGCCCGAGAGCTTGGATTACTTTTACGGAGGACTAGTGCTCTCAATGATACTTGCTGTAATACCAGCGCTGAGAAGACTCAGCGATCATTTTGGATCCGATACTGGCAATTCCACTGGGATTGTTGTCGACTTAGCTCTAATTGATTTCAATATTTATGTCGATTTTTTAAAAGAGATTATTGATGTTTCATTTGGCAGCACTCTCTGGTAATTTGATAACTTTATCAATCGATCATAGAAAGTTAAAAAATTGTAATTATGTTTTTTTTTTTTTTTTTATAATTTAGGGAACGAACCGTCGTCCTGATTTTGTCATTTGAGAGATTAATACTTTCCTGCTTGTTATTTTTTCTCCTCGCCGTCGCTGAGAGAACTTTTAAGCAGAGATTACTGTACGCTAAATTATTTTCACATTTAACATCATCCAGACGCGCAAGGAAGTCTGATTTACCACATTTTAGATTAAATAAAGTCAGAAATATTAAAACTTGGCTGAGTGTTAGGTCATATCTGAAGGTGATTTATTAAATAATTAAAATTTTAATTTAATTAAGGGGTTACATGGGTTTCCTCCGGGAAAAAATGACCAATTTTCAACAATTTTTTTTTTAATAGAAAAAATGAAATATTTTATTTAAACTTTTTACTGTCTTAAAGATACATTCTAGAGATGTTGTAGAATTTAATAAGACAAAAATAATTGATTTTTTGAAACCATGAAACCCATGTGACTCCTTAACACATATATTAATTAACATTAACAACTAAATTAATTATTTTAGAGACGAGGACCTCAGAGGTCTGTTGACGTAATAGTCTCGGCTGTCTTTATTGTAACACTGCTCTTACTATCGTTTGTCAGCTTAGAATTAATTAAAGTAAGTCAATTTAGTTGATTACTATGTTTGAATATAATTAATGTTTCTATATTTACTGTACTAATTATTATAATTGAATACTTAAACACAGGACTTAGAAAGCCTACACTCGAGATACAACATCGAAGCGCTTCTTTGGAGTTTTACCCTCGGGATTTATATCCTAAGGTTCATGACTTTGGGCACTAAGATAAACAAAAAATATCGCAACCTTTCGATTTTAATTACTGAGCAAATAAATCTTTATTTACAAATTGAGCAAAAACCTCATAAGAAAGACGAATTGACCGTTGCTAATAGTGTTCTTAAACTTGCTGCTGATTTAATAAAGGTAAGTTAATAGTAATTATAAGTTGAACTATTTTATAATAATAAAATAAATGAGATAAAAATTATTTTTGGAAGAATTTTAAAAAGATTAACAAAAAAAAACAGAATAAATTATTTTTAAAAATAATAATAATAATCTATATTATTAAGAGGATAAGAAAAATTTTTTGTCCAGGATAGTCATATGATTTTTTTAGTGAAATTTAGTGTCATTGCAGAGGTCTTGATTTGAATTTATGCCTTTTCAAGGTTTTATATTAGTCTCACCGATAGTCAATTTATTATGATAAATATTTAGACTGTATTCGAAAATTATCTCTAGATACATAATTAAGAAATGACCTTGTATCTTGTGGACTATCGACATTTTTAAAGATATAAGCTCATCACGACGTTACACTCATCAAGACCTTTCATTTGAGTACCCACATCAATTATTCATATATTTATATATATTATATATATATGAAAAATATATCGAAAATGCGTGTGGGTACTTAAATGGAAGGTCTTGATAAGTGTAACGTCGGGATGAGCTTATATCTTTAAAAATGTTGATAGTTAAGAAAGTATAGTGCAATTTAACAAATATCTTGTGAAATATTGACATTTTAAAAGAAATAAGCTCACCCCGACATTAAACTCATCGAGACCTTTCATTTGAGTACCCACATCAATTTTTCATATATTTATATATATTATATATATGTATATATGAAAAATATATCAAAAATGCATGTGGGTACTCAAATTAAAGCTCTTGACGAGTATAACATCGGGATGAGTTTATATCTTTAAAAATGTAAATAATTAGAAACGACCTTGTATCTTGTGCACGATTGACATTTTTATATGAAAAATATATAAAAATACATGTGGGTACTCAAATGAAAGGTCTTGATGAGTGTTATATCGGAGTGAGCTTATATCTTTATAAATATTAATATTTAAGAAAATACAGTGAAATTCAACAAAAGTCATTATTTAATAAAGCAAAATTTTAATTTTTTATAGTTCACAAGTCACGGAAGTCACATAGTGACTGCAAGGTTGTTAGTATTTATTAATTTATTAGAGTTGATTTGTTTGTTTTAATTAAAATAAAATTGCAAGTTTCGATAACTGGGTCTTTTACCTTATGTACATGATTAATTGTTTTTTTAAACAATAATTTTTTTTAGCTTCTGTAGAAGATCTCCGGGAGGTCTAAAATAAGTGTCTTGCGGTGAGCAAGATATCTTCAGTTTGAATTATTGAAATTTAAAATTCTTTTACTGTAAAATATTATCAAAAAAAAAAAAATATTTCATAAAATTGTGTACAAATTAGAGACTGATTTTATGATTGATAAATCTTGCTCTCTGATTTTAAAAAAATAATTTTGAGAAAAATCTCTAAAAAATATTCAGCTTTATAAATATGCGTATAATTTTAAAAGGCTCGTTTCAGTTTTTTTAATTTAATTAAAATTTTTTTAACAAACAAGTTTATTTAAAAAAAATTGCATTTTCAATTTTTTATTTAATTTTTCTTGCCATAATTTATTTGTTAAAAAAATTATTAAAATTTAATCAACATTTGCTAAATTAATTTTCATATTTTTTTATCAATATTTGTATAATTTATTAAATATAATTAATTGGTTTCAGGTCCGCCGGGCTATCCGGCCCTATTTCATTGGAAGCAAACCAATGAAATTTTTTTACGATGCGATGACATTCACTGCGTCTCGTATTGCTATGGCCTACCTCTCATTCAGCTTTGTGCTGTTAGAATTGATACCAAGTTTTAATGTTTATAAGTAAGAATCAATTTTATACAATCTAATAATTAATGATATACTTACTGATAATTAATAATATTGAAGTTAGCAAACGTCTAAAAATTTTAGATTTTTTTTTTAAATTAAATTACAACTAAAAAAATATTTCTAAAAAATTGCACTTGTAGTTTTTCAAGTTTTTTACATGTAACAATTTTTTTTTTAATTGTTTAATTGAAATTTCTTCAATAAAAAATTTTGAAATGTCAGCTAACTCCATTTTCATGTTAATTAATAATTAATATTAATTTTAAAATCTTAGGTCATTGTACCTGATTCCACATTTGCTAGCTCTGGCAGCAATTGTTATATTGCCTTTACTTCCGGTACGTCGACCCAGTCAAAACGGACATGTTAAACCCTCAGATAATGGTCATGTGAATTACATCACCGGTCATCAGCCGGAAGTCCGTAATGGAACATCAAAAAATAAGACGGAGTAACTAATTTCTCTACCTAAATTATTAGTAGTTATTCATATGTATGTACATATACTCACATACGTACACATATATTTTTATTTGATATTTAAAATATAACTAATAACTGTTAACATGATAGTTTACCTCCAGATATATTTTAATTAAGTTAGAGATATTTTTAAAGCTAAGTGATGAACGAAAAAATTTATTTACAAAAGTGACAAAATAAACTATATAGAAATAAAATAATTGAAATTATCTGTGACGAGTTTAAAGTTATAAATAATAACAAATTTTTTACTGTATTCAAATGAATAAAATAAATATTTTATAATATTGATGGATAATTTAATTTATTTTTTTTTTTTTAATTTAATTATTACTTGAACATTTTTTGATTTTTTTCAACAAATAATTAGTTTAAAAAAATTATTTTTTAACAAATTGATTTTTTAGTTCTTTATAAAATTTTACATGTAATATTTTTTTTTTTTTTTCATAATTTATTTGGAAAAAAATTATTTTCTATTTTTTAGTTTAATTTTTTATTCAACAGACAAATCAATTACAATAAAAAAATAAAAAAATAAATTTCATTTGTAAAAAACTGTAAGTGCAATTTTAAAAAAACATTTTTTTTTGTTCTAATTTAGTTATTAAAAAAAAAATCAAAATAAAAACGTCGGCTAACTTTAATGATACTAAAATTAGCCAACGTTCAACCATTTTTGATTTTTTCTTATTAATTAAATTAGAACTAAAAAAATATTTTTTAAAAATTGCACGTGTAGTTTATAAAATTTTTTTCATGTGAAATTTTTTCTTTTGATTTTTTTTTTTAATAATTCTCCTATAAAATCAATTACCAAAATTTTTAGATGTCAGTTAATTTAATTTTCATCTAACTTTAGTATTATTAAATATCATCAAATTAATTAACTATAAAAAATAAATTTTTTTTTTTAAATTTCTATATGTTCAATTTTTTTATAATTATTTAAATGTTATAAAAATCTAAAAAATAGACAGGAATCTGGTAATTTCAGATGAAAATTAAGTTAGCTATCTAAAAATTTTTTTATTGAAAAAAATTGTTAAAAAAAAAAAGAAAATAAAAAATTTCACTTGTAAAAAACTTGAAAAACTATCAGTGCAATTTTTTAAAAAATATTTTTTAAACTACTTATTTATTTTTAAATATTTAGTTTATTAAGCGCCGGCAGAGGGCGAACAAAACAGTAAAATTTATATTTATTTTGTGATCACAACAAAATCACACACAAAAATTCTTTTTAATTTGTTTTTAATTAATAATAGTGTAAAAATGTTAATTGACATTTGTAAAAATTACTTAAACACTAAAGTTAAATGCGACAAGCCAAGTTGTGATGATTATGACATTGAAAACTTGATATCTGAGAACGACAGAGGTTTTTTAGTTTATTCATGCATAAATCCACCAATAAACATAGACTTTAATTTTACAAATCTCATTAAATTAAGCCATGTAATAATATGGCCAGCAATCGGTGAGCAAAAGTCTATTGGATTCAAACTTTCTGTCAATTTAAGAGACAATACCATCAATCAGTTGGCTGTTGGATTTCTGGAGCCCAGTGACAGTGGGATTATTTTTTGCTGCAATGACAGTGATGTTAATCAACTTAAAACTAATTATAGAAATTTTTCTATTAAATACATCAGTGGATTCGCTCATAAATTTGTTAATTCCACGGATAATTTAAAGTTGACAATCATGAAGACACAAAAGTCTGTAGCAGCTGTCAAGAGAATTCAAATTTGGGGTTACGTCAGACCTAATTCCAAAATACATCAATTGTTCACGGAGTATAATGATAAAATTAATTGTTGTAAAAATGTGTCACTGCCTGTAGAAATTAAGGATGCTGAAATTAAGCCTCAGTCGTAAGTATTTTTTTTTTTTTAAGACATTGAAGTTTACTGACAGAAATTTTATGATAGTAAAATCAGCTGATTTTTAACAATTTTTTATATTTTTTTTCATTAATTAAATTAGAACTAAAAAAAAACATTCTAAAAAATTGCATTGATTGTTTTTTAAATTTTTTAAATGTGGAATAACAATTATCAATATTATTAAGAGAATAATCAATTTATGATAATAAGTATTTAAATTGCATTCGAAAATAATCTATCTCTAGATACATAATTAAGGAATGATCTTGTATCTTGGGAATTATTGACATTTTTAAAGATATAAGCTCATTTTGGAGTTACACTCATCGAGACCTTTCATTTGAGTACCCACATCAATTTTTCATATATTTATATATATCATATATATGTATATATGAAAAATATATCAAAAATGCATATGGGTATTCAAATGAAACCTCTTGATGAGTGTAACATCAGGATGAGCTTATATCTTTAAAAAGGTCAATAGTTAAGAAAGTACATTGCAATTTACCAAATATCTTGTGAACTATTGACATTTTTAAAGATATAAGCTCATCTTGAGGTTACACTCATCGAGACCTTTCATTTGAGTACCCACATCAATTTTTCATATATTTATATATATCATATATATGTATATATGAAAAATATATCAAAAATGCATGTGGGTACTCAAATGAAAGCTTTTGATGAGTGTAACATCGGGATGAGCTTATATCTTCAAAAACGTCAATAGTTAATAAAATACAGAGCAATTGTCATTATTTAATAAATCAAAATTTTATTTATTTATAGTTCACAAATCACGGCAGTTACATAGTGACTGCACGGTTGCTCGTTATTATTATTAAAAAAATTCCATGTATGAAGATAAAAATAAATTAGTGAAAATTCTTTAAAGCATTTTTTTTATAATTGATTTGTTATAAAAATAAAAATAATTGACAATTGTCAGCTGATTTCATATTTTTTAAAAATAAATTCTATTAATTCAAGATTAATATATTTTTTTCAATTTATTTTAGGAGTGATAAAAAATCACTGGAAATACCTGATGAATTTTTAGATCCAATAACTTGCAGCCTGATGATCCAACCAATCATTTTACCAAGCGGTAAAATAATCGACCACAGTACTCTGGAGACCTACGGAAAAAATGAAGCGCTCTGGGGAAGACAACTTAGTGATCCATTCACTGGTCTACGCCTTAGTAATAATTTTCGGCCTGTTTACGCTCAAGCATTAAAATGTAGAATTGATAAATTTATAACTGACAATCATTGTCATGCTGATTTCAACAATATTCCTCGGGTGTTAGGACCTCATAGACATTCTACGGTTGATGTGGATTTAAACAGCATTTCTGCTGGTCAAAAAGGAAGTTTGTCAGCTTCTAAAATTAATTTTTTAACTGGATCGATACCAAGAAATATCAAGACCAGCCACAGGATACCTATTATTGCCAGTTATTCACGGTTCAGCTGTTTAAAGCCTAAGTTGTCAAAAAAAATAAAGAAAGTTACTGAAATTAATTGTTTTAGTAGCAGCGAAGCTGCTACGACTGAAAATAATATTTTGAATGAATCAACGATTATTGATGAAAATTTAAGAGATAGTTTAAAGGCTTTACTGTCGAATTTAAAAACTTTGAGTCAAGCTGAAGTCAAAAAAGAGCCTGATAATGAAATAGTTTGTAAATGTTGTAAAAATAGTGAAATTAAAGATATTTGTGGGTATAAACTCACTTGTAGTCATGTCGTATGTCGCAGTGCTTTATTGGCGAGTGTAGATAATAATAATAATTCATTTTGTTGTGATAAGTGCAATATCAATTGTCGGACTAATGAAATTATTAAAATTCATTTAAGGTAGTTTTAATGCATTATTTTTTGTAAATAAAAAAAAAAAATATTTGTATATTTATATGAATAATAGGGTGTCCGTTATTTACCAAGTTGGCTTAATCCACTTGGGTATCGTCAAAATCATTTGTTTTCGACCCAAAAACAACTTTAAAAAAAGAAATAATTTTTTTCGATGCCATTTAATCCTGCCTAAATCACGATACTTTTTCCATTTAAATAACATGGGAATTTTTCTTTTTTTGGAAATTATTTTTTTACTCGCTCATTATACTCAATAATTCATTAAATATCGTTGATTCTGCTTCCGGTATGGTCACTTTAGATTAAAAAATTCTCAGATAGGGGTCAAAAATTTTTTTTAAACGTTTTAAGTAGGTCCAAAATTATTTTCATCATATTTTTCAATAATTTTGTTTAAGTTACTTACCATTCAATATTCAACGCTAAATTTGTTATCAGACGCTCTTATCATCAGTTTCATAAAACTTTTAAGCCATAAGTCATCAATAATTTTCATACTTTTACCATTTGTACTAGAAAAACTATTTGATATTCGATTAAAAATTTTTGAACTGTTCATTACTTTAGTTTAAGTAGGTAATAGAGAGATCATAAGTACCAATTGTAATATTTTTAGCATAAATTAAAACCCATCACATGATAATTACCAACATATGAGCTGCACTATATCGGTCACGTGGGCGCTCAACAAACTGTAGCTAATTAAAAATAAATAATGGTCTGAATTTTCACGTAGTATCTCTAGTTTAGTTATCGTGGTCATTTGAAGAATGTTATAAAGTTACTTAAAATATGTTGTCATAATATCCGTGATAACAATTTGAAAATATAATATTTGGTAAATATTAAATTTGTAAATTTAATTTCCTTAATAAGGAAAAGTGAAAGTAATATATTTTAAGACTTTTTTTCTAATCTTAAAAATTTTGAGTTTTTGAATAAAAAAATTTTTGTCATGGATTTAAATTTACGAAAACCAATGTTTTTGCTAGATAATCTAACAAATGATATAAGTGGAAATAAATTACCCACTAACAAACAAGTTTTGAGGTTATTATTTCATTGCACTAAGAACATGAAAACAACAGTTTATGAAGGCTGTAAAATAACAATTGAAAAAGTGAAAAAATTTTGGGTGTTTGCTGGGATTTTTATACTAGATGACAAACGATGTATAAAAAAATTGGAAAGTTTGCACGAAGAGTACAGAATGGTACATAAAAATGCTGGCATACCATCAAATCATCAAAAAGAGCAAGAGTTTTTTCTTAAATTGGAACAACTTTTTGATATTGCTCATAGTCGAATTTTTGAAATGGTCAGCAATGAAATAAAAAATTTTTTGATTGATCAACGATCAGATAGAAATTTGCACCTGAATTTTTCGGCCAATCAGCAAAGTCGTCCAAACGAGTTGTCCGGTAAGTTAAAAAAATATTCATTTGATTCATAAATTTTTATAGAATAATTGAATAATTGACTTTATTTTTTCTGATTAAATTTTCAATCCATTCTTTATTTCAGAAAATCTACTTGTTAATGTTGATCACTTCAATGAGCCATCAACTTCAAAGATTCCACTTTCAGAAAATGATGATTCCTTTATAAAACTATCACCTTGTCAAGAAATTAAAACAATATCTCAGAGTATAGAACACGAGTCAGATAACGTTGAGTTAACGAGGAAAATTTCAAGTATTAAATTTATATTAATTTTTACTTTGAAATATTTGTTAACTGTAGAAACGAGAAATAAAATTTATTTTCTTTTTAGATAATTATTTGCCATCAAGTTCAATTAGTTCAGAAGGAATTATGTCCAGTGGGGAAATGATTAGTTCTTCGTCACCACCCAGTCAAAGATCAGAATTTGAAGTAGGTGGACGATACTACAATCGGAAAAATGAGAGAGGAGTTATTAATATTATGACTGAAAATGTCGTAGCCACTTTGGATAATTGTAAAGTATCGTATAGAAATTCGGTCCGGATTATATCCGCAATATCTGAAGCGCTCCAATTTGACGTCAACAGTTTAATTTTAAACAAAACATCTTTTAATGAACAGCGCAAAAAAATTCGAGAACAGAAAGCTATAAAAATAAAAAAGTTATTTGGTGACGTACAGCTTACTGCAGCGATTCTTCACTGGGACGGTAAACTCATACCAGATAGTATATCTTGTAAGCAAATGGATAGAGTACCTATATTAATCAGTAATAGTGGAATTGAAAAACTCTTAAGTGTACCTGCTTTACCTAACGGAAAGGGAATTACTCAAGCCGAGGAAATTTATAGTGTGCTCCATGATTGGAGTTTAACAGAATCAATCAAAGGATTGTGTTGTGATACAACCGCGTCTAATCTTGGCTGTAATAGTGGAGCCGCTGTACTATTGGAACAAATGCTAGAAACCGATTTATTGTGGTTACCATGTCGACATCACATTTATGAACTTGTTCTGACAAGTGTTTTCACTCTAAAATTACCAGGTACTACTGGACCAAATGTCCCACTGTTCAAAAAATTTCAAAGTTGCTGGAGTACAATAGACAAAAGTAAATTTAAAGACGGATTAGAGGGAAACAAGATTCATAAAAAATTGATTAGCCAAGTCGATGATACTGATTACACCATCAAAAATATACTAGGCACTGTTTTGCCTCGGGATGATTACAAAGAACTTCTTGAACTGTCTCGAATTTTTCTTGGTACCGTTGAACATCAAAAAGTAAATTTTTATAAGCCAGGTGCTTTCCACCACGCTCGTTGGATGGCGAAAGCGATTTACTCATTGAAAATTTACATTTTTCGTGATGTTTTGAGCTAACGAAAGAAGAAGAAAAAAGTTTATTAGACGTTTGTTTATTCGTGGTGTTCGTATATGTGCGATTTTGGTTTACAGCACCTCTGGCTGTAGCCGCTCCAAACCAGGATTTACAATTTGTGAAAACTGTTTATGCTTATAGAACTGTCGATAAAAGTGTGTCTGAAGCAGTTTTAAAAAAAATAACGAATCATTTCTGGTACTTGAGCCCAGAAGTTGTTGCGTTTGCGTTTTTTGATGAGAATATATCAGTACATATTAAACGCAAAATGATCAGAGCTTTGAAATTGGATACCACCTATGAATTTGGATGTCCAAAGAAATATTTCATTAACAATGACAATGATATTAAGAATTTACAAACTAAAGAAATTGATTATTTTGTCAATTGTCATACTTTAGGTTTTTTTAAAAGATTTGGTATCAGCGAAGACTTTTTGGAAACAGAAGTAGAAACCTGGTATGAAAATGACAATTACCTAAAAGGATTGGAAATTGTTAAAAATATTAAAGTAGTTAACGATATAGCCGAACGAGCTGTACAATTGACTCAGGACTACGTCAATGTTCTTGCTAAGGATGAGAGTCAAAAGCAGTATCTTCTCCAGGTAATAAAGGAGTACAAAAATGAATTTCCGAACGCAACGAAAGAATGCCTGACAAAAAAAATGAAAACTTAATGATTATTTTAATTATATTTGCTTTATATAAAAATATATAATATATTATATATAAAATATATATTATAATATTATAATTAGAAGTATTTAAACAGAATGATGATTTAAGTATAAGTCAAAGGAACACTATGAATTATTTGATTATTTATAAAAAAAAGCCATCAAACTATTTTTACTTATTTGATAATTAAAACTGTTACTACTTGAAATAAATGATTATTTGTGTTTTATCATTTTCATGAGACCTCAAAAAAATTGCTGTGAATGCTTGACAACCAATTTAGCGTTAAATATGGAATGGTAAGTAACTTAAACAAAATTATTGAAAAATATGATGAAAATAATTTTGGACCTACTTAAAACGTTTAAAAAAAATTTTTGACCCCTATCTGAGAATTTTTTAATCTAAAGTGACCATACCGGAAGCAGAATCAACGATATTTAATGAATTATTGAGTATAATGAGCGAGTAAAAAAATAATTTCCAAAAAAAGAAAAATTCTCATGTTATTTAAATGGAAAAAGTATCGTGATTTAGGCAGGGTTAAATGGCATCGAAAAAAATTATTTCTTTTTTTAAAGTTGTTTTTGGGTCGAAAACAAATGATTTTGACGATACCCAAGTGGATTAAGCCAACTTGGTAAATAACGGACACCCTAATGAATAAATATATTAATTTATATGTAAAAAATTTGATAATGGAATTTAGAGACGTTTGATAAATTTTAGAATTTTTTTATAGCAAGAAAAATTTATTTGAAAAATTCTTTAAAAGATCTAAAAAATATAAATGAAATTTTTTTAAATAATTTTCTAAAGATAAATCAAACATTTTTAAGGGTCTGCTAATTTTAGTGTCCTAAAAATTTTTTATTTTTATAACAAACTTAAATTATTATTAAAAAAAAATCCATCGTTATTGGTTTAATTTTCATAAATTTAATTAAAATTAGCAATCTTGCGTGATTTATAGACTATAAATAAATCAAATTTTGCTTTTTTAAATAATGACTCTTGTTAAATTGTACTTTACTTTTTTAACTATTGACGTTTTTAAAGATATAAGCTCATCCCGATGTTACACTCATCAAGAGCTTTCATTTGAGTACTCACATGCATTTTTATATATTTTTCATATATACATGTATGTGATATATATAAATATGAAAAATATAAGAAAAATTGATGTGAGTACTCAAATAAAAGGTTTTGATGAATGTAAAATCGGGGTGAGCTTATATCTTTAAAAATGTCAATAGGTCTCAAGATACAAGGCAATTTCTTTATTATTGACATTTTTAAAGATGTAAGATCATTCTGATGTTACGCTCATCAAGAGCTTTCATTTGAGTACCCACATGCATTTTCGATATATTTTTCATATATTCATATATATGATATATATATAAATATATGAAAAAATTGATGTGGGTACTCAAATGAAAGGTCCCGATGAATGTAATGCCGAGATGAGCTTGTATCTTTAAAAATATCAATAGGTTAAAAGATTCAAGGTCATATCTTAATTATGTATTTAGAGATCGAGTCAAGAAATTCAAATCAAGACCTTTGCAATGACACTAAATTTCACTAAAAAAAACCAATTTATCATATGACTATCCTGGACACAAAATTTTTCTTATTCTCTTAATAATATAGATTAATGATTTTACTTTAAAAATATAATTCTGAGAAATTGATAAGAAGTAACAGGAATTCAGTGTTAAATACTAAGAAATATACCTGTAGTTCTTGGAAAGAAACTCGAACAGAATTCTCAATTAAGAATTTCTATCGCTGTTATATAAAAAAAAAAAAAAACATTTAAAACTTAAGATAAAAAATTTTTTTATTATAACTAATAATAATTATTACTATTATAAATATATGTATATTTGTGCAGATACTTTTATACTAAGGTACAAAAAATAAAAAAAACCAGGTAAAAAAATAATACCGATGAAATTAATAAATAATAATAATTACTACGAATTATATATAGACGGTGGAAAATAAGAAGGGTACAAAATATTCCAGAGGATAGCAGCAGTCATAAGAGCGACATATGTAAAAATACTGGCCCACCAAACAGCTTTTTCCCACGTTTGAACTTCTAGGTTACGAAGAACATTTATACCGACGAGTAATCCAGCGATAGCACCAGCAAAATGTGCAACATACCCAATATGGTCTATGGTGTTGAGCACATATCGCTTGTAAATAGCCTGTCCGACATCGACAGAGGTCACGATTACAAAAACACATAGCTGCAGGGCTGCGAACTCCATTTGTCGCCAGTTCATTATTATCGTCGCAACGTGAGCAGTTATTAGAGCGTAAACTCCACCAGATGCACCAGCTAGATAGACTTTTGGGTCTGACACAGAAGTCCCAAGAGACCCAGCGACTACTCCAGCTATGTATATGATCAAAACTCGCCACCATTTATGGACCATCTCTAAGGGGATTCCCAGCATTATTTGCACCAGCAGATTCACTACTATGTGAAAAACTCTAAAAGATAATAATAATAATAATAATTAAATTTTCTGAAAATTTTTCATAATTATTGTTAAAAATTTTTTTTAAAACTTGATTAAAAAATTGTGAAATTATAATAATAATAATAAAAAATGATAATAATGAAATTTTCTGAAAATTTTTCATAATTAATGTTAAAAATTTGAGTTCAAAAATTTTTTTAAAACTTAATTACAAAATTGTGAAATTATAATAATAATAATAATTAAAAAATAATAATAATAATAACAATAATATTGAATAAAATAATAATAATAATGAAATTTTCTGAAAATTCTTCATAATTATGATTAATTATTACAATTATAATTATTGTTATTGTAATTAATTATAATTATTATAATTATAATTATTGTTTAAAATTTGAGTTCAAAATTTTTTTTAAAACTTAATTAAAAAATTGTAAAATAATAATAATAATAATAATAATCTGTATTGATTAGCATTAATTTAAACTATTTTTTTTATATATTAAATGAATATAAATATAACTCACTACAATTTTCATTACTTATAAATAATTAGTCAGTATTTTTCTTTTATATATTCTTTTAAAAAGATGATGAAGTAGGTAAAAATTATGTGAAAAGAAAGATTTTTTAATTAAATTCAACTTACCCAGCATGTACAAACATGTATGTCAGGTACCTCCAGGCCTCGTATCTTCTATGAGGGTCATAAATAAACAGGGTAGACGTTGGTCCCTCTAGAGGTTTGTCGACTATTACATCATACAGGTATAATATCGTTTCTATAATTGATATTATTATCATTGCAATTGCTGGAGGCCTACAGCTGTACTCTTCTTCATAAATTCCGTCTGGAAAGTCCACTGATGGTCTCACGCTGTACTGCGTCTCCAATGTTGGTCTTTGGGGAACCATTTTATGGACATAACGATTTAAAAAGTGACCAAATACTCCTTGCATATCCTTTCTGTGAATCTGAAAGTTTTTTTTTAATACAATTTTATGAAACTTAAATTTTTAGACTTTTGGATATTTTTATGAATCTTATTATTATTATTATTATCAAGAAAAAATTTTTTTTAAATATACTTGTACCTTATTTTTTAATTTTTGAGGGTGAAATTTTTTAGAGTTTTTTTTTTTATAATTATTTGATTTAAAAAAAAAAAATCGTCAGATTTAATAATTAAAATAAAGTTAGCAAAATCTGACATTTTTTTAAATTTTTCTTATTGAAAAATTTATCACAAAAAAATTTTTTTAAATATAAAAAATTTTCAAATATCTTTTTTTATAGGACCAATATTTTTGCCATATCATAAATTTCTAAGACTTCTTTCAATACAAAAACAAATTTTTGAAAAATATTTTGCATGTATAATTTTTATCCAAAAGTATTTTTTTTTTTTAGTTTTAAATAATAATAATAATTATTATTATTATTATTATTTTATTGTTAATTGGCCATGGAGTTAAAGCTCCTTGCGGCGATCCAAGATACAGAGAAAATATATAAATAATTAATAACAATTTCATTTACCATAGCAATAAACTCTGGGTACTCCAAAAACCCAGAATCATTTAAATCAGCTTTTTGCATAATTATCCTAACAACTCTCGGAGGAATGTCATCATTGTAACTAGATCCTCTTATCATTTCCTTCAATTCATGATACGAGATTTTGCCATCACCATCTAGGTCGTACTTTTCAAAAATTCCTTTCCAGTGCTGGAAAAAATCAACATAAAAAATTAACTCCTTTAATTACACCACAAAATATCATTAAAATGTTTAGAAATTTTTGATTGAAAAAATTTCAATTAAACAATTAAAAAAAAAAAATTTCACATGTAAAAAACTTAAAAAACTATAAGTGCAATTTTTTATAAATATTTTTTTAGTTGTAATTTAATTAATAAAAAAAATCAAAAATTTTTAGACGTCTGCTAACTTCAGTGTCATAAAAAAAAAAAACTTACCGCGTTATTGTACTGCAAAGGAATTATCACTTGGCCTTCGCGGTCCTGCTCGTTCACCATCTTTATAACTTTGAATCCCCTAAAGTAATTTAATTTTATCAATTAATTAATAACTAATCACAATTATTTATTAAAATACTTTTTTCAATTTTAAATTAATTAGCTATCCAGTTTAATACAACAATTTTTATTTATTCGTATTATTTTTTAGCTTGTATTTCCCTCCAGGCATAATAATAAACAATTTAGCCACAATTCATATCTAAATTTGTCATTAAAAATAAATTTGACTGAAAAAATAATTCAGACTAATTTAAATGTTAAAAATTGTCCGTGTAAAAATATTTAAAAAAATCTAGCAAGTGACAGGTGTCAACTTTAACTCCAACAGGTGACTAAGTAAGAAGTCATCTTACAATTACACAAATACTCACACACACTTGCACTTAGATTGTAAACTATGTATGCAGATAACAAAGTTATCAATACAATAAAATAATTTACACTCTATCTTTAGTTTTCAAATTAGCAAAACTTTATCAAGAAGATAACAAATTAATAAATGGCCTTATTTTATTTTAACAAATTATTTAAAAATAAATTCACAATTTACCGTTATCACAAGCTACAGGAATGTGCTTGCTTTTCTCACAGGTTATGGTGATTTTTTTTTTATAAATTAAATTAATTAATTTAAAACTGTCAAAAAAAAAAAAAAAAATTAACTTTAAAAAAAAACACAAAGAAGAAATGACAGAAGATGCTTTTTATAAAATTTTAATCACTTGTGAATCATTATGAAATTCCC
Source organism: Cotesia congregata (assembly GCA_905319865.3). NCBI lineage: Eukaryota > Metazoa > Arthropoda > Insecta > Hymenoptera > Braconidae > Cotesia > Cotesia congregata. The sequence continues at coordinate 3,311,448 of CAJNRD030001117.1, read as the reverse complement.
GGTACAATTACAAACTATGTACACAAATATGTCCTATATTTACACATATATATATATATACTTTTGCATGTATAGGTATAGTATGTTTATGTTTTCGCTGTCAAACAGTCATTGGTAAGAATTTAATGTTTTATTTTTATTTTCATTCTTCCTATTTCCTTTCACTTTATTTCTTTAAGTTGTAAAGTTCAATTGCGCTACTTTATTATTATTTATTATTTATGTATGTACTTGTTTTATGTATTAAATTTATTTTGTTTATAGTTTAAGATTTGTTGTGGAATAAGTCAAGCAGCACATGGGAGGTTGCTAGGCAACCGATAAAAAACAGCCGCATAATAATGAGTTCATAGGAAACAATTAAGTAGTTATATATTGTAGTTAGAAGTAGAAGTTAACAATGTTTTCGCGTAATTCTGGAAAATTAAAAATAGCTGGAGAGTACAGGGTCAACCAGCCGATTGATCATTTTAAATTAAAGTAATTTTTTTTTTTTTTTTATCTAGGATTCATTTTTATTTATAGAAAAAAAATTAATTTTTTTTTTGTTATGAAGTTACAGATGTTTATTTTATTATTTTTAATGATGAAATGTGTCTCTAAAAATTTTATTTGACAGTTCGTTGTGTTTTATAAGTTAAAAAGTGAATTATTTTTGTTTGAATAATTAAAATTTATTAAGAAAGTGATGATTGTTTAGTTTTGTGGGCCATAGTTTGGTAAATGATACTGAAGTTAAGAGACAACTGTCAATTTTTTTTATTTTTATAAAAAATCAATTAAAAAAAACAAATATTTTTTACAAATTCACTTATTTCTTCTTAATTTCTATATGTGAAATTTTTTTACTCAAATATTTTTAGAGTAATTTAATTGTTATAATAATCAAAAAAATTAACGATGTCAATTAACTTTAGGATCATTAATAAAAACTAGCAACCTGCAGTCACTATGTGACTGCCAAGAATTGTGAGCTATAAATAAATAAAATTTTGGTTTATTAGATAATGACTTTTGTTAAATATTTAATATTTCAATATTGCACTATATTTTCTTAAATTTCAACATTTTTAAATGTATAAGCTCTTCCTGATGTAAAACTCATCAAGAGCTTTCATTTGAGTACCCACATGCATTTTTGATATATTTTTCATATATCCATATATATAACATATATTTTACAAATATAAGCTCATCCCGATGTTATACTCATCAAAAGCTTTCATTTGAGTACCCACATGCATTTTTGATATATTTTTCATATATACATATATATAACATATATAAATATATGAAATATATAAAAAATTGATGTGGGTACTCAAATGAAAGGTCTCGATGAGTGTAATGTCAGGGTGAGCTTATATCCTTAAAAATTTCAATAGTTCACAAGATACTATGTCATTTCTTAATTATGTATCTAGAGATAGAGCATTCTCGAATGCAGCCTAAATACTTTTATTCTATTAAATTTTTTAGCTCATAAATTTTAATTTTTTAATAAAAAAAAATGCTTTTATTAATGTTAAAAATTTTCAAATATTGATTTTAGAAAATATGTTATTTTCAAAACCAAACAATTATCAAAAAAACAGTTATTTTTTTAAATTGAAAAATATAAAAATTTTAAATCTACTACTGCAATTGAAAGATATTCGATAATTTGGCTTTTAAAGAAATATCAGATTTTTTTTGTTCTATTTGTCTCATATACGTAATTAGAATTTAAGCGATAAAAAAAATCAATTACTTTTATTGCTATGAAATTAATTAAAGTAATTAGGACTTCCCTATCATGAGTTGAAAATAAAAAATTCCAACTACCAAAAAGCAACATTTTTTCTACTAAATCAAAAATTACAACTTAAAAATAAAATATGTTAATACACTGAGAAAAAAAAATTAAAAAAAAAAATCTGGCATTGCTATAACAAGAAATTAATTTGTTAAAAATTTTCAACAATTATATTTATATTTCTTGGCTGAAAAAATAAAAATTTTTATCACAGTAACTTTCTTGTTAAAAAAATTTTTTAATTTGCTAATTTTCATTAAAAATTTTTTTTTCAAATTTAGAAAATTTTTTTTCACCAAAAAAATTACTGTGAAATAAATTTTAATTTTTCCAGCCAAAAAAATTTTCAACAATTTTTTTTCTTCTTACAACATTGCTAATTTTTTTAAAAATGAATTTTTTTCTCTCAGAATAAAAGTAAAACTTATAAACGTAACTGTTTATATTTACACTAAGCAAATAAAATGAACTACCAGGAACCGGCCATGTGGAACTATAATTTAATAAAATTTATAAACATCTAAAATAACTGTTTCAGAATAAAAATTCTCCAGCAGAAGTCACCTCTGGTGGATCTGTTTGACTCTGAGGAAGAAATCCACGATTCAAACTACCTCGAGTCCGAAGAGAAGACAATAACCTGGCAAGAGAAGATTTTCAGCTCGTCAGAGGTGAAATTATACACCGAAGAAAAGAACTGCAAGAGCCAGCTCCAGAAAGACTACCACGAGCTGATCACCAGTGAGAATGTCCAAGGGTCCAGGCTGTTCACCTACACCGCTGAAGATTCATACCGCCGGAACAAAACCGCGGTCACTTCCAGTAATTACAGCTCATTTTTATCAAAAAAAAATGCCTCGGCTCTGCCTGGGATCCAGAATCGCAAACCGTTTAACGAACGGTACAACAAGCAAGTGGTCGACAGTAGCCCAACTGATTCCAGGATTCGATCCAGTCACTATTTGTACCTGGACTGTAGAGTTATGCACGTGATGGTGGATTTGTCATCCAGGGAGCAAGTTTCTTCCGATCCCGAGACTTCGGAAATTCTTCTCTGCACGCTGACTTATAACAAAGCCGGCAAAGTTTTGAGCATCGACCCGGACATTAACAACGCCGAGCCTTATATTATCGAGAGCATTGGAATGAATTACGAATACTGGATCGAGCATGTTTCAGTTTGTGATCCGCAAACTGATAATCCAACTAGTAATTTATTGAATGCAAGTATTTTATTTATATTTTTTTTGAAAGTATTTAGGCTGCATTCGAAAATACTATATTTCTAGATACAAAATTAAGAAATGACCTTTTATCTTGTGAAATATTGACATTTTTAAAGATATAAGCTCATTTTGGAGTTACACTCATCGAGACCTTTCATTTGAGTACCCACATGAATTTTTCATATATTTATATATATTATATATATGTATATATGGAAAATATATGAAAATATATGTGGGTACTCAAATGAAAGCTCTTGATGAGTGTAATATCAGGATGAGCTTATATCTTTAAAAAGGTCAATAGTTAAGAAAATACAGTGCAATTTATCAAATATCTTGTGAAATATTGACATTTTTAAAGATATAAGCTCACTCCGATATTATACTCATTGAGACCTTTGATTTGAGTACCCACATCAATTTTTCATATATTTATACATATTATATATATGTATATATGAAAAATATATCAAAAATGCATGTGAGTATTAAAATGAAAGCTCTTGATGAATGTTACATTGGGATGAGCTTACATCTTTAAAAATATCAATAATTAAGAAATGACCTTGTATCTTGTTAACTAATGGTACTTTTAATGATATAAGCTCATCCTGGAGTTACACTCATCAAGACCGTTCATTTGAGTACCCACATCAATTTTTCATATATTTTATATATTTATATATTTCACAAATACCATATATATAAAATATGTAAAAATTGCCATGTGGTCAGTGTAACATTGGGATGAGCTTATGTCTTTAAAAATGTTGTTCATTAAGAAATGACCTTTTATTTTGTGAAATATTGATATTTTTAATGATTTAAGCTCATCCCGATGTTGCGCTCATCGAGATTTTTCATTTGAGTACTCACTTCAATTTTTCATATATTTATATATATCATATATATATATTATATATGAAAAATATATCAAAAATGCATGTGGGTACTCAAATGAAAGCTCTTGATAAGTGTCACATCGGGATGAGCTTATAACTTTAAAATTGTCAATATTTAAGAAAGTACAGTGCAATTTAACAAAAGTCATTATTTAATAAAGCAAAATTTCATTTATTTATTGTTCACAAGTCATGGCAGTCACATAGTAATTGCAAAGTTGCTATTTATTAATAATTTAAATTAATTTTAAATTACTCACCCAACATACGAAATTTCAGATATTTGTCGCATCATCTTGACTAATTATAAAAAAAAAAACATAAAATCACTGACTAATAATTAATAATTGAGCACGTCAGGTCGGGTATGAGCTTCTAAGCGTACTGATACAAGCACTGACACACGTGTGACTTGTTGTAAAAGAATGTTTGATTATCTGAAGAAGAAGACGGACGCTAAATTGTTATTGCGAAAGCGAGATATTGAGTGTTATATAAAAAGACCGAGACCGAGACCGATCTTGTACTTGACTTGGAGCGCTAACTCCGGAAAATTAGTAAATTTTCTTTTCGTCTCACAGAATTATTTTTTATAATGTTAATGAAGTTTTATGCTTTTTTTAATTGAGATTATTCGGTTTGTTTTTAAGCCAGAAGTGAGAACAATTGGATTCACTATCACGAGATTACGGTTGTAAGTGTTTTTATACAATGATAGTCAATGCAGTGTCTTATCATTGTAGTTTAATGTCATTATATTGGTGGTTTACTAATTACTGTTATTTATTATTATAATTACTGTTTATTTATAATTGTTGTCATTGTTAAATTTAGTACACTGATTTTTTTTTGAGATATTTTATGCTCCAGAAACCTGATAGTGAAGAAATTTATTTTTCATTATCAAGGTGATGATCATACTTTTTAAATTTTTATATATTTAAATTAATTAATAAGTATTATGACACGGAAGTTTAGAAATTTTTTAGCAATTAAATTATTATTAACAAAATTTAATTAAAAGTAAAAAAAAATTATTCGTGAAAAATTTTTTAATACGTTTTTTTTTATTGTAATTGATTTGTTAAAAAAATAAAAAAAAATTGTCAACTTATTTCCAAATTATAAAGTATTTTATAAAAAAATAATTTTATGAGGATTTAATATGATACTGAAAATAGCTGATAATTGTTAATTTAAAAAAAAATAAATTATAATAAAAAAAAATGCTTTAAAAAATTTTTACTAATAATTTTTTTTAAATTTTCACATGTGGAATTTTTTAATTAAATTTTTTTCATGATTTAATTTAATATTTTTTATTAATTATAAAAGATAATTTAATAGATTATGTTTTTTTTTTGTTCCAGGAAATACCAAAAGTTTACTATCAAGATAAAAATATTTCAGATATCGAATTACCACCTGCAAATATTTTACGTTTATTTTTAACATTAGATTTCATAGAAGCACGTAATTTCAATTACAATTCGATATTTATTACATACACAATCGATTTACCAAAATTCTGGAGCACGAATCATCGCGAAAGACTCTATGGAAGAACTCAACGGTGTAAAATGATAAATAAATCAGCTCATTTTAGTTACGTAGCTGAAATAACACTGGATCTTGATTTAAATTGTATGAATGATGTGCCCTCGTGGCCTTATTTGTTAATTTCCGTCGGTTCTCTGGACAATTGGACCAGGTAATTTTCAATGAATTAATATAGAAAATAGAACAAGAAAGAAGAATATAGAAAAAAATTTTTAACTTCCCGTTAAGAAAATTGAAATTTTTTTTTTCAGGTATCGGATAGAAGGCTACACATCAATACCTCTACCATCGTCTTCTGGGTCCTACGAGTTCAGGTTACAAACTTGGAGACCAGTTTACGGAGTCATCAATGCTCTGAGAAGATTTTTCACCGGTGGAACTGCTGAGCTGGAAGACATTGCTTACTGCGGAATACCCCGGGATCACGAAGGGAAGACCTTGGACAAAAAACAACTCAGGGTTGTGCCCAGCGGAACTGTTGGTCTAAGAGTTAATATTGTTCAGCAAAGTAAAAGCAGTTCCAAAAATCGAGGATATAAATTTCAGGAGAGATTGAACTCTGGGAGCTTACTTAATACTGTTAATAGTGTGCTAGAGCAGTTTAAAGCTGCGAGGGAGAGAATGATCCAAGCTAGATCTGATAGAATTGATTTTTTAAATAAAGATTAGTTTTTTTATGCCAAAAAATCTAATAAGTATTTTACTTCAAGAAAATTTTAAATAATTTTTTTAACAAGTAAAAAATATCGATAAACAAAATATAACGTAATTTTTTAGTTATTGACATTTTTCGAGATATAAGCTCATCCTCATGTTATGTTCATTAAGACCTTTCATTTGAGTATCGACATGCATTTTTGATATATTTTTCATATATACATATATATAATATATATAAATAAATATATGAAAAATTGATGTGGGTATTCAAATGAAAGGTCTCGATGAGTATAACTCCAAGATGAGCTTATATCGTTAAAAATATCATTATTGAACAGAATACAGTATCATTGCTTTATTATTCACATTTTTTAAGATATAAGCTCATCCTGATGTTACACCCATCATTAGCTTTGATTTGAATACCCACATGCATTTTTGATATATTTTTCATATATATGATATTTCTCATATTTGTAGAATATATAAAATATATAAAAAAATTGATGTGGGTATTCAAATGAAAGGTCTCGATAAGTGTAACTGTAGGATGAGCTTATATCGTAAAAAATATGATCAGTAGACAAAATGTAACGTTATTTCTTACTTATTGAGATTTTATAAGATATAAGCTCATCCTGATGTTAGACTCATCAAGAGCTTTCATTTGAGTACCCACATGCATTTTTGATATATTTTTCATATATATGATATTTTTCATATTTGTAGAATATATAAAATATATAAAAAAATTGATGTGGGTATTCAAATGAAAGGTCTCGATAAGTATAACTTCAGGATGAGCTTATATCGTTAAAAATATCATCAGTAGCCCAAATACGTCATTTCTTAATTATTGATATTTATTAAGATATAAGCTCATCATGATGTTCTGCTTATCGCGACCTTTTTATTTTTTATTAAATTTTTTTATAAAAATCTGATTACTAGAAAATTTCTAAAATTTCTCTTGTCATAAATTATTTCCATAAAAACTTATATATAGCGCACATAATAAAATGGAATTAAAAAAATATCTCCCTATAAAAAAAAATAAATTTAAACTTAAAGAAGGGCTGGTAAAATACAAATTAACAAATTAGTCAATAACGGTGGTGATTTATTTCAACAAAAATAACAATTTACATTAAATTGTTTAGATAATAATATTATCGTGTATGCTACACCGGTAGAGTTTACTGTAGGCGTGGTATGCGCTCGCTCACTATTTAATATTTATCCACTCATTTATTTATTTATTTATTTATTTATTTAATATATCGTTTCCAATGAATTACATTTACTTTTTACTTCAGTAAAATTGTTAATTATCATTAAATCAGCTTCTTTATTCCGACCGTCTATTTTACAACGAGAGCCAACATAAGCTCATTAATTACTTTATAATTAATTTATCATATTTATTATAATATATTTAGTTTTAAATATACAGCCTTTTTTAACGATCAACTGAATAACTGATCGTGACCAAGCTTTGTTTATTAATTATAATTTATAATCGCATAGGTACAATTGTAACAATATAATTACGTGTCTAGTCTATGTCTTATTTAATTTAATTTTTTTCAAATTTATTTTTTAGTCATTTTGGAGCAATAGCAGTGATAGATTCGTTCTCTTAATTTATTATTAGAGCTTAAGTACTCATTAATCGGATGCAGTACCTTAGATCACGGTTTTGGAAGCATAAAAAATTTTTATATTAATTAAAACTTGGCATTTGACAATTAAACTCCGATTGAACGATCAAATTATTTATTTAAACAATTATTGCAATATAAGACACGGTACGGATAAAGAAAATTCTAATTAAATAATAATAATAATAATAATAATAATTAGTTATTATTTTACAGCTGCAGTAAAAGGCACCGGTCCCTTGGTTTTATCAACAATATTTTCTTTTTTAATTATTACAATAAAACTTTGGAATTTTTCTTTTATTTAAAATAATTATAATTATTTGAAATTTATTTTTTTTAAGGGATAAAATTATTATAAAATTAACAAACATCTGTAAATTTTTTGACATTTTTAAAACAATTAAATTGTTTAAAAAAATTTTTTTTTAATAAAAATTTTAATTTTCAAATGTTTGGTAATTTCTAAAATTAAGAAAAAAATGATGTTAAAATTAATTAAAATTAAATTAGCCGATATTGGAAAATTTTTATAATTTTTTTTATTCAAAAAATTTATATTTGTAAAAAATTTGAAAAACTTCAAGTGCAATTTTAAGAAAATATTTTTTTGGTCTAATTTAATAAATGCAAAAAAATTCAAAACGTCGGTTCACTTTAGTATTATTAAAATTAGCTAAACTGTAAGTGCAATTTTTAAAAAAATAATTTTTGTTCTAATTATTAAAAAAAAAAATTTAAAAAGTCGGCTAACTTTAATAATACTAAAGTTTTTTACAAATGAAAATCTTTTTTTATTTTTTTAATGAAAAAAAATCTTAAGAATTTTTAAATGTCGGCTAACTTAATTTTAATCATTTTATGACACTAAAGTTAGCCGTCATTTTTAATTTTTTTTTACTAATTAAATTACACCAAAAAAATATTTTTTAAAAATTGCACTTCAAGTTTTTTAAGTTTTTTACAAATGACATTTTTTTTTCTTATTTTTTTAATAAAAAAAAATTCCAAAAATTTTTAAATCTCGGCTTACTTAATTTTCATCCTTTTATAATACTAAAGTTAGCCGACGTTTCTAATTTTTTTAATTTTTTCCATTTAATTGGATCAAAAAAATATTTTTAAAAAATGCACTCAAAGTTTTCTACAAATGAAATTTTTTTTTATTTTTTTAATTAAAAAAATTCTAAAAATAATTAAATGTCAGCTAACTTTATTTCCATAAAAATGAGCCGATGTTCAAAATTTTTTTATTTTTTTCATCAATTAAATTACAATAAAAAAAAATAATTTAAAAAAATTATAAAAAATTTTTAAAATGAAATTTTTTAATAAGAAAAAATAATTAAATATTCTCAAATATCGGCTAATTTAATTCTCATAAAAAAAAGCATAACAGGGCGCAGTCCACATTTTTTTTTATATATAAATAAAAAGTAATGCAAATATAAAATTAGGCTGTATAAAAAAGGTAAATGTGAATGTTAAGTGCGTAATAATTGAGAGTGATAATGGATATTTTAAAATCAATGACAATAAAATAAAATAAAAATTCACATTTATTCGTAGTTATTGACAGTTAATGTAATTTATTATCAGCAAATAATTATCATTATTATTTTAGTTATTTATTAAATAATAATATTAATTAATTAATTAATAATTTTAATCCATTCGTAAAGAGAACGTATCTGAAAGTTCCCTAGTCAGTTCGTCAATTTTTTTATTTTATTTAAACATTTTTTTTTTATTTATTTTCTACCTGTTTTTTAAAACTTTCTATATCTAATGTACCTAGTATGTACTTATTACACTAAAATATATATCTAAGTTTAATTACTTAATTGTTCGTCTTAAAAACTATTAACTATTTACAACGTTATTATTTTAACCAGTTTTAATTTTTTTATAATATTTATATTTTTATTTATTATTTATATGTATATAAAGAAAGAAATAAGTGTACAATTAGTAATTGTAATTACCAGCAGATAATTAACACTTGTTCTTTTTTTATTTATTTTTTTTTTTTTCATCAGTGAAATTATAATTATCCACACTGGTACTCATCACAGACGTATTCAAAATAAAAACACGCACACCTTTAACATTAATTATTATTATGATTAATATTATTATTATAATAATAATTATTATTATTATGATTATCATAACGATATTTGTGTATTTACAAAAAAAAATTTCTTAGTTTGGAAATAATATTCATTTATAATTAGTTATTTATTATTTTATCATTAACTGTTTAATTATTATTATTATTATTGTTATTATTATTAATAGTAGTACAACTAATTTAATTATACATAAATTTAACTTTAAATTTGGCTTTCATGCCGTGCATTAAAGCTTTAGCTTTAGCGTCCGTGGTTTTCATATTATTATTATTATTTTTTCATTTTTATAATTGATCATAAGAATGTTTTTATGGAATGATTTTATTTTTTTTTTTAATTACTTTTTTTTTTTTTTATTTATTTATTATTTATAATTATAACTAAATAAAAAAATTTTATCTGATATCTAATTGTTTTAAAAGTTAATAAAATATTTCAATTTATTTTTTTTTTTATTTTTATTATAAAACTACCTTACGCTATTATTAACCAAAATAATTGTAATAGTAATTATAATTCAGTAAATAAATATAAATATTCAATTTAAATATTTTTTTCTTTCTACTCTGTTAATTATCGCCATTTTGGAAGTCCATAAAAATATCTACACATATTTATAATATGAAGGATAATTTGTACATTGCAATCGAGAAAGATTAAATTATTTAACCAAGTGCTTTTAATTAATAATTATTGTTATTATTATAAATAATTTAAATTTGTGAATCACATCAGATATGCATATATTAATTTAGTTATTATTTCTTCAGTCGTATATACTGTGACAACCTAATTGCACAATTCCTCGCTGATCATCATCTTATTACTTCGAATATTTTATTTCTTAATTTTTTATCATGCTTTATTTCAATATATCTTTATATATGAGTTTATATTTATTCATTTTTTTTCATGAATTTAATTAATGATTAATTGTAATTGTCGAAACGCGAAATTAGCCTCCACGTCAATTTTTTATTAAATAATTCAAAAAAGAAAAAATAATAATAATTTAAAAAATTATTATTATTATTGTTATAGCAAATACTTTTTTTAGTCACTATCGTCTTTAGTTTCTGAGTCAAGTAGTTTCGATCTATGATCTACTTCTTCTTCGTCTTGCTTTTCATTCAAAAGTGGCTCTTCAACAGTTTGACATTTACGACGATGAGCCAATAATAACACTAATTAATATTAAAATTAATATCAATATTAATATTAATATTAATTTAATTTAATTAATAATATTATAAAAAAAAAAAATACTGTCTAAAAATGTGCCTATAAGCTTGAATCATTTTTGTAAAAATGTTTTTTCAAAATATATATTCACACATGTAATAAACTTGTTAAGTTATTACATAAATTTGTTGCCAATATAATTCAGTGAGTAAAAAAAAAAAAAAAATAATAGACAGACAGAAAAAAAATAATATTAAAATAAAAAGATAGATTATAGCAAAAAGAAGCGTATTTTGAGTACAAAAGCAAAATATTTTAATGTCGAGGGTCCTAATTAACATTGACGAGAACCAAAAGCTTTTCATTATCATTTTTGGACAGATTTTTATTGGAATCCCATCAGTCCTCATCGGAGAGTGGTTCATACTTGTCGGACATCAGAGGTACGAATTCTCCTTGCATGTGTTCGGACTTGGAGACGTTGGCAGACGATGTGGCAGATGGAGGTGGTGGTTGAGGCATCCCGGTGTGAACTTGGACACCTAGAGCGTTGTAGGGATAGAAGGTGGTAGATGTTGGTGGTGGTGGCTGAGTAGGCTGACTAGGACTCTCATCGATCACCATTTCACCGGTAGATGGACTTTCAGCTGGCTTGTCGTCCTTGTCGACGTTCCCGTTGCCGCTGGAACGGTCAGACCCTGGCTTGTCATCCTCAGAGGTCCGCATTACTTCGACTATCTTGTTCTTGACGTAGTCGAGAGGCGAGAGATGGGGCTTAGAGGGAGTCCCAGAAGTTGTTGTGGCAGTGGTAGATTCGTAGTAGCGTCTCGCTGTATAGTGGTTAGTCGTTGCCTCGGGAGGTGACACTGGTTCTACCGGGTGGAATTGTTTACCAGATGAAGGTGGTTGCTGTGATTGCTGCGGGGTTGAGCTTTGCTGCTGCGATTGAGATACTCGGATTATTTGACGCTCGTCGCTTGATTTTGCTGACTCTGGTTCGTTTTCACGGCGCTTCCATTGGTCGTCGGATATTGTGTACCTGAAAAATTAATATTATTTATAAATAAATTATTAAATTGTTTATTTAAACTTTGATCACTGTAAGTAGAACTAAAGAATTATACGCATTAAGTTATCTAAAAAAAGTATTTTTTAATCAGTTTTTTTCAAGACTTTTTAGTTTATTTATGTTGATAAGAAGTAATTTTTAACAATACTGAAGCAAAAGACATCTTGCAATTTTTTTGGATTTTAATAACAATTTATCATAAAAAAAATAAAGTAAAAAATTCCAACAGAAATTTATAAAAACTAGCAATCTTGCAGTCACTACGTGACTGCTATGACTTGTTAACTATAAATAATTAAAATTTTGGTTTATTAAAAAGAGAGTTTTGTTAAATTGCACTGTACTTTCTTAAATATTGACGTTTTTAAATATATAAGCTCATCTCGATGTTGCACTCATCAAGAGCTTTCATTTGAGTACCTACATGCATTTTTGATATATTTCTCATATATACATATATGGAATATATATATAAATATATGAAAAATTGATGTGGGTACTCAAATGAAAGGTCTTGATGAGTGTAATATCGGGGTGAGTTTATATCTTTAAAAATGTCAATAGTTCTCAAGATACAAGGTCATTTCTTAATTATTGACATTTTAAAAGATATAAGCTCATTCTTATATTACACTCATCAAGAGTTTTTATTTGAATACCCACATGCATTTTTTATATATTTTTCATATATATACATATGATGAAAAATTGATGTGGGTACTCAAGTGAAAGGTCTCGATGAGTGTAACATCGAGATGAGCTTATATCTTAAAAATTGTCAATAGTTCACAAGATACAAAGTCATTTCTTAATTATGCATCTAGAGATAGAGCATTTTCGAATGCAGCCTAAATACTTATCGTCAATATAAAATATTATTTAGTAATTAATGTAAGAAATTATAAAAGTATCTATTTTTTAAATTTTTTATAAAAAAATAATATATTTTCTTGAGTTATTAATCCTTGTCACACAAAAATATAATTAACAAAATTTTCAAAAAACACAATTTTTAATTTACCAATATACTAATTACTTTGAAAATACTTGTTTAACATTTTCTTATCCTTATATACTTAAATATTAAAAAAAAAAATTTTTTAAATGCGTATAACTCTTTAAAGAATCAGCGATTACCCCCCAAAAAAAAAAAAATATATATATATTTACCCAGGATACGATCTATAAGACCCATGAGGCGGTGCATACTCTTTCGTAACAATATGATCAACATGATCTCCAATAGTAATAGCTTTAACATCCTGAGTTGGTTCATTTTGCGCGGCACTATTACCAGCTGCAGCTTCACCAGCCGGACTATGAGCGACACCATTAGGTTCCGGCGGATTATCTCGATGAAAACTCTGCAACAGAAACCCAAAAAATTCATACTCACATCAAACATACTGATTCACCCAACCAACCAAAAAAAAAAAAAAAAAAAACACAAACCTGGAAAAGTCTATCCCCAGGTCTAGTAGGTGGATTAATCGTCGCAGTAGCTCCCCCAGTGGTCTTAAAACTCTGATTGATCTGATGAGTAATAATAGCATCAATAAGACTAGCAGCAGTGAGCGTGGAAGATCCTTCGCTCTGCTGCGAATTAGCCGCAGAATTACTACCCGAAACAAGCGCCCTGGTCGAAGAAGGTTGCTGCGGCGGAGGTGGAGGCTGAGGCTGCGGCTGCGGCGGAGGAGGCTGCGCTCTAGAAGCCGGAGGGAACCCAGTTCCCATAATCCTCGAATTATCCCTCTCAATCTGATCCTGCCTAAAATGATCCATGCGAATCTGCGCCATATGTCGATGCCTATCCGCTTCAATCCTTCCCAAATACCGCTGCTGCTGGATCTGCTGCTGCTGCTGCTGTTGTTGTTGCTGCTGCTGTTGTTGCTGCTGCTGTTGCTGCTGCTGTTGTTGCTGCTGCATCTGTTGCTGCTGTTGTTGCTGTTGCTGTAACTGCTGCTGATGCATATGCGCAAGATCCCTTTGGGCCGCCAAGCGATTTTCGTGCTGCTGCTTCTCCCTCTCCCTCTGCGCAATCTGCTGTTGAATTTCCTTCTCCCTTTGCTGCGCCATGCGATTTTCCTGATGTTCCTTCTCCCTCTGAGCCGCCATCTGGTGCTGAATCTCCTCTATCCTTTGTGCATGCGCAAGCCTGTGTTCCCCTTCCCTCTCTGCCCTGCTCAGCGCAATCATGTGCTCATGCATCTTCTTCTCTCTTTGCTGAGAAAATCTGTGCTGTTCCTGTATCAAATCTTTGTCCCTATGATGCTGAACAACAATGCGTTGTTCCATCTGCTGCATCTCTTTCTCCCGATGCAGCCGCTGCTGCTGCTGCTGCTGTTCCTCTTTTTCACGAATGTGCGCAAGGTCTCTTTCTCGTTCCCTCTGCTGTTGCTGCTGCTGCTGCTGCTGCTGTTGCTGATGATGAATCCGCTCCGCATGCTGCATCGCGAACCGATGCTGCTCCTGGAGCTGGATCTCCTGTTCCCGGTACGCTCTGTTGTTGTCCACATACCTTAAATACATACATTAAATCAGGACAAGATATTACACAGTAAATTTCATATATTAGGGGAGAGGTGCTGCAATTGTAACAAAAATTTTTATTTTTTTTATTCTATTTGCTTTTTTCAAGATAGTGAACTTAAAAAATGTCTGAATGTTAGTTGATAGTATCTTTTATAAGACTGACTTAGTTAATTAGTAAAAAGTCAATATTAACTTATTAAAAAATTAATTTATTTAACTAAAGTCAGGGACCAAGATGGCGGCGCGCATGGGTTGCAATTGTAACACGATATCGGAACAAGATTAATAACTGAAACTTTGATCTAATCAATAAATTACAATTTTTAACAAGTTAAAAAAAGGATAATAATAATTTTTAATTTTTTTAATAGTTTTCTATCAAGTGTTACAATTGCAGCAACTCATTCCAAACTATGAAATGAATTACCGCTTGACATTGTTGCATCAAGAACTTTTGAAGAATTTAAAATTTCTGCCTTTAATTGGCTTTTTAATAATGATACATACTGTTTAGATTCTATACTTTAGTCGATTAAATTAAACCAAATGAGTAAATAAATAAATAAACAGCCTACCATGTCCAACCTCATCTCATACTTTAGTCAAATTTATATATGGGTGATTCTCTGTAAGGATGTTTTTTGCTGTCCCAAGTATTTTTTTATTAGAAAAATTGTTATTTTGTTACTAAAAAAAATTTATTACCAAAGTAAAAAAACATTTCTATTTGGAGCATTGAAAACTAAATTGAAATAAATTTTGGTTTTTTTGCTATAAATTGGTAAACCACCGAAATAAGTCCCCTGGGCTGTTCCATTCCCAAAATTAAAACTTTAAGATTAAATTTCAAGTTATTCGTCCATAATATATAATTTGGTCCATAATGTTTATAAACTTAATTAGTTAACTAACAATCTTGTTCAATAAAAAGTACCGAAAATTAATTTGTTTCATTAAATTCATTAAACCAAAGTTTGTCCCAGGCATTTTAAGAACAGTCCCCTGCCAGAAGTTCAAAGCCAAAAAAAAAAAATCCAGCGTGTTATTTTACCTTTTGTAAGGTTTATAAGGATCTAACTAGCCTTGAGTTAATAACCATAGGGCTGTTAGCGCTTTATCGGTATTTTATTTAGTGTCAAAGCACCGTTTGTGCTGGAAATATGTGTCTGGGCCACTTCAAAACGTCAGTCCCCTGGCAACTATTTTTATTTATAATTTATTTATAAAATTCGATCCATAAGTCTTAATATTATTCTAATTAATGTAAACATTAATTGAGAACTTGAAAAGTTGAATGCATTGAAATAGTTTGCTTGATTTTTCTCAATTTGATAAAAAAAAAAACAGTCCCCTGGCAAACAGTCCCCTGTGATGTTATATGAAAAAAGATACACAAATATCGAAAAAGCAAAAATTAAATCGGCTGTTTATTTATTATGATTAAGCTGATAGTTTTGTAGCCCTTATTAATTTTTTTTCTAATAAAATCAAAAATAATTTGGTCGGACAATTTTGTACAGATTTAAGACGTCCTTACAGAGAATCACCCATATAATAATCATATTATAAGTCGAATTATAATACACTAGTTCTAGGGTTGATTAAATTACATAAATAAATACCTGTCCGCCATTAGCCTATCAGCCATTGTCTTCCCCAGTCCTTCATGTCCACTGCTGCTTGAAGAAGAGTGCGGAGCGTGCGGATGAGGAACTGGCAAGCTTGGTTGCTGAACCGCGACATCTACAAGGCTAGAAAAAGCTTCCAGACCAGCTGGCGGAGGCTGATAGTGAATCTGCTTCTGCGGATTGTGTCGCTGGATTACACCTTGACGAGGTTGAGTGTGTGACTGAGGAGGTGGTGGAGTGCTGGTGTAGTAAAGCCCAGATGAAGGAGGTGGTTCACTTTTTCCAGGAGTCTCGCTGCTGCTGGTCCGACCTCGCTGGTGCATTTGCTGGCTGGTGATGTAGTCGTTCATTATTATCTGTCGGGAAGACAACTGCGGCTCCATGGTGTAACTAGGAAGCGGTCTTGGAGGGTAAGAGTTGTACTGGTTGCTGTGAGTTACAACGACACCCTGAGTCTGACATGGAACGTTGGTTGTGGCTGGAGAATGACGAACTGGTCGGTGATAGTCATACATTGGATTACGCTTGTCCAGAGAAACTGTGAACGGGTGGACAGGAGTTCCCTGGGTTATAGAGCCAGACTCTTTTGGTGCGGAGTTTCCTCCGGAGGATCCGGATGACCCGGAGTTTCCTGGAGGAGTCATTTGGCGGAGCAGACCTTCGTATCGAGCGCTGGGAACGGGAGTTCCATGGGTGATTGAGCCGCCCTTGTGAGCTGGACCGATGGTGCTTAATTTGGGAGATAGTTTCGGGTGAGGAGGCGTCGCGGGGACTTTGTTCATCTTCGGGGTGATTGGAGCCTGCGGCCGGGGAGATGATGCGTAGATTAGGGGGCTCTTGGCCCCACGGCCTTGCTCTGAGTGGGGGTGGTGGTAGTAACCTGGAGAAGGTTCAGGGCGGTATAAGGATACTGGGGGCTTGTGAGCCGGGTGAGTGTGGTTGTAGTCTTGAGGGGGTGGTGGCTGCTGACGCGGCTTTTTTATACTCAAGTCTAGGGTGCCTTCAGTTTCTCGTAAAGCTTGCTGGACTTGCATTACTACTAGACCTTCCTTGGGAAGCATGTCTGATGATTGAGGTTGCGAGCTCTGGACTGGTGGTGGGCAAGGGGTTATTGTTGCTTGCATTTGACCTGGATTTGAAAAAAAATAAATTAGTGTTTTGGGGACGATAGATTATTAAAAGGATCGTTCTGGTTTGTAACTTGAAAAAAAATTTTTTTTGTACAATTTTTGGAGGTACATTTATTTAATTTTGTTAAAATGCCATGGCATGAACTATAAATAAACAAAAATTTCGCTTCACTAAATAATGACTTTTGTTAAATTACACTATAATTTTTTAAATATTGACGTTTTTAAAGATATAAGCTCATCCTGATGTTACACTCATCAAGAGCTTTTATTTGAGTACCCACATGCATTATCATATATTTTTCATATTATTCATATACAATATATATAAATATATACATACAATGTATATAATATATATAAATATATAAAAAATTGATGTGGGTACTCAAATGAAAAGTCTCGATGAGTATAACATCGGGATGAGCTTATATCTTTAAAAATGTCAATAATTAAGAAATTATACTGTATTTTGTCAACTTATGATATTTTTAAAGATATAAGCTCATTATGATGTTACACTCATCAAAAGCTTTCATTTGAGTACCAACATGCATTTTTGATATATTTTTCATATATACATATATATCATATTTATAAATATATGAAGTATATGATATATGAGATATATGAAATATATGAAAAATTGATGTGGGTACTCAAATGAAAGGTCTTGATGGATATAACATCAGAATGAGCTTATATCTTTAAAAATGTCAATAATTAAGAAATTACATTGTATCTTCTAAACTAATGATATTTCTAACAATATAAGCTCATCTAGATATTATACTTATCAAAAGCTCTCGTTTGAGTACCAACATGCATTTTTGATATATTTTTCATATATACATATATATGATATTTATAAATATATCAAATATATGAAAAATCGATGTGGGTATTCAAATGAAAGGTCTTGATGGGTGTAACATCGAGATGAGCTTATATCTTTAAAAATGTCAATAGTTCACAAGATACAAGGTAATTTCTTAATTTAACCATATAAATACACTAGCCATAAAATTTTGCTTATTCTCTTAATAATATAGATTTGCTTTTTTTGAGCATGTTTGGAGCATTGGAGCCAGAATGATCCTTAAAGATTAAAATATTTAAAAAAAGTTTTACCAATTTGTTGAGGGCTTGGAGCCGAACGATGGCAGGAAACAACAGAAAGAGTCGCTAAATTAGAATCTCTATTGGAAATGGCAGTAGAGGGCATGCTGGAGGCAGGTTTGAACTCGCGAACAAAAGTAATGTCATTCCTATGATCAGCCTTGAGGATGTTTGACATCGACGAAGAACCAGAGCTAGATGTCGAACCTGGAGGACCAGCTGGACTGACGTTATTACGTTTAAGCTGCATCTCTATCACTCCAAGCATTAAATCTTTTACAGTAAGAGGATTTGTACTGCTGGCTGTTGTCGGTGGTGAGTGGCCAGGCGGCGGGGGTGGTGGTGGAGGCTGAGGCTGTTGAGTCTGTTGGGGCTGCTGGGATTGTATCAGCGTATTGGTGTTGGCCGTTGAAGACTGCGTCACTGTCACACCACCCGTACTTTCAAGCTCAGTGTTACCTTGACCTTCGTCCGCCGTCTCCTGAAACAAGTTTGGTATCTCTATCAGACCCATCCGAGAGTATCAACGCGGAAAAAATAATATATGGAAAAGAAAGTGTTAACTCACCGTAGCAGAACTGTCATAGTCCTCGCGGCTGTTTACTGCTGGCTGACCTGGTCCGCCTCCAGTCGTTGGTTGCTGCGAAGACGAAGCTGCTGCTACTGGTGGGACTAGCGAAATTCTAATGTCTGCTGTATTCTCCGGGAACATCATTTTTTGTTTTGTCGAACTCGATGATGCCACTAATGTCGGAGCCGTACTGCTGGAAATTATGTTCGCAGGACTACCTGCGCTTGCAGTATCACTAGAATCATGCACCTGAAAAAAAAAATTGTTATTTAGTTCAATGTGTGCATAGAAAAAAAAATTTAATTGAGTTAATAATTTTGGAGAACTTTTTTTTCTTAATTTAAATAGACAAATTATTAAATTAAAAAAATTATTAAAAGATTAAAATTATTAAATTAAAAAATTAAAATTATTAAAAAATTAAAATGATTAAAAATTTTTTTTTTGTTCAAATAAATTTTACTTGATTCAAAAATTTTTTATCCCAATTTTAAGACAGTAAAATTCTTCAAAATTATTTTTTTGATTTAAGAATTTTTTTCTTGATTCAAGTTAAATTTTTTTCAGTTTGAAAACGTTTTATTTCATTGATTTTTGGGTAATTTTTTTAAATAAGAAGCTTTATTGTTTTTCAACCATAAAAAATTGAAATATATACTTATTAAAGTGTTTTTTTTTTTATTCTTAGTTATGGCGGATTTAAAAAAGTTATTTAGAAAATTTTGAAAAAAATTAATTTTTTAATTAGAAAGTCAAAAAAATGCAGATTTAATTTATTTTAAATTGAAATTTTTTGAAAATCAATTTTTAGAGTATTGAAATTATTTATTTTTTTAAATGTGAAATATTTGAGACAAAAAAATGTCATGATTTAAATATTTTAAAAAAATTGTGAACATTAACCTTTAATTAATTAACAATTTAAAAGTATTGCAATAATTAAAGAATTTTTTTTATATTGTGCTTCAAAAATAAAATAATTTGAACAAAAAAAAGGCATTAGTTTTTATATTAATTTAATTAATTAAGTACTGTTAAGTTTGATATTATCAATTCTATAAAATTATGAAAGTTACAAAATTTTAATACTGACAATTGTTTTTTCTTATTCTAATTTTTATACATTTGAATCATGAATCAAACATTAAAAAATATTCAAAATTTATAAAAATATTTAACTTATAATATCATGACACTTTTTTTTAATTTATTCATTTTTTTTTGATAATTAAAAATAAAAATTTAGATGATATTCGATAAATTTATCTTTCAAAAATAATTAGTAAAAAATCTGATATTTTTTCTTTATATTTTTAAACTTTAATAAAAAAAATATAAATCTGGAATTTTATAAATTTTTTTAAATTTGCCATAAAAAAAATTGAATAAAAAAAAAAGTGTCTTTAATTTTTAAATGTTCTTTAAGTTTCTTATAAAAAAAAAAATGATTAATAATTATTAAGTATTAATAAAATAGATAAAAAAAATAAAAATAAAAAACTTACAGCCAATTCATCGCAGCTACTTGTACTACTACCGCTTTCTTCTTCATCCGTTAAAAAAGGCCTCCTAAAATCTTCTCCCCTAGCCTCATAGTACTCCGTGACAATTTGATCAAGCCCCAGCTTCTTGCGATACGTGAGATAGTAAGTCTTACACTGATGATTTGACTTGCCAGGAATCATCTCAGCAACTTTCTGCCAATTCGTCGCGTGTTCTTTAAGCGCGCGTTTCAGCAGCTTAAGTTCTTCCTCAGTCCATTGCTGCCGAGTTGAGGATTCCGAGCTGTCCTCAGAGGCGTCTGCTCCAGCGGTCAAATGAGGCGCCAGTCGACGAGATATCCTGTTAAAGCACGCCGAACAGCACTTGGTAGCGTTGTTCGGAATCTGGAACTCCTGGACAACAGGCTCCCAGACTTCTGCGGGCAGTTCCATCCACTTGGACGGCAAAGCACGCAGTCGCTTCACTCGCGTTTTCGCGCTCGAGTTATTGACATTCGGACACCCTGGAAGCGGACAAGCAGTGTACCGACCTCTCACGGCTTTACATCTGCAGGTATTGCAAACTCGAGATCCTGGCTGGATTTGATCTTCACGCAATCCGTATTGGGACGCATGACTTCGAGATAATGCGCGACTTTGATTTCCTCCTTCTACCATGGATTTACATATCACACATGTATGTGGACCTAATTGTCTTCCACCTTCTGTAAATAAAAATTTATAATTATTATTACAATTTCACAATTTTTTTAAAAAATTTTACACTCAAATTTTTATCAATGATTATGAAGAATTTTCAGAAAATTCTATTATTATTATTATTATTACTAACAACTTTGCAGTCACTACGTGACTGCTGTAATTTTTAAATTATAAATGAATAAAATTTAGCTTTATAAAATAATTTTGTTAAATTACACTGTATTTTCTTAACTATTGACATTTATAAAAATATAAGCTTATCCTGATGTTACACTCATCAAGAGTTTTCATTAGAGTACCCACATCAATTTTTGATATATTTTTCATATATACATATATATGATATATATAAATATATGAAATATATAAAAAATGGATGTGGGTACTCAAATGAAAGATTTCAAAAAGTGCAATCTCAGGATGAGCTTATATCTTTAAAAATGTCAATCGTGAACAAGATACAAGGTAATTTCTTAAATATTGATATTTTTAAAGATATGAGCTCATCCCGATGTTACACTCATCAAGAGCTTTCATTTGAGTACCCAGATGCATTTTTGATACATTTTTCATATATACATATATATAATATACATAAATATATAAAATATATGAAAAATTGATGTGGGTACTCAAATGAAAGGTCTCGATGAGTGGAATATCGGGGTGAGCTTATATCTTTAAAAATAACATTAGTTGATAAGATAGCAATGTCAGTTTTTAATTGTTGACATTTTTAAAAATGTAAGCTCATCCTGATATTACACTCATCAAGAGCTTTCATTTGAGTACCCACATGCATTTTTGATATATTTGTCATATATACATATATATATATAATATACATAAATATATAAAATATATGAAAAATTGACGTGGGTACTCAAATGAACGGTCTCGATGAGTGTTACATCGGGATGAGCTTATATCTTTAAAAATGTCAATAGTTCACAAGATACAAGATCATTTCTTATTTGTGTATCTAGGAGATATACTAAATACTTATCATAACAAATTAACTATCGGTGAAAATAATATGAAACTTTGAAAAGGCACAAATTCAAGTTAAAATCTTTTTACCCGAGATCTATGATAGATATTATTATCATTAATTAAAATTCAATAAAAAAATAATTAAACATCTGTTTTGAATATCAGTATAGTGGAAAAATTTTATTTAGCACATAAAAACAATCTTAATTAAAATTTTAATGTGAAATTTATAATTAATATCGTCATCAGTAGCTAAAAAATTAAGTAAACATATTTTGTATTGATTTTAAGTGA
The DNA here is from genome assembly GCA_905319865.3 of Cotesia congregata. NCBI lineage: Eukaryota > Metazoa > Arthropoda > Insecta > Hymenoptera > Braconidae > Cotesia > Cotesia congregata. The sequence continues at coordinate 3,288,784 of CAJNRD030001117.1, read as the reverse complement.
CAATGTAGTGAAAAAATGTTATTGTACGCATAAAAGTACTCTTAATTTAAATTTCAACTTTAGTTCATCAATTCTATACGAAAAATACAACAAACTATTATTATAATTGCAAGTATGAATAAATTTAAATTGCATTTAAAAAAATTAACAATTAAAATAAAATTTACTAAGTATAAAATTTACAACTCTGTTATGTCGTAAATAATAGAGGCTCTCAATATTCATAAAAATAATTATTGCGAGGGCAGTTATTTTTATTGCAATGCTCACAAAAATTTGCATAGCAATAATAGTAAATGTTTATTATCAGTTTTTAAAATCGGATTTAATAAACATGCAAAGTAAAATATACTGTGACTTTAACAGTTTTTTTTAATACTATATGAATTTTTTTCCAAGTACTTATATTCATTGGAAAAAGTGGGATTATTATTGTCACGCGAGTATATTTGCACTAACATAATGATAACAATCAGTCTTTAAAAATAAAATTGTAACAAGACAGTCTCACACTATTTATTAAGCAATTTTATACTATTATTATTATTATCAAAAAAAAATATTTTATTTTATTTCAAGTAAACATCCTTGAAAGATTGGCCAATTTTACTTTATATTTGTATTTAAAAATAATTTAAAAAATGTTTAATTATTAATACTGATAATTAATAAACGGAGAATTGAGATAGAGGAAGCGAAAAAAAATAAATTAAACAAAACCAATAAAGCAAACTCTAAGTTGAGAGTATGTTTAAACTAAAACTAAAAATGAAGGAGTTGCAGACGGAGAAACAGAATAATTAGCGAGATACCACTAGTTAACTAATTAAGTATACCCAATTAAAAAGTTCTCGCTTACTCGCTTGACAAGAAACGGGATTATGCTTACGAAGAAAGGAAAAAAATTTTTTACAGAGCCTGGTAATTTTTTCACCTGAGCTCTGATTAAATATTAATATATTTATATATAGCTGTAAATATTTAATAGTGCAGAGGCTTTTAGTCCTATTAAATAATTATGTTACGCGTATAACAGTGATTGAATAAATAGAAGGGTAAAAAAATTTATTCACGTGAGAGTTGGCGGGATTCACTGGTGGGTGCCTCGGTGTCATACCAATCGCAAGAGACAAGTTAATTGACAAGTTCGATTGATTCCGAGGTTATTTGCCTGCCAAATTTTTTGTCAGACTCTGACTTTTTTAATAAAAAATTATTAGTGTATTTTTTACTTAAAATAGTTGAAATTTTTTGATATTCAGGCTAAAATATAGGTAAAAAAAAATTTAATTTATACAAAAAAAAAAATCAATATTTTCGCTGAATTTCTAAAAGTAAGATTTGTAATTATGAAAAAATTTGAATCATTATGAATATTAATTTTGGAATTACAGGAAATATTTGTTTCAAAAAAACAGTAACATTTTTTTTTTTAAATTAAATTTTGAACAACTTTTGTTTGATAAAACTTTTTATAGGACCAATATGTTCGTTGTAATATTAAACATTTGAATAATTTATTTTAAAATTGCGGCACAAATTTTGGCCTTAGTTATTTATCACACTATACATAGTTTGGGTACTTTTTAAATAAATTTTAAAAATAATAGTGCTATCACAGGATCAATTACAAATAATTTAATGGACAAATCTGACGGAACAAATTTATAGAACCAACAAACTATTAAAAACTCCTCCAAAAACTTGACATAAAAAATTGACTACTAAAAAATATATAAAACCAAAAGGCACTAATTCTTATCAAGACCTTTCTGATGATACCAAATTAAACTATAAAAATTCCTTTAAAAATAATAAGATGCTCGTCACAAAATTTTCCTTACTCTCTCAATTATTTAAATCATAAATGACTATCGCTGAAAAAATATCAAACCCAATTTGCGATAAAGATATAGATGTTGCAAAATTTTTCTTAGTCTCTTAATTATATAAATAAATTTTTGACATTTGACACAACCACATTGACATGTACAAAACAAAATAAATAAATAAACAAATTTTGTTTATCGCGAAATTCTAATCTATTTATAACTACTTCGAAAACTTATCATAATAAATTAACTATTGCTGAAAAACATATGAAACATTAAAAAGGCACAAATTCCGGTCTAGACCTTTCCAATGATACTAAATTTAATTTAAAAAATTCATTTTATCATATAAATACGCCGGAGACAATATTTTCCTTAAATTTTTTTTATAGGATTAATATTTTTGTCGCAATATTAAAAATTTCAATTATTTATTTCAAAATTGAGGCATAAATTTTAATTATCATTTTCTTTAATTAAATTAAAATTTTAAAAAATTGCACTCATAATTTTTCAAATATTCCACATAAAAAATTTTTCTAAAAACTTTCTAAAAATTTTCAAATGTCTGCTAAATTAATTTTCATAATTTTACATCTATTTAGTAAATTTTTTCACTCATTAATTAATATAAATTTTTTTTTTAGATCTAAATAAATTTTACAAATTTACCTTGAAGATTTAATTAAATAAAAAAAAAAAATTAAGCAACAATTAAAATTTAAAACATACTTATCAATGAGGTTGGACTAAACTATGATTAAACGGAACAAAAGATAAAAAAAAAAAACGAAAGAAAATAATGGAGTACGTAAATGGATGAAATGCACTGGGAGATCCTGGTAATTAAGCAAGCACCGTTGAGTGCGGAAAGTAAAAAGGGGCTGAAGAATCACTTTAAATGTTTTATCAAACAGGAATGAGCTAATGAATAAAAATGAACTTTACTATTGTGGTTTTTAATTTTTATAATTAACAATTATTTATAACTTTCAGGCTGAGTGTACGAAGCTTAAGCGGGTGTAATAAGAAGAAGAAGATATGAAGAGTGTGTGGATTTAAGCTTTGGAAATTATTGTAATTACTGATGACGAGCAAGTGCGGATTAACAGAAGTCGGTAATAAACGATTCAGAAGGAATATAAAATTGACTGATAAAATATTCTCTTTGATTTAACTCGTGAAGATATTAAACAAGAGAATGAGGAGGTTTACGCTCGGCTTCAATCGGACATAATGTACAGCTCTGTTACAAATAATAAGTAATATAAGGTACATATAATTCAACGACACGTTTTTAAGCGAATTGATCGTAATTTATGTAGTGGAATAATTTTTCAGTGGGAAGAAAAAAAAATAAAAAATATTTTAGCCAATTATTAGCCGTAAGATAATTGAGTTATTAAATAATTTACTTTGAGAGGTTTTTGCGTATTTATATATTTATATATTTATGAAATTTACGCACCGTCAATGCAGGAAAAATGATTAAAAGCAAACAACTCTCTCACTGTCTTTATCCAACGCTTTGTTTTTTTTGAATCTCTCTTTTATCGCGAGTTTATACCTACCGGGCCTTTTTATAATAACAACGTGTTGATACTCTTGTCTCATGGTATGTTAATGATCTTGTTATGTAATTATAATTTGTTTTATTTATTTTTATCTAAGTATATATTAGGAAAAAATTTTATAATAACATTTATGTAATTTGGAAATTTGAATTGTAATTTATATTTTATATCTATTTCATATAAAAGAATAATATTTATGACTGATATGTTTTGACAATTTGTAATTGTGACGGAAAAAATTATTAATGTATTGTATGTTTTTGTAGATTGCCTGAAGAAGTCGAGATTTTCGACGAAACGTTGCAATAAAGTGTGAAGTAATTGTCAACATTGCGTTTGTGGTCTGATTAACCTGATATCTATTAATTAATTAAAATAGCACTGGACCTGAATTTAACAAGAATGGATTGTTTATTCATTTTTATTTATTTATATTTATTGACGAATCAATCCAATTATTTGCTTTAATTATTTTCATCCAATTATATTTTTCTTTTTTTAGATTTTGTAAATAAAAAACAAATATGTGCAGTAGCGTTTGTTTAACGTAACATACCAGGAAATACCGGATTCGATAAAGTAAATAAAAAATAACAATAAAAATAAATCGAATTCTGCTTATAAATAACAAAAATAATATTAAAAATATAAATTTATTTATTGGATTTATATTTAATTAACTGACTATACGAGAAAGTATTGTAGTAATTAGACTGATGTTGTTTTATAAAAAATTATAGTTTAAAAATATAGAAAGATAATTTTGGAGAGAATTAAATAAATTTGTTTCAATGAAATTAAAATTTTGAGAAAATTAATTTTATTGTAAAAAATTTTTGGAATGCTTTGTCAAATTTTTTTTTAACAATTAATTTTTATAAAATAATGACTTTTGTTAAATTGCACTGTACTTTCTTAACTATTGACATTTTTAAAGATATAAGCTCATCACGATGTTGCACTCATCAAGAGCTTTCATTTGAGTACCCACTTCAATTTTTCATATATTTGATATATTTATAAATATCAGGTATATGTATATATGAAAAATATATCAAAAATGCATGTTGGTACTCAAATAAAAGCTCTTGATGAGTGTAACATCAGGATGAGCTTATATCTTAAAAAATGTCAATAGTTCACAAGATATTTGTTATAATTATTCTGTACTTTCTTAACTACTGACCTTTTTAAAGATATAAGCTCATCCTGATGTTACACTCATCAAAGACTTTATTTTGAATACCCACATGCATTTTTGATATATTTTTCATACATACATATATATATATATATA